>JAKSZT010054400.1:5709921-5745705 GCA_026826555.1 Tolypeutes matacus
TCAAATCCCAGTTCTACCTCTTATTAGCTATTATCTGGGGCACATTACTTAACCTCTCTGTACTTTATTTTCTTATCTATAAAATGGGGGTAATAATAACTATTTCATAAAGTTGGTATTAAATGAAACAATATATATAAAGCATAAGTGCCTAATAAGTGTTGTTGGCAATGATGTAAGCGGTGGTAATAGTTTAGTAGTAATTCCATTTACCTCAGAGCAAGCCAATCAACAACTGTTTCTGCATGAAAATATTTTTCTCTATCTCTATCAGGTACGATTTTGCTTGCAAGCAACAGACTACCTCACTACAAGTGGCTCCATCATTATGGATTTGTTTCCCCATATAACAGGAATTGGTTCAGTAGTTCACCATCTCAGAGTTTCTCCTGGGCTTTCCCCTATAGCCGCAGGAAAGCGGCCGCAGCTGCTTCACCTTCACACTCTCAACATGCAAACAGGAAGGAAACAGGAGTAGGCACTCATCATAGGCTTCTCACCCATTATCAGGCAGGAAAATTATTCTCGGACATCCCTTCTTCCCTCCCCAGCAGACTTCCCCTTACGTCATCTGTCATCTCTTGGGACTCACAGCCATTCCTGGCTGCAGAGGGAGCTGGGAACTGAGTATCTGCCATTTTCAGCCACTGCAGTGGGAAAGGGATCTGCAGCAAGGACACTTTATTTAGCCTCTGTGTTTGCTTTTCATTATCAAAATTGTTTTCAAAAGTTCACTTAAGGGGGGGCGGATGTGGCTCAAATGGTTGGGTGTCCGTCTGCCATATGGAGGGACCTGGGTTTGATCCCCGGGACCTCCCGGTAAAATAAAATATAGATATATATAGAAGGCACATGGGCTGCCAGGCTGTGTGCCGGTGAGCCGCCAGGCCCCGGGAGCCATGCAGCAGGATGATGCCGTAACAGGAGAGAGATGCAGGGGAGAGGCAAGACGAGATGCTCCGAAAGCTCCGAAAACCAGGAACCGAGGTGGCGCAGGTGGCAGGACACCTCTCTCCTACATCGGAGGTCTCCAGGGTCGAATCCTGGTGAAGACTGGAGGAGGAGGATGAGAAGAGATGGCAGGAAACAGACACAGAGAATTGCTCAGAGAATGGACACAAAACAGCAAATGGGGAAGGGGGGGTTTAAAATGGATAAAGTAAATAAATAAATCTTTAAAAAAAAAAAAGTTCACTTCAGTCGTTCTTGTCAAAATATAATGCCTTACCTCAACCTCTACATAATATTCATTATCAGAGATTAAAAAAAAAAAAAAGGACTCCCTCCCCAACAAACAAAATAGGTCATTGCCAGCCAATTAGAAATGTACAAACATCCCTTTAAAAAATTGGGAAACACTGAGCTGGACGGTCTCTCCTGGTCTTTTCGGGCCTAATGACTCACTCTTTTGTCCACTCTGTATTAGACTTTCTTTCTCAGAAATCCCCCTGATCTCATCTCCCTGTTTTCTTTCCCTTCCATTAGACAGATCAAATGTCTTTCAAAATATCACCTTCCTCTTCCAGCAAAACGACAGTGGGAGAACGGTGGTAGAAACAGAATGACATAAGGGACTGAGTGAGAAAGAGAGAGAGACATTGTGTGTGTGTGTGTGTGTGGAGGGCCTGTGGGTGGAGCAACTAAATTTGCCCTTAATTTCACTTTCTTCACTCCCAAATATAAAATTAAAAATAACTTAAAAGAAATACATCACACCTTTCTGGAAATTCCCAGGCTTTGGTTTCCTTTCCACCCGCCCCTCCCCCATGCACTCGCTGCTCCCCAATTCCCAAAAAAGAAAAAGGAAATGAGGTTAGAGAGACCTCCATCAGCTGAGGGAGTAAAGCAGACTTCAGCAGAGTTGGAAGGCCGAAACCTCTTCTGCAGCCTGCCTTTCGGAAGCAGCTCGTCACTTCTTTTCCCTCCTGGTGAGACTCCCCTAACCAGCTGCACTGGCCAGTCAGGGCCCAGAAAGATAACAGAGGATGCCTCACCCAAAGCCAGGGGGTGGTCAGGAAAGACGAGAGGGTCAAGCCTTACGCACCACTGAAGAATCAGGATCGAAATCATTCCGTGCCAGCCCAAATCGCGATAAAATATAATTCTAGTGGGATAAGCGATGGGTCCACAAGCATCGGACAAGGATGTTGAGGCTTAGCAGCCATATGAGAGAGAAAGTCCACCTTGGGGAGGGCAAGGAGCTCTGTGTAAGACAGCAGCGCTGTGACCGACTCCCCAGGCGGGGCGAGTTAGGATGGTTTGGGGCTGGACAGACACACGTGGGCTTTCTACTGCGCGATGGGGTCCCTGGTCTTCAGAGGCCCTTCACAGACATGAACTGTCCCCTGAGTGAGAAGGAGAGTCATCTGGAAAACTGTCCTGGGAAGAAATGTTGCTAAAACTGGTTGGGAACGTTACGCTGGGGAGGAAGAGACTTGAGCTCATGACTACCCTTAACCCTGCAAGGTCTAGTGTGGTGTCCTGCTTACTGAGTTCAAAGACTGCTTCTGTTGACTTTTGGCTTCATGACCTTGGCTGAAGTTCCTGTTAGCTCTGTGAGAATTAAATAATCCATGCAAATGCACAGACCTGCCAACCGGAACTTCCAGTAAGCTTAGCTTCTGTTATGATTAAGTTTCTCCCCCTCACTATTGAGATATTTTTGCAACTTTCTACAAGTGCAAGGCTGCAGAGGATCATCTGGGGGAGCTCCAGGTAACATTTGCTGGAAAACCTTATTGTGGATTGCACAGTAAATAGGTGGTCCTCAGAGGTCTACTTGAGAAATATTGTTATGGCACTCCATTAGGAGATAATCCTATTAAATTTAGAGAATTTGGCTGAATGGGGATTTGTAAAGGAATGTAATGGTCTGTGGAGCGTTAGTATCTTTAAAAACACTGAGTCACTATAATCACTTTTTGCATCTGCGAGTTGCTTTTTGATAAAAAAAAAGTCCTCACACATAGTTTTATTTTGTGTCTGTTAAATTACCTGAAAAATCCTATCTGCTGGATATTGCTACCAGCCTCCTGTAACAGAAATTTCTAGTTCTGGGTCTCTGTACCTTCTAGTGTTTACTTGGAAAATAACTCCATTACAGGCTATAACCCACAAAGCATCCCTTGAAAAAGAGGCTTTTAAACATATCTGTAATGAATTTCTCAAGTGTGATAAATAAACCACCTACATCAGAAAACTTTTTGCCTAAAAATGCAAACAGGCACAGATCCAAATTCCACCTCAGCAGAGTAAATCCAAATTTCTGGGAGGAAGGACAGGAAATCCACATTTTTAACTAGCATCCTAGACAATTCTCATGCACACTAACAACTATCTAAAAATAGTGTTGAATTCTGCCCAGCTAGCTGGTGGGCAAATGTCAAATGAATGAAATGCAGGCGTACAAAGAGAGTCAGATGTATGGACCAGTCACTGAACCAGCAAACCACACACCAAACCTGCAACCAGGACCCAGGGTCGGGACTAGGGTGAGGCGAGTGAGGCAATCGCATCTGACATGAGATCTCGCGAGGAGTCAAAAAACTCAGTAAGCAAATAAGGAATATTTTAATGCAATATTTTAAAAATAAAAATTAACATGTTAAAAAAAAAAACACTCATGATGAAGAAAGTATCCAAAAATTAAATAAAGACAAGATCAGGATTACCAAGTTTCCCTTTTGCCTCAAGGCTCCAACATGGCTGGGCTGGGCACTGCCAGAACCGCCCTTTCCTCGCCAAGTCAGCACGCTACCAGGATGGCCCTTGTCCAAAGGTGGAGCTTGGGACAGTGAATACAGACCATGCAGACCATTTTATCCTTGTGTTGCACTCCAGGGGGCTTAAAGTCAAAAGCCTAATTCAATGACTTGGACACACTAATCTTTCCTTTGAAGAGAAAAGTTAGATGGAGTTCAGCGGTTCTTCACCAAACAGAATTTTATTCTAGTGACAGCCTCCACTTGCGTAAGACATATAGGCTCCTAAGAACCTCACTCTGTTCACACTCCATTTAAGGGGCGCTCGGCAGCAGTTGCAATGGACAAATAGGCCCCTCTGCAAGGGCCTCATGCTGGCTCCGAAGCTGCTTTCTGACAGACTCTTCTGGGTGTGTAAAATCCTAAATCCTTTCTAAACATCAATGATTGGCATAATTGGTGTAATTATAGGTATCTAAGAAGCAGAAAATGCCTATGTAACAGCTGCCAATAGTTGGTTTCAGGAAACATGCAGTCACTTGCGGAGAGGCAGGCTTGGGGTATAAACACTCGGGTAATATCACTTCCAGATGGGCTAGCTTGAATCAGAGATGGCACAGAGATAGTGAGAAAAGTGCTCCCTCCCAAGCACCTGAGCCGTGCAGAAATCAAGGGGTGGAAAACGCTCACCAAGGAGGGCCTCACCTGGTTAGAGAACCAGAGCAGGAATGAATAGTTTGTCATCTTCAGTCAGGTTTATTTATTTATTTAAAAGATTTATTTATTTCTCCCCACCCCCTTGTTGTTTGCATTTGCTGTGTCTGTTCGTCTTCCGTGCTTCTTTAGGAGGCACCGGAAGCTGAATCCGGGACCTCTGATGTGGGAGGGAGGCACCTGATCGCTTGAGCCACCTCCTCTCCCTGCTTTGTTGTGTCTCTCATTATGCTTTTCCTCCATGTCTCTGTTGCATCATCTTGTTGCATCAGCTTGCTGCGCCTGCCCCTTGTGCCTGCTTGCTGTTCTTTAGGAGGCACCAGGAACCCAACCAGGGACCTCCCATGCGGTAGGCAGGAGCTCAGTCACTTGAGCCATGTCCACTTCCCCGTTTTATTTTTATATGTTCCACAGTCTCTAAGGGCTCTGTTAATGGTAGCAAAAAGGGGGAAACAATCAGCTGTCTCTAGCCTGCCAACATCTGTTTTACAATAGTCATGGAGGAAATGGGGCTATTTTGGAGTTTTTACTCCCTAAATCTGTGGGGCTGAGTTTGGTTCATAGAACGCTTGCCACTGATTTTTTTAAATTTAATTTTTATTGTGGTAACATAGATATCACACAAAATCTGCCATTTCAACCATTTTCAAGTATACAAGTCAGTGGCATTAGTTACAGTTACTATGTTGTGCCACCATCACACAACCCTTTACCAAAACTACTTCCATTCCCTATGAATTTGCCTATTCAAGGTATTTCATAGAAGAGGAACCACACAATATTTGTCCTTTTATGTCTGGCTTATTTCACTCAACAAAATGTTTTCAAGATTCATCCATGTTGTAGCATGTATCAGAATTTCATTCTTTATGGGAGATGAACATCTCATTGTATGGATATATACTGCATTTGTTTATCCATTCATCTGTTGATGGACACATAGGCTTTTTCCACCTTTTGGTTATTGTGAATAATCTTGCCATGAACTTTGTGTAGAAGTATCTGTTTGAGTCCCTGTTTTTAAATTATTTGGGGGCATATACCTAAAAGTGGAATTGCTGGGTCACATGTTAGTTCTGTGTTTAACTTTCTGAGGGATCACCAAACTGTTTTCCATAGCTGCTTGGAGAAGTTCTTAAAGCCAATTTTTTTAGTAATTATGTACTTCAGCCTGCAAACACTGTCCCTGACATGTTCAACTCTTTCAGAGAATGTGTGAGTTTGGAAGGGGAAGGGAAATCAATTGGGAGAAGCTGAAACAACTTAGAGGAGTTGACCCTCGGTCAGATTCCCAAGGCCCCCTTCAACTTAGCCTCTCAAAATGGCAACCGATTACTATCCTGCAGCTAAAGGAAGTTCCTCCCACATTTCCTGAATAAGTTTTCACTTCACTTTGTCAAACTACCCACCCAGCTATGAGTTTATTAGATTTAACTTAACTAGCATCTTCTTTTTAAAATGTAAGTAGTTAAGGGTCTGCCGATCATTTAATCAAAAAGTTTCAACCATACTGATATTCACCTCCTAAGACCTACCTACTAACAGCTGTTTTAAAGGAAACACTGGGGTTTGTTATGAGGGGACAGGGATTTTAATAACGATTTTGAGAATCATAGTTAATAATGGTGCATGGATCACTTTCCAGAGCAAAACAGGACTGAGTGTCATGTTAGGATTAAGATATTTGATAAGATCAAACCAGGGAGACCGGTCAAAAGGCCTCTAAAGTTCCTTTGTAATCTAAAAGGGTTATAAATTCTATAATCAGTGATTCTATGATTAAAACCTAAAGCAATGGGGATTTTTTTCCTTTTTTTTTTTTTTAGCAGAATCTTTTATGTAAAATAGATAAAAAGAGGAACTTCTCTGGTTGTATGTTTATGTGTGGAGTTTCTTTGAGCACATCTGTCTAAAGGAGAAAGAAATGGGGTAGTGAATCTTGGGCTTTATGATGACTAGGTAAGAGTGGAATCCTTTCCTTATAGACAAATTTGCCCTCAAACTGATTCACACAGCCCAGAATATCATTTGCCCATTTGCCACATGGATGTTCCACCAGTAGAATAAGGTATGATAAGATCAACAGGACAGTATAGGGGAAAAAAGAGAGAGAGAGAGCACCTAAGGATGTAACTTTCTGGTCACGGTCAGTTAGTAAAATTTACATTTCATTAAAAATTTAAAATTTACCCTTAAACTTGATTTAAATCTCATTTCCTCTCCCTCCCAGAGGCAAGTTCTCCCCATCCCTCTTCAAAGGTTAGCTCCTCCACTGTGTTGGAAGAAGGGAGCAGGGAAAGGAAACAATACAAGAACCCTTTGCTTAACAGGCCACTGTTGTAGTCCTGGTCTGTTTGTGTTCATTCTCTAGCTGATACTTCCTGGCTGTTGATGGCCTTCTGAGAGGCGGGCATCCACATGCTGGTTTTCCCAACAGCATATATGTGGGTTCTGAGAGCGCCACTCACCTGTCTCGGAAGACTGAACTTGTTCGAATTCTTCCACACTATTGCAGTTCCTGCTCCCCCAAATACAACTCCCTATAGCCTTCTTGGATTCCTTCCTCAATGCACTTGACCCATGACCCGTGGTGTGTTCAATGGTGGAAGGCCAACAGTCAACGGCCATCTCTCCAGATCTCTCTCTCTTGGGCAGAGCAACAAACAAGCTGCCTAAGCAGTTACCCAACTATAAATAGAATGCTAGTCTCCCCTTTCTTATAGACACCCTAATCTCTGAATAATTCTCCTAGAGAAACCCTTGAAACTTTCCTATCACTTGGCTTTGGAATGCAGTGAGGATCTACTGTGCTCCCCTCAAGGATGTTTCAGGATTCCTTGACTCTCTTCCTTTTTTTCAGTCTTCTCATCATTATTTGGACCTGGAGGGAAGAAGATGAATTGTGGAAATCCAATTATGGTAGTCAATTCTGCTCTGGGTGACTGCAGTAGGGGCTTTGTCTGGCCCCAAATATTGGCCACTCTTTTTAGAATGTGGTACATTTAATCCCAGTTTGTATCTCTTGGTCTTAACTGCCAAAATTAGAGCTATAGGAAAACTTCAGTTTATTAAATAGTGAGGTGAGGACATTGTGGAATTAGAGGATGGAAGGTGGCTGCTCTATGGGGCTTGGGAAGTCAAAGCATGTCAGACCCCAGGAGCAAAGGCAAAGGGAATGATGGAAAAGTGAAGAATATACTCAACAAAACAATGAGCAGACACTCAATGACTGGTCCAAAGTGGACATATAACCAAGAAGTAGCCAATTCATTGCCCGGCAAGTGGCTGATGATGTTGCTGGGGATGCAAAGTGCTATCTGAAAGGGAGATCTGAAGGATGAAACAGAGAGAAAATCAAGAATTTGATACTGGGAGAATGGCAATACACACAGGAAAACCAAGAGAATACCTCAACAATATTGATACACACATTTTTTTTTTTTTTTTTTTTTACCGGGAGGTCCTGGAGATCGAACCTGGGTCCCTCCATATGGGAGACGGACGCCCAACCAGTTGAGCCACATCCAACCCCCAATACACACAGTCTTGATGCTAAATTGGGCAACCCCTTAACCTGCTCACTAGAGCTGCCTTGGATCTTGAATGGTATCTCCTGGAACACCCATGAAATTTCCAGATCACCGAGTCATGTATATCCTCGTTTAAAAAAAAAAAAAAGTCCCATGATTTTAGGTAACTTGAGTGAGTCTCTGTTCCTTGCAAAAACAGAGCCCAACAAAAAAGTCAGGCCCAAAACACAGCAATAGGAGATTAGTGAATTCTAATGGAAGAAGAAAGACCCAAGAGAGTTGAACTCTGCTCCCATCTTCATTTCAGTGGTGCTAAAATCCCTATACTTGTCAATGTGTGGGGATCAAGGCTATTTCTGTAATTGTTCTAGTTTTCAGGTAGTTGATCATCTCAGTATGATTTGCAAATGTCCCCACTCACATGCTAAAATAATTTACTCACCATCTCTGAGGGTAAAATTGTTTTAAAATTTGGTTTAATTTTTAGCCCTAGTTCATTTAGACCTCTCACTAATTCTTCTACCAAACATGCATTTTACACCCAACCAGCTCGAGGGTGGAAAAACTGTCAAAGCCTATGTCTATGACCCAAAGATCCAGCAATTCCACTTCTAATAGCTACTCAAGAAAAACAGACTCATTTGAATAGAAATGTATAAAAACTGAAAATTGAAAAACAATCTAAATTCTCACCATCAGGAGAATGGAGGAACATATATAAGATACTACAGAAGAGATAAAATGAACGAACTAGATCTAAATGTATCAACGTGGAGAAATCTCAACATAATGCTACATCAAAAAAGCAGGTTTCAGAAGGATATGTACAGTATACCATTTATAGAAAATTTGAAATACACAAAATACTCCATGTTTAAAAAGATACAAGACTGTATACATATAAAACACACACACACATACTTGGGTATGCACACATATGTGTATGTAGTAATACTATAAAAGACTACATGGGAATGAAAAACACCAAATTCAAGAAGTGATTATTAAAAGAATAAAGGAATGAAGTACCAAAAAAAAAAAGAAGTGATTATTGCTGAGGAAAGCAGAGGGGAAAACTGGATCAGGAAAGGTTATGTAGGGGTCTTCAAGGGTATCTGTGATGTTTACTTCTTTAAAATATTTGAAGATGGCAAAATATTAAGATTTGACAAAGCTGAGAAGGGAGAATATGGGTTTATATTAATTCTTTATACTTGATGCTCTGAAATATCTCACTTTTAAAAAAATGTGAAAGGAAAAAAAATCAAACTGATGGTTAGCATCCATATCTTATGTTCAGATACACTATTGTATACCGGTGCTGCATACCATGGGTGAAAATGACGTGTGCCCAATCTCGACGTAAGAATCCTGCAATATTACAGAACCATTCCTGTCAGACTGCGAATGCAGTTCAAGGAACACAGATAACAGAAACAGTGCATCGAGCTTTACCTGCGATAACCCTGAGTACTAGAGCAGCTTCCCACGCTGCACTCTACAGAACACCAATGGAACATTTCAGAGGGCCCCAGCTGTTCCAGGGAGAAAAGGGGTCCTCCTGGTGAAGAAATGACCCTGAGAAAGACTGCGTGTAACACCCATGGTTTGGAGCTTCACAATGGACATTAAGCTATTAAAGGCTCTGTGAAGGGAAGCGGCTGTGGCTCAATCAGTGGGGCTCCCGTTTACCATATGGGAGGCCCCGGGAACCGAACCCGGGGCCTCCTGGTGAAGGCAAGCCCGCCCGCACGGCGTGGTTAGCTGACCCAGCGAGCACAAGCAGCAAGGGGGGGATAAATGAATAAATAAATAAAAAATCTTAATAAATAAATAAATAAATAAATAAAGGCTCTGCGAAGTCCCGCAGTGAAGGCAATCTTCTTAACCAGTTTTTCTCAATTTATTTGACCACAAGATACTTTTTTCACAGAGCACCTATTAATCTCTCAAAAGACACTATTTGGGAATAATCTTCCAGGTGACACTATTTGGGAAATCCCAAATACTTTTTACTGTTAGCAACACCTTTTCCCAATTTGAGCCTTTAGATTAACTGGGTATTCATACCCTCCCCCCCTCCCCCCCAAATTAAATTAAAATTGTTAGCAAATTCCCAAATGTACTTAGCACTACCTCTTTCAAAGACAGATTTTCTTGGACCTAATTCTGCCTGGGGGAGGAACAAAGTACAAGGTGTTTTAAGACTGTAGCCCCACAACTTCCCAGGAACTTCAAACAAATTATTCAGTCTCAAGGGATTGGCAAACCAGAGAGATAAAAGGCCCACATAGGGAGTGTGGGAAAGGGTGGGAAGAAAGGGGAAGCAAAGGCTGAAGGTCAGGAGGTCCAGAAGAGACTATTTTCACAGGTTTTAGGTGTAAGAGCTGGGGAAGTTGGGACAAGCAGTGATAAGAAAGTGGCAATTAACCACACATACAATGGGAGCTAATTGATAGAGAAACGGCCTGGCTGCTTAGCTCTTATAAAAGCAGTTACATGCACCCCACACAGCAGCCAATCATCACAGCTACACTGCTGGGCATTTACTACCAAGGGAGCCTACTAAGGGTAACAGACAGTGTTTTCATTTGCCTCCTGCCTTTCAACTGCATGTTGTGTCAGGAAACAGCACATTCATTATGCATTTAAGAACTAGTCCAAAGAATTATGTTTTCAGAAATTATCTAAAGAACCAAGTGTGCTAAGTAAATGAGATTTCATTGATTTCTCTTTTGTCTCACCCCTTTTCAAAAAAGTCAAATGGAATACCATTTGAACGTTTTATGTGTGATGCAAGGCAATTTTGTGTATTGGTGCACATATGAGTTACAATTTTGCCTTAAAAAAAAAGTGTGCAGTGCAAAGGAAGGCTCAGAAACTTCATGCCATGACTTGACTTTGACCTGGCCTGTTGGGTGGCGGTACTCCACGAACCAATGGCCCTGAATAGAAACTGACAGAAGAAAGTAAGATGGGCAAATTTATCATCACCTGTATCCACACGCATACACACAGAAGGGCATTGTAAATTAAGGCACAAACCAAAGTGCAGCAGCCTGGTCAACAGCCCCCTGGGAAATGCCGTTTGGTGATGTGAGGCACTTTTCTTCTTCTTTTTAACACTGAGAAGGAAAACAACACATGCAGGAAACCATAAAACCCTTCAAGTTAACTGTAGCCAACGGTCAATCTCATTAGGATATAATGGGTAGGTGTGGTCCTCTCTATAAAGGCTGAGAATGTGCCTCTAAATTCCAGTTATTGCTGGAATCTGCCTTTCAGACTACAAAGCAGAAGTTCCACTCACTGTATTTACACCATTTCTATCTGACTCCCCCCGGTTACTTTTCCAAAACGCATACATTTGCTGAAATGGAATACATATACATATTCCGCCCAGCTAATCATTTAAGTTTCCTCTTTCCACTCTTTCCATTCACCACACAGGGCAGCATAACACAAAAGCATTTTGGGAGCTCTAAAGGCCCCGTTGAAAAACACAATGTGAATGCCAAGTCAACATATAAGGATTAAGCATTTATTGGCTGCAAATAACCAAGGAAGGCAAATTAGGGGATACAGGTATTTAAGGTCTAGTTCCTGTCCTCTAAGAATTCCAGCCTAATAGAAAAGATGGGTTTGGCTACACAGCACTAGAGTTTGGGAGAACTGAAAAGGTGGCCTAAACCATTTTCTGCAGGGTTGTGAATGTCAGCATGTGAATTTTACACTTTATCTTCAGCGAAGGAGAATTATGGTAGTTTCAGTAGAGTCTGAAACACCAACTAAATGCTAGGAGATGGTCTTTGTCCCCTCTTCCACTTCAGCTTTCAAATGACAGATGAAAATCTAGAAATATCATTTTCTTGAACGAATTAGAAGAGTAGAGCCAAATATTAGTAAATCTGGGTCAGACAGCTATTTTATATAGGCCTCAAAAGGGGAAGGAAAAAAAAAAAAAGGCAAAAATACCAGAAACAAAAATGAAGCATACCAACCTTCCAACCTGAGAAATCCAAATGGACAAGATGGACTTGTATTCCTAGGAGAATTCTTAAGTTTTCTGGGCACACAGATTTACCTACATACCTCCTTGGCACCCATAAATTGTGTTTTTACATTTCAGATTAAACATTCCCAAACCATGTCTTCTAAATCAAGTGTAGCCTTATACACATAGCAAATACTTGGTCAATGTTGATTTCCACTTCCTAACCCTTTGCCTTCTTTTTTCTCAGAATCCTTTAGTGCCTCCAGTGCCCTCAGAAACAGTGCAAGCACAAGAAGCCCTTTCATGCACTCAGCCCACCATATCAGCTTGCATGCTACTTATTTTTTCTTGGCACTTAAAGGGATTCAGCTAGGAAATGATAAGAGAGTATCACTCATTCACATTTCTGGTGGGCGCACAGGACCTGAAGCAGTAGCTTTAAAGAAATATTGCTTGATAGTCTTAAAAGAAAAGGAAACTGATTCTTTTCTATTGACGCAAATTTTCTCAAAGAAAAGGTCATACACTAAGCTGTTTGGCTGCTCATTTCTTATGCCTTGTACCACAAAAAATAGTTCCCCATATGAATGAAAATTGATTCAGAGGAAAGAGTACAAAAATGTCTCTTGCTAAATATTTACTCTATCACCTGTTAGGAAGGAAGCAAATATTTGTTATCAAATTTCATAAAAAAATATTTAGAACATCAGCCCTTATAGGGTAAGTCAAGGGAAAAATAAACTGTTCTAGCAGAAAAAACTCACAAAGTAAAAACATACTTTCAAAGATAGGCAACACTTATAAAATATATGCATCATATAGCCTTCATTTATGTCAAGGTTTTGATACCTTGAATCTTTAAAAAACTAAACAATCACATATTATTGCAATGAACAAAAATTAAAGTATAGAATTCTTCCTTTTGCAAAGGTCTTTGAAGAGACTTAAGATGGCAGGCTGTTTTAAATCTTTGTAAAAAAAAAAAAAAGGGATATTACAGTTGCAGAACACAAGTGCGATTACAACTAAATATATTAAAATACTTTAAAGGAAAAAAACTGGAAACTAGTAGCTATAATGACCCTAAAGAAATATTGAAACACCAGTAATACTATTGGGGCAGGGAGAGGAAATTGCTTTCTATTGACCAAAAGAATTGCTTGGTTTGTTCTATAGGCTCCCAAAATCTCTCCTTTCAGCTGTACATTCCAGGATGAATTATACCCCCTTACCTACAAGCAACCCCACTGAGTAAGGGATTATTTCCAAACACATATGTTTTTTAGTCCCTCCTTCTCCAGGGCTGAAAAACTAGAAGACAAAATATACATTTTTAATTAACAGACACTTGGAAGGGAAGATGGGCTTTGTTAGTTAGTTAATGGTAATTGTTAACCCTTGAAATAAACTGGAAATATTTCTGTTTAACAAATTGTGTTCCAAACCGACACAGGCCTTTGGAAAATCCAAGGTACTTTTTTCTCCTTGCATACAGGTCTCAATACTGCTGTGCCTGATGCTTATAAAAAGCAAAACTCTCCAACACATCCAGGAAGTTAGGTGCTGAAGTGAGTGCTATTTACAGGTTGAAGGAGAGCTCTCCTCCTTAGTCCTCACAGAGCCAACATCCCTATTGTTGCTTATCTCCTATATTAGTTACTCTTGTTGGGCGTGGTACAAAAATGGAGATTTTTAGCACCATATTAACCTTTGTTTTTACACAACTTTTACATGTTGTGATTGGTAAAAGCTTTCTCCGTCACAGTATACTGATTATCTAACAGGCTTGTTCTTAATTTGTGGCAAACAACTTTAGCCTCTGCTAGATGGATTCACGGGCAAGCCAAGTAGAAAGCATAAAGGAACACAAAGTTTAAAAAAAGATCAGAGAATCAGTTTTCATCAGTGAATTCTGTCCACGTTGCCCCTATCCCACTCTCCCATTTTTAAAATTTCAAGACAAAGGGCTATCATTTGAGTGTGGCAAACTCAGAAAATTCCTAGAAAGCACGTAGAGTTGACACACATTGTGCTGACGCCATCATTTCATGGTCAGGGCCTGCCAAATCCGGCTGAGAGGAATTTAGTATTCCTCAATAAGATGGCATTTAACAGGCTCCTCTCTGAGAGCCTGTTTGTTTCAAAGCTAAGGCAGATGGTATAGTCCTTATACCGTTAAAGCCCTCCCAATCTTCGGCGCTAGGCATAAATAATGACAAAAGTCAAGATTTAGGGTTCAGTTCCAGCTGATTTTATTTCCTTCTCAAAAAAAGTTATTTACAGAAGGTATATATCAACAATCTGACAGGCAGTGAACTTGACATGATTAGCTGGCATGATTTTTTTTTTCTCCCCCAAACATTGTTTTTTGTGGCCTTGAATTTTAAGACAAATATTCTACACGGCATATTGCACAGGATGGATGGCAAAAAAAAAAAAAAAAGTTTAAAAACAAAAACCCTTAACGGAACTGCCTTAAAAAGGCAGACGTCCTAGTGCCTGTCATGTTATATTAAACATACATACACACAATCTTTTTGCTTATTATAATACAGACTTAAATGTACAAAGATGTTTTCCACTTTTTTCAATCTTTAAACACAACAGCTATAAACCTGAACACATATGCTATCATCATGCCATAAGACTAAAACAATTATATTTAGCGACAAGGAGAAAGGATTAAATAGTCAAATACAAGAATGAAAAACGCAGTACATAGTGTCGCGAACTCAAATCGGCATTTAGATAGATCCAGTGGTTTAAACGGCACGTTTTTGCTTCTAAAAAAAGTGCAAAAAAGATGTGGTTTACAAGTTAAAGCTACAGGATCCCTTTTTGCTGTAAATGCACCAGTTTTAAAGCCTCTGGACAGAACAGTATTTCGTTTAACATTTTGTTTTTCTTAAAAGCATACAGTGTTTGGCTAATTCTCCTCCCCTTTTTCTAGGGCTGGGGTGGCAGGGTGGACACTGGTGGCAGGTTAAGGGATGCTGTCACTTTAAGAAGCCTGCAGATTGAAGTGTAAACATGGAGAAATTAGGGGCTGATTTTTTTAAACTGTGTGAGATATTAACCAGCCTCCTTATTATAAAATCAGGAAATCCAAACAGCGATTTACACCGATTAACACCCCCTTTATATATTTTTTACAAAAATACACTGAGAAAATAATCAAACGTTTTCATCTCTCTTGTCTTTTTTTGTTTTTTTTTTTTTTAAAAGTGTCAAAAGTCTACATTTAAATATAAAAAATTAAAAGTTAAAACTCTAGCCCTTCAGTGAAGGAGACATAAAATGGCGTGGGTAACAACATCTACCAAAAAAAAAAAAAAAAAAAAGTTAAGAAAGGAAGGAAAAGAAAGGGAGGAAGGAAAAGAAAAAGAAAAAGAAGGAAGGAAGAAATAAAGGAACTAAAAAGAAAAGAGCGAAAGAGAGGGATAAAATTAAAAAAAAAAAAAGAAAGAAAGAAAATGTTTGGCCAGTATAAATACGTCCACATATAAAATGGCATCTGATTACATTTACAAGGAAAAAAATACGAGGATGGAGCATCGGTGAGGGAAAAAAACACGTCTTCTCATTTACACCTATAAGGAATAAACACATACATACTGAGAAAAAATTTGGTCCTGAATTGTTTTTTTTTTTTTTTTTTTTTTTTAAAGTCCAGCACAGATTTGAGTTGCGTTTGAATCCTTTAAAGAGTTAAGAATGAAAAAAAGCTGGTGATAATTCGGTTGTAGGAATCAAACATAGCGCCATCTATCTGCTTTTTATATTACCCTACACTATTTTAAAAACTGCTCAACAGTCTCAGACAGAAAAATCTTTAAAAGATAGACAGGATAACATGCTATATTAACCCCACCAGTGAAATAATCCAACACCATCACGATTCCGATTAAGAGAAGGAAGAAACTTATTTCTTTTCCCCCGAAACCACTCGCCCTGCACGGCCCCCGGACCACATCAGAGTCTCCTCTCCCGCACCCCCGGGGCCGCGCAGTCTCACCCCACTGCTTTCCCCGGGGGCACCCAGCGGGGAGGCCGAGGGGGCGCGGCGCCCCCTCCCCACGGGCGAAGCCCCTCGGGGCGGCCGGCGGCCCCCGCCAGCTCGCGCCCTCCCGCCGCGGGGGCAGCAAGGAAACCAGAAAAGCACAAACCCGGGACCAGCTCACGCACCCCCCACCCCAGCCCCCCGGAGGTCGCCGGCGGCGAGTCTCTCAGTCCTGGCGCCCGAGACTGCGCGACCCCCGAACATCTGCCGTCGGTCACAGAACTCCTCGGCCCGGAGCCTTCTCTCTTCTTCCGGAAAAAAAAAAAAAAAAAAAAAAAAAGGGGGGGGGGGGGGTGGAGAGGGGAGGACACCCCCCCCCCCAAGGCGGCTGGATGTTCTTTTTCTTCCCCTCCTCTCGCGACCCAAGGAAAGAAAACAACAAGCCCCAGAGGCGATGGCGGAGCGCGATTCCGTCAGTCTCCAGCGAACTGGGCCCGGTGCGGCGGCGTCGACGAGTCCGGAAGCTCGCGGGAGGGGGGGGTCTCTTCAGGCGACGGGGAGGAAGCGCCAAGCGGCTTTTGGGCCGTCAACAACAACATCGACGACGACGAGAAACGGTCGCCCCCGTCCACCCTCCGCCTCCTCCGCGTCCCTCCGGCGGGGCCGAGCGCGGCCCGGGGCGGTGGGGGATGGGGCGCGCCCCCGCACACTCCCCCCCCCCCTTCTCTTTCAACTCTTCATCTTTAGGGCAAAAAAAAAAGGAAAAAAAAAGAAAAAGAAAAAAAAGTTCCCCTTCTCTGGACCCGGGGCCCTGCTCCGGCCTGCGCGCGCCTCAGTAGGTGAAGACCAGGTTGGAGATGCTGGACTCCAGCCAGTCTCCCGAGATCATCTCGCTCACCTCGGGCGTGCAGTAGTCCGGGAACTCGAAGTGCGAGCCGGAGCCGGCCTCGAAGTTGAAGTCCAGGTCCCGGTCGAGCGCCGACGAGGAGCTGAAGCTGCCCAGGGACATGCTCTCAAAGTTTGAGCTGGGGTTCAGGTCGAGCAGGTCGTCTTCGAACTCGTCGTCGGACGACGAGGAGCCCGAGGAGGACGAGGACGACGACGAGGAGTGGGACGAGGCCGAGGAGGACGCGTGCGAGGGCGCGCTCGACGGCGCGGGCGAGGCGGCGCGCAGGCTGGCGTAGCTGCGGTGCTCCGCGGGCGAGCGGCCGGCGGCGGGCGACGAGGCGGCGCTGCTGCGGCCGCTCAGGCTCGGGCCGTCGGGCGAGCAGCCCGGGCCGCCGTCCTCGTACAGGCCCAGGGGGTCGCTGGGGTCGGCGCCCGGGCCCACGGCGCCCACGGGCGACGCCGACGCGCCCAGGCCGCCGAACAGGTAGACGCGCTTCACCTTCTTCTCGGCCGGGTGCTTGCCCGGGGCGGCGAGCGCGGCGGCCGAGGCCGAGGCGCCGGGAGTCCGCGCCTTGTACAGCGAGTGGTGGTCGGCGGCGGCGGCGCCCAGGGGCAGCAGGGCGGCGGCCCCCGCCTGCTCGGCCGCGAAGGAGGCGCCCGCGGCCGCCGCTCTGCCGCCGCCCGCCAGCAGCAGCTTGGCGTGCGCTTTGCCGAGCCCGCCGCCCGCCGCCTTGGGGCCGCAGCTCTTCTTGGGCGCGGGTTTGGAGTTGGCGCCGCCGCCGCCGCCGCCTCCGCCCCCCGCGCAGCCGCTCCCGCCGCCGCCCCCGTGGCCGCCCCCGCCGCTGCCACCGACCTTGTCGCCCTTCTCCGCGGTCTTGGAGGCGGCGGCGGCCGCGGGGCCGGCGCCGGCGTTGGCGGACTTGACCTTCTTCCTGGGCCGGTACTTGTAGTCGGGGTAGTCAGCCATGTGCTTGAGGCGCAGCCGCTCCGCCTCCCGAATGAAAGGGATCTTGTCGCTGTCCTTGAGCAGCTTCCAGCGCTTGCCCAGCCGCTTGGAGATCTCGGCGTTGTGCATGTCCGGCGACTGCTCCATGATCTTGCGCCGCTCGATCTGCGACCACACCATGAAGGCGTTCATGGGCCGCTTGATGTGCCCGCTCGGCGTCTTGCACCAGCTCGGGTCGTCGGCCTTGCCGCCCGTGGAGGCGGTGGAGCCGGGCGTGGGCGACGAGGCGATGCCCAGCTCCAGGCCGGCGCCCGAGTCCGAGCTCTCGCCGGCCAGCAGCGCTTCCGTGTTCTCGGCGTTGTTGGTCTGCTGCACCATGGCCCCGGCTCGGCGGGCGCCCACGCGCGCTCACACCCTCGCGGCGGCCGCGGCGCGATCGCCAGGCCCTGCCGGCTCCCGGGGCCGAGCACCAGGCGAGCGAGCGGGAGGACGCGCGTGGCGGGCCAAGAGAAAGCCCCCCAAAGGCCCGGGCAAGCACTCCGCCTCCTGCCGAGGAGTTGTAGTTCCCAGGCCGGAGCGGCTCGCGCGCCCGCCCGCTCTCGGTCCCGCCGCGCCGCAGTTTGCTCGCCCTCTGGGCTCGGAGTCCGGAGAGCGCGCTAGAGTGGAGCGGAGTTTCTTCAGTGCCGCTTGCTGAAGCTTCCAACGCAAGTTTCTCGCCGCCTCCCAGGCAAGCTTTTTTTTTTTTTTTTTCTTTTCTTTTTTTTTTTTTTTTTTTTTTTCCTCCTTCCCCTGAAGCAGTTGATTCCAGTTCACGAGCGCTCTCAAGAGCTCAGGAAAGCGACATAGCCTTTACCACTTAAGTCCCTCTCCTACAATGCACAGCAAAAAAAGACTCTTGGCTCCAGGACTCTCTGTGGGCGGACTCGGCACTAAAGAGTTTGTGCAATGATTTTGTTGCAGGGTATGGAGCCAGAAAGCCTTCGTGCAACAGACTGGCATGAATAAATGTATGTTCCCTCCTCCCTCCTTGCAGAAAGGAGCTGGTAATGGCAGAGTTCCTCCTATGCAGTCGCAAAGAGCGTGCAAGAACTAGAGACCCGGGAGCGCAACGGGCCTCTGCCCTCACACACGGTTTCTCTTGCTGCAGCTTAGAGCAGACCCCAATTCCGCCTCGCGCCTCTTTATCCTTTCACAGTCCTGGCCGCAGCCAATCAGCCGCTGTAACCAACGCTTCCTCGTGCCAAGCCCCGCCCCCAGGCTTCCCATTGGCTTGGAACCCGATGCAACAATAATCTCCGCGTGCAATGAGAAGCTCCAAATCTGACCTCATTCCAATTTACAGAGCAAACTTTTTAAAAGGGCTAGAAGTACAGCTGAGATTTCTGCTACCTCCCTTTTCCCTTTTGCTCCGTGTGTGTGTGTGTACGTGCGTCTGGTGTGTGAAGAGGATGTTAATGCATGAAATTATTAAGGGGAGACGGAAATGTATTCTAACCATTATGTTAGATAACAAGGGGCTTGGAAGGGGGGAAGGGTGAAATACTGTAAATGGAAGCTTTCTGCTTAAAAGCCAAGTGATTATTTTTATTAGTTCTTTTCAGCTGGAATAAAGAATCAGCCTCTAGTGCAAAATCTGTTCCTCAGCTCTTTCATAAAGGCAAGGATGTAAAAAGGGGGGTGGCGGTGGGGAGCCACAACAATAAATCAATGGATATTGAAAACCATTAAGAAAGTGGTACCCAGACACCTGTCATCACAATTATTTTAACAACTCTAGGTACAGCACAGATGTTGATGTATTGTGTAAATCCCTTCAGAACAATTTTCTCGCAGTTTGTGGAAGGCAGAGAAGAGGAATTTTTGCAATAATTGCTTGCTCTCTTAACCAAACTGGGGTTAACTATGGTTATTTAATGATTTAAACTCCTCCATAAATCCTGGATAACCCAAATAGAGGAGCTTTCAATTGCAATATATTAGGCAGTGTTCTCTATTCAATAGGAGAATTTCCATTGAGTTTTGGATAGGGTGAGAATAGGTTTTACTTTCTAAGTATTTCTTTTGCACCTTTACAGAATTAAAGATTACTTAACTTTCCACCACCCTCCCAAAGCCTCCCTGCTTCTCTCCTCCTTATATGTTCATTATTTGGTTCAAACAGAACTAAAAGGCCAAGGCAAAGAAAAAACTAGATGGAGGTGATAACTGAGAGACTAGAGCCTCTGGATTTATAAAACACCTGGATGCTGATCTCTCTTGCTGGTTTTGTAACCATGAGGATGCGTTGGTCTTAGTTTTCCTTATCTGTGAAAAGGAAACACTAAGAACTACACTATATAGGATTGTTGTGAGGGTACACAGCGTTTGTGACTATAAAGCACCTGGTGTGTGGTAAGCCTTCAATGAATGATTATAATCCTTCCCTTGGTGATTGAAATGCCAGAGAAACTCCTCTTAGTAGAAGTCGGATGTTGTTCTGAAGACTAAAACTAATCACGGATATGAAAAAGTCATCACAGATCATAGATGTGCAGCCATACGAGGACAATGGGGAAAACCCTGTCATCCCAATTATTTTTTCAAAGGAATTCTGTGAAGTATGTTGTGGCAAAGAAAAGGTGGTTGGTATTCAGAACACGTGTTAATTTGGCCATGGTCTGAAAATTCGAATTTTGGTATATATTGGCCTTCCCTAAAACCATAATTGTAAACTTTTTCTTCAGGGCAATGATAGGTAGTAAAGGAGGGCCAACCCAACATAATTAAATCAGCTGTTCAGTTCAGATCGAACTAGTATTAAGGCACCAGATTTCTCTTCATCTTGTCAAGCTTTTAAGGATGGCAAGAGGCCCAAGTTGTCAGAATTAGAATTTTGCTGGAAAGAATACCCTTTGGGGTACCTGGCTGGGTGGGTAAAGGCAAATAATTTTGCCTGTTAGCTACCCAACCTCTATACCTATATAATTTTTTAGAAGGATAAAAAAAAAATCCTTGAAAAAAAAAGCTGGCACCTTTTTGCAAACCAAAGTTAGGTTTGTTATCATACATTTCATTTTCTCTGGTGTGCACAGAAACATACCCCTGAATGTTATCGGTCTGACATAAAAATTATTCTAAGAGGCATATTATCTATAAATACTCCATTTTGGGGGCGGTCTGTACCAACTAACGGTTTGAGAGTATAGTTACCTTGTGAGAATTCAGAGTCAAGGTGAGTATCAATATAATTATAATTATAAAGTAATCTCTGCTTCTACCACTGAATATGATGAGGGCAAAGTAAGTCAATCAAAGCAGTCATAGTAATTATATCTCTGTTTAAAGCACACAGATTTTTAAAAGTGTGAACTAAATAGTCACTGGCCTAATTCTTAAATGTATTTTCTGTATTTCAACAAATCTAATATGCCACAGATTTTAAGACACACCATTAGATTACATGCCACTAAGCATGAAGAAATGCTCAACTGTGGCATGACACTGGTTGTAAGATGAATCCCCATTTCAGAGATCTTTGAAATGAAAAGAAAAAGTACCTCTTAGAATTGATGAAATATGGTATTAGTAATTTCCATTGACTTTATAAGATCATTATAGTATGTGTGAATTCTTAGAATTTTGAAGTATGTCCTTATGTGTTAAGAACACTCAAGAGGTAAGAAAACATGACAAATGGCCTTTTATTAGTCATCTCTTTTACCAACTGAGTAAGTATATGCACAATGGAATGTATTGGGTCTCTGAATACCAAATAGTGAGAAAAGATTTCTGTGTTCTCATTACCTAGCTTCATATACTTTGTAACCAGTTATCCATAAGTGATATTTTTTTCCCCAAATATCAGTTTTTTTGGTGGCCTCTACTAAATCAGTACTCACTGTTCCCTCTGCTGGCTTTGTAGTACATGAAGTATTTCTCAGTGCTACTCCTTAAGCCCTATTAACAGCAAGCCAAGATAATTTTGCAAAGAAATTCTGTTTTATAGTAATACACTAATTGTCTTGTTGAGCACTGTTGTCAGACATTTCAAATTTTGAATTATGGTAAATATTTTAAAATTTATTTTATTCTATTAAATACTAGAATTACATGTGATATATAACATGTTACTGCATTTCTTTTCTTCTCCTCTTACACATCTGCACAACATAAAACCCATGGATGGAAATAAGATTCTATCCTTCTGCTTAATATATCCCTATAGCTTATCAGGGGAAAAACCTGAAGGGAAATCAGTTTAACAACCCCCCTGGAATTAACACTGATTTGCATGATTTTGCCTTGCCTTCGTTTTTGAAACTGATTCTAGGCATTAGTCTGACCTGACAGGTATTCAGTTCGAATAACAGGGAAAAGTAACCTGTCTGTTTTTAACTAGCAGATAAAGAAGCAGCCTCTGGAAGTTTGAGGTCATTGGCCTCTGTCAACTGAAGGGCCCCAGGTGTTTCAGTTCCACACTTTATAGGGGAAAAAAATCCCTCCAGCCCAAGGCTTATGTACTTCTCAATCAAGTGAGCAAGCACAATACACTTCATCCTCTCGGGCTGACAAAGCTGTATTGGAACTGGATTTCCTTTTCGGGACTGTATTGAATAATAATTTATGGAAGTAATTGTTATTTGCAAAATTTCAAAACGAAATTCTGGGGTAAAATGGAACTCATGATTTATTTTTACCCTTAGAGTAAGCTAGGTGATTAGGAACCTGTATTTCTAAGAATTGTTGCCGCTTTCTCCTCACCACCAGTGATAGCATGTGGGAGGCTCGAGCAAGCACTTGCTATCTAAGTACCCGCTCCTTCCTTTCCTCTCGGTAGTTTCGTGAGAACCAGTACAGAGTGCGTGCGTGCCTGGCCACGTGGGTGGGAAGCGTGTATGCGGGCCGCCACCCCGGGCTTCGACTCCACTTCTCCAGGCGGAGGCCAGGCACCCCCGGGGGCCCGCCTCGCTCCGCAGCCAGCCGGCTCCCGCCTGCCGCCAACCGGGGAGCAGCAGCCGCCAGGTGGCAGCGCTCAGCCTCCCCTGCGCCCGCGAGGAGACGCGGGCAGACGTGGGGCGGCTCGGGATTCATTCTTCTCCGCCCCCTCCTGTCCCAAGCCCCGGTCACCCCCACCACTCTTCCGTCTCTACGTAGCAGGCCGAACGGTCGTGGGGAGTGTCGTGGGGAGTGTCGTGGGGAGTGTCGTGGGGAGTGTCGTGGGGAGTGTCGTGGGGAGTGTCGTGGGGAGTGTCGGCGCGGTCGGGCGGTTTTTCCTCGTTTGGCGCAGCCAGCCGCCGCGCGCTGCCCGCTTGTCCCACGCGCCGGGTGGCGGGGGAGCCAGGGCCGGCCTCCCGCCTGCACGCAGGGCCTGGGCTCGGGCAGGCAGCAGTGACCGTGGCCGGGTCGTCCCGCTGTAGTGGGACCTGGCTCGAAAGCGGCTTCGCCGCCGGCGGCGCGGGCTGCGGGGAAACGGCCCGCGGTCCCGGAGGACCTGCCGGGACCGCCCCTCCTCCCCCAGACGGTCTCCCGGAGCCCGCAGGCCCGGGCGCGGCGGGCTTTCCCACCAGTTACAGCGAGGACCGCAACGGGCGCCGCCTCGGGCGCGCCTTCTGGAGGAAAGTCCTTTCCCCTGTAAACACGTCTCGGGCGAGCCTGTCAGCAGCGTCTTACCGCCGGGAAGGAGCCCAGGCGCGCGCCCGCGCCCCCGCACCGCGGCCCGAGCTGCCCCTGGCCGCGGCTCCCCCAGCCGCCGGCCCGCCTGGCCCTGGCGCTGCTGCCCAATCCCGTCACTGACCGCCTCTCGGTCCCCTCGTCTTCCCGGGGCCCAGCCCCCTTCGCTCGGGACGCCCACAGCTTCTGGGGCGCCTCGCCCGGGCTGCCCTCCCCACTGCGTGCGGGACCCCCGCCCCGGCTAGCACGCGACCTCCGCATCAGGCCCGACGCCCCCTGCCAGGCCCCGCCGGCGGCGGCACCGTCCTCGGCTGGGGGCGCCTGGCAGGGCCTGTGTGCGGCGGGCGGGGGAGGAAGGAGGCCCAGGCCCAGGGGAAGGAGCCAAGATTGCGGCCACCGCGCCGGGCCCTGGAGCGGCAGGCATCTCTCGGTGCCCGGCCTCGCCCCACGCTCGCGCGCGACGGCGGGGACGGGGGTGGTGTTCACTGAGCGCCCGAGGGTGCCAGGCGCCCTGGCCGAGGGGCGCGCCTGCCGCTCCCAGGGCCGCGGCCCACGGCGCCCGCGGGAGGCGGCCTCAGGTCTGGGAGGAGGGAGCACGGGGCAGGTAGGTGCCAGGGGCAGCTGCGCCCCGGGCGCAGTTACCCCGAGGCCGGGCTCTGCGCAGGGGCACGGCTTGGTCCCCCTTGGCTTCACGTGTCCCTGCCTTTCCGCCGGCGACCGCAGCAGCCAGGCCCCGGCGCCTGCGTCCCAGTGGCGCTACCTGTCCCGCCGCGGGGCGCCGCGAAGCCACCCCAGTGACCCCCACGCGCGGTGTGGGTGGGGACACGGCCCCCAGGCTCCCCGCCCCGGCTGCCTGGGAGAAGCAGCCGCAGTTGCAGCCCCGCGGGGGGACGCGGCTGCCTGCACTTACGGAAGAGCACAGCGCTTCCCGGGAGCTGCCCCCCGCCACCGCAGCCGACCTGCTGGCCTGCGACGGGAGCTGGGCAGGCCGGGCAGGGACGCGCGGCGGCCGCGAGGGGAGCCCGCGGGGGCGTGGGCAGGGGGCGCGAGGCCGAAGGTCGGACAAGAGGGAGGGAGGGGAAGCAAGGAAGCAGGCGGCCTGAAGAGAGGGGAGGCGGGAAGGCGCAGGGGCCGCGCCGGCTGCCGAGTGACGCGGGTCAGAGGACGAGGGCGGCGCGTGGCGGGCCGCGGGCGCAGGACGCGCGGGCGCCGGATCCCTTCTCCCCACGCCCTCCCCTTCTCTTGCTCCCGCCGCTGCTTGAACTTCACCCCGTGACGGAGATGGCGTTGTGGGCGCTGGTGAGGAGGGGAGGGCTAGGGTGGGGCGGGGACCGCGCCGGGCGCCCGCACACCTGGCACCCGGGACTCGCCATCTGCTCCGAGCTCCCCGCCCCTCGGGTCAGGGTGTGGGAGGGGCAGATAAGGGCAGTGCGCGGGGAGTGGGTGGCTTCGTGAGAACTGGGGCGGTGAAGCCTGCCAGGCAGTGCCGATGGTGCCCCTACTGTGCGCCGCGCAGCCCCGGGCCCCTCCAGCTGCTGGGCTCAGGAGCCGCACCGTCTCTTCTGCCATCCCACAAGCCACAAAAGACTTGTGTATACTGTTGTAAAATAAGTTTAAAACCCGGACAATAATGTCTGGGCAGATTCTCCAGCTAAGCAGCGTAAATGACTCCGTTTGGGGGGCTGGAGCCGTGTTTGCTCTGGCAGTGACCTATGGAGGTTTTGTGATTTTTTTAACTGCTTCCCGAAGTATGAGACTCCCCAAGAAGCACAAGCCCCGCCCCTCCCACCAGCCAGTGGTAATAACCACTTAAAAGGGCGGGTGAGGCAATTCTCTACAAACTATTACTATACCAAATCCCCAGCAGAACTCATCTTTCCTAACTAGATCCTGTACCCCACAACACACAGATCTAAATGAACAAAGTAAGTTGAAAATAATAATTTAGTGACACTTCCTCTGGCTAGCAGGGTTCCCAAAAATAAATGAAGGCTAGCCCTTGAAACACTCAAACCTGGAGAGAGGATGTAGCTCAGTGGTTGAGCACCTGCTTCCCATGTAGGAGTCCTGGGTTCAATCTTTGGCACCTCCTAAAATACACACACACACACACACACACAAACCCAACTCATTTAATTTCACAAATATCAGACCCAAAACACTGCCTTGAAACAAATATTCTGTAATATAAATATCCTGAAGTGAAACTCTTGGAAAATATAACCTACCACACATACTTTTTAAAAAATCAACATAATGCTCAAACTATAATATAAAGGAGAAATACCAGGAATGTACTTTATAATAAACAATATGCATTTCAAATGTGCATGTTCAGGCCATATTTCACATGGACACCTGAAATGCCATCCAAAATTTCACTTCTCCCTAGAGAGTAGCAGTGCCCAGTTGTGAATTATGTCTTATGGGTACAGGCAAGTACTAAGTAATGGGGATGCAAAGAATATTGTTAGTCTAGACTCTTAAAATTCACAGTGCATGTGGTAGAGCCTTACAATACATCAGCCTCCTGATGATCCTCCCTGACTCTCTACCCCTTTCCTCTGGAGTAGGCCACATGATTTGCTCCCGTCAGTGGGAGATTGGCAAGCACGATGCAAACAGGTTTGATAGTGCCTGCACATTAGAGGTTGTCCTCCTGAAACACTGAGACAATCTGTTGTGAAGATGCCTGGTCTAACCTACTAAGGATGAAAGGCCACGAGGGGAGAACTGAGATGCCCCTGGCAATGCCAGGATTCCAGGCTTCTAAGTGAGGCCATCTTGGGGTCTCCAGCTTCAGTAGAGTTGTCAGATCACTGCAACTGCATGAATCATCCCAGATGAGACCGGCAGAAGAATCACCCAAACTGACAATCCATGGATTTATGAGAGGTAACAAATCATGGTCTTACGTCACTATGGTTTGTTACCCAGTAACAGAGAACAGAGTAGTATAAATGACAATACCATGTGATAAATGCCAAAATACAAGTCCATAAGAGGGTAACCTTTTCTTAATGACTTCAGATCTTCATTATGAATTCCATCAATACATAGTAGTATAATCAATGCCCAGTGGATACAGGGTTTAGTGAGACTTGAATTAACACCACACATCCACTCTAGTTGCAAGTTGTGCTCTTTTGCCATTTCTGCAGATTTCCCTGAAATGTCTCTCCCAGCAGGCTTGTTTGCCAGCAGCAGGGCTGTTTCTCATCTCTGTCACTCCTTTTGCTGTCGGTGGCCTTTCCTGGATGGCTCTTTTCTCTTCTCTCCATTGTCTTTTCTTCTTTTTCCTTCTTGCTGCTCTGATTCCTCTCCATTTTGTGCTATCCCTTCACCATTGACTTATTTATGATCATTAAACAGAACAGCCACATTAAACCTTCAATTGGTTTGCTTCTTTAGCTCATCTTGGCCCTTCTTCCCCTCCCATTGCTTCTGCTTGCACAGCTTTTTCCGTCAATTGTCCCGGGAGGGGTGGGTGCTCCTACACAGGGAGTAACTCTAAAGCCATGGGACCACGACTACCAGTTCCACCTTAGAGAAATGACTTTGCCTTCATGCAGAGGAAATATTCTGATGGCAAAGGGGGGAGATCTTCAACCCTCCTTTCTGATACCTTACCTCTCCAATCAATAAGTAACAGCAAAGCTTCCATAATTCGAATTCAATCCTTTAGATTATAATATATATATTTTTACTAATTAAAATGCAGGTTACCCAAGGAGGTACACTATTGAGCTACTATTAGGCAATAATAGCTTATAGTAAAGTTCTTTTTTTAAAGATTTATTTTATTTCTCCCAAACCCCTCGTTGTTTGCATTTGCTGTGTTGGTTAGTTGAGTGCTGGACTCTTCTTTCTAGGAGGCACGGGGGAACCAAGCCTGGGGACCTCCTATGTGGGAGGGCGGCGCTAATCACCAGAGCCACTTCCACTCCCAGTAAAGTACTTAATAAGATCTTTTTTTTTTTTTTTTCAAAGATTTCATTTATTTATTCATTTATCCCCCCCCTGCTGCCCATGCTCGCTGGGTCAGCCAACCACGCCATGCAGGCGGGTCTGCCCTCACCAGGAGGCCCCGGGAACCGGGCCCGGGGCCTCCCATATGGTAAACGGGAGCCCTACTGATTGAGCCACAGCTGCCTCCCTTAATAAGATCTTTTCCAGGTGGTTCAAGTAGGTTTGAACATGGGTGGGGGTGGGAGGGGGTTGGAAGGAGAAAGAGGGAATCACTTTTGGAAGAGGTTTTAGGGTAGTGTTCTCAGCTAAAGGGTATGGTCTCCTCCCTACCCTCTCGTTGGTTTGCGCTGGCTGTTTGCTCTCTGTGTCTGTTCGTTGTGTGCTCATCTTTTTAGGAGGCATGAGGAGCCAAACCCAGGACCTCCCATATGGGAGGCTTGAGCCACCTGTGCTCCCACTTGTTGTGTCTATCATTGTGTTTCCTCATGGTTATTCTTTGTTGCATCATTTTGCTGCATCATCTCGCCGCGCTAGCCCGCTGTCTTGTTCGTCTTCTTTAGGAGGCACCGGGAACCGAACCCGAGACCTCCCATGCGGTGGGTGGGTGTCCAACTGCTTGAACCACATCCAATTCCCAGGATTTTATTTTTTAAACACTAATCAGAGAAACTGCGATATCTCCGTGCTAGTTTAGGTATTTGCTATTATATTTGTCTGGATAGGATGGCCAATGCTGAGATATAGACATAACCTGAAAACTCAGTGACTCGGCAAATTAGAGGCATTTCTTACTCATGCAAAGACCACTGTGGGCTCAGCAGCTCTCCAGAGTGACTCCCTTTCTAAGCAGTGGCTCAGGGAACCAGGCCCAGTGGCTCCATATCTAAATATGTGGCCTCCTTGTTTACCAGGAGAAGGGAAAGAGAGTGTGGAGAATTCTCACTCACTCTACCTGGATGTGAAAAATATCATTTGTGCTCATAGCCCATTGGACATAACTAGGCATATGGCCCTACCTGACTATAAGAACTATGGCTCTCCTCTTTGCCCCAGGAAAGCGAGCAAAAATAGATACGGGTGCTATGAATATTCTCCTGTCCTGCTTTTGTGATAATCAGGGTAGGCTAACCATTCGCTATATTAGAAACCACGCATGTGTCCCCAAACCTAGTTTTTCTCCCTAGGTCTGGTTTTTAGAATGCTGGTGATAAACTAAGCCTGATTTATTATACGACCATCCTGTATGGGAAATGACTTTAACACTAGGTATTTTTGGTCAACCTTAAGAGATACAGCAGGGGGACGGATGAGGCTCAAATGGTTGGGCGTCCGTCTCTCATATGGAGGGACCTGGGTTCGATCCCCAGGACCTCCCAGTAAAATAAAGGAAAATATAGAAGGTGTGCGGGTGTGCTGTCTGGTCCCGTGAGCCCCTGGGCCCCATGAGTGGGTGAGCCATCTGGCCCTGCTGAACCAAGTAGCAAGATGATGACCTAACAGGAGAGAGACACAGGGGAGAGCCAAGATGAGACGTGCCAAAAAAACAGGAACTCAGGTGGTGCAGGTGGCAGAATGCCTCTCTCCCATATCGGAGGTTCCCAGGATCGAAGACAGGAGGAGAAGGATGAGAGGAGAGGACAGGAAACAGACACAGAGAATTGTCCAATGAATGGAAACAAAAACAGCAAAAATGGCAAGGGATGCGGTTAAAATGGAGAAAAAGTAAATGTACATATTTTTTTTAAATGCAAAGATGTTAAAAAAAAAAAAGGATTCTTGAATTTCTTAAAAAAAAAAAGATATGGGTGAATACTAGAAATCTATTCCAAGTTATCTGTCTATGGAATCGATGTACTACATCTAAATTTGCTATAATGTGAAATTCTAAGTCAATCCCATTTTCCTTTCAGCTACAATATAAAATCAAAGTTTTGTTCTCCCAGGAAAAATTTTACCTGGGCTAATATTTTAAGATATTGTTCTTTTTTTTTTCTTTTAATTACACTAAGATTTTTTTTTTTTTTTTTAAGATTTTATTTATTTATTTAGTTATTAAACGGGAGCCCTACTGATTGAGCCACAGCCGCTTCCCAAGATTTTTTTTTTTAATCCTTAAAATAAAGACATAAATATTTCCACTTCTGAGTATGATGTGGAAGTAGCAAAGTCATCACTCTTACTGCAACAACTGTAAAAAAGATAAATGAATAAATAAATAAAATCTTTAAAAAAAAAAAAAAGATAAATTTAAAAAATCATATTTTAAAAGATCGTGGAGAGCTCTTGAAGCAGAGAAGACTAGATAAAATAAATTCCAGAGAGGCAAGAGCCTTTCCTATATGAACTGAGATTGCTGGCTATTTTGTTGTTTAGGGGTGCTTGCTGAGTCAGGCCATGGGATTTCATAGCCAGAGCAACTATTCTAGGGTAAAGAGAAAACAGCAGAACTTTTTATGGCTATGGACAAATTAGACTCTACAGGATCCTCAAACACATAGCCTTTCTCCCATTTGCTGAGTGATGGGGCATATGGAAAGCTGGGCAGCTGAGCGAAAAAGATGGAGAAATCAAATGCAAACCAAATTGTGCTAGAGGGAGGGGTATGAAAAGAAATATATGAAAAGCCTTTTCAAAACATTTTCCACATTTTCAATATGGATAAGGAGAAAGGTTAAAGAGCTAGCTCCAAAACTCTAAAGGGAAGAACAAAGTTCCACTGAGGGTGGAATCTATAACAAAAACACAAATGTCTGGCCCTCTAGGTATTTGAAACCACACATGGATCAATTCTAACTAAAGGTGCAACCCAGTCACAAACTAGCACCATTTCAAATTGGGTTGAGATGATCACCCCTGCACTTTTTCTGCTTAAGAGACAAAACCACAAACTCTCTCTGGGGAGAAAGAGTGAAAATTCAATCTTTGCTGTTCTTTTATATATAATGTTCATCATACAGTACAAAATTATGGGATATGCAAAGAAGCAGGACAATGTAACTGATGATCAAGGGGAAAAGTAGACAATAGAAGCAGACCCACAGAGCATCTGGATGTTGAAGTTGGCAGACATGGACTTTATTATAATTGTATTTTTTAAAAATAGAAGAAAATATAATTACATTTTTTAAAAATAGAAGAAAATATGGAAAAGGTAGATGAAAAGATGGAGTGTTTAAACAGAGACTTGGATTTTCAAAAAGAAACAAATGATATTCTAGAACTAGAAGTTAAACTCTCTTAAATTAAGAACTCATTGAGGGGATGCAGATGTGGCTCAAGCGATTGGTCCCCTGTCTACCATATGGGAAGTCCTGGGTTCGTTTCCTGGGGCCTCCTGGTGAAGGCAAGCTGGCCCACGTGGAGAGCTGACACAACAAAAAAGAGACAAAGAGGAGAGACAATTAGAGACACAACAAACCAGGGAGCTGAGGTGGCACAAGCAATTGGGTACCTCTCTCCCACACTGGAGGTCCCAGGATTGGTTTCTGGTGTCTGCTAAAGAGAAGACGAGAAGACAAGCAGACACAGAGAGCACACAGCAAGTGCAAAAACAAGGGTGGTGGTGGGGAATAAATAAATAAAATAAATCTTAAAAACAAAACAAAAACAAAAACAAAAAAACCCTCATTGAATGGGTTTTACGTACACTGGAAAAAGCAAAAGACAGTATTAGTGAACCCAAAGATAGGTCAGTAGAAAATATGCAAACATAAGCAAAGAAAAAAGATGCAAAGAATAAAATAGGATACAGACAAGTGGTTTAACATTGTGTAACTGAAGTCCTATAAGGAGGGAACAGAGAATGGAACAAAAGCAATATTTGAAGAGATGGTATTAAGAATTTTTAAAAACTGATGACAGATATCAATCTATAGATCCAAGAATCTTAGTGAACCCCAAGATGGTTATATACAAAGAAAACTATTGTTAATACATCTTTGGAAACCAAAGTTAATGGAAAAAAATCTTAAAAACAGCAGTGGAAGGGTAGGTACATTATACTAAAAGAAGCAAAAAATAAGACATGGTTAACTTTTCAACAGAAACTATGGAAATTAAAAGAAAATATAACATCTTTAGAGTGCTGAAAGAAAAATAAAAAAACTGCCTCTCTAGAATTCTATACCTAATGAAATTAGCTTTCAAAAATGAAGGTTGAAAAAAAAAGGGAGAAATTACACCATCAAAAGCTAGAGATTTTGTTTCTAACAGACCCACATTACAAGAATTATTAAAGGAAGTTCTTCAGGCCAAATGAAAATAATTCCAGATAGAAGCACAGAATTACAGCAAGGAATGAAAAGCATAAGTGGAAATATGGGGGTGAATAAAAAGGATATTAACTATTTAAAGAAACAATAATAATGATGTCTTATGGGGTTTGTATATAAAGTAAAATATATGGCAACAATAGCACAAAAGCTAAGAGGATTTAAACTGCTTCAGTTCCTTGCATTGTTTAAGAAAGGAATTTAATAAGTCAAAGATGCATATTCAAGTATTTAGAGTAACCATTAAAAATATTTAAAAGATAAAATTGAAAAGCTAATAGAGATAAAATGGAATATTAAAAATCTTTGATTAATTCAAAAATAATCATGGAAGGAAGGTTAAAGGGACAAAGCATAAGCAGGACAGAAGAAAACCAAATAGCAAAATCCTAGACTTAGAAGCAAAACAAATTAGTAACTACATTAAATATAAATGGGCTAAGTATTCCTATTAAAAGACCAGGATTGGCAAATTGGAATTTTTTTTTTTAAGTGGATTAGCTTTATTATTTATTTTTTAAAAGATTTTATTTATTTATTTTACCCCCCTTATTTACATCCCCCCCTGCCCCCATTGTTTTGTGCTTGCTGTCTGCTCTCTGTGTCCTTTTGCTGTGTGTTCTTCTGTATCTGCTTGTCTTCTCTTTAGGCGGCACCGGGAATGGATCCTGGGACCCTCCAGAGTGGAGAGAGGATGCTCAATCTCTTGCGCCACCTCAGCTCCCTGGTCTGTGTGTCTCTCATTGTCTCTCTTCTGTGTCTCTTTTTGTTGTGTCATCTTGCTGCGCCAGCTCTCCATGAGGGCCTGCACTCTGTGCAGGCCAGCACTCCTGTGTGGTCCAGCCCTCCTCATGGGCCAGCTCTCTGCATAGGCCAGCTTGCCTTTCACCAGGAAGCCCTAGGAATTGAACCCTGGACCTCCCATATGGTAGACGGGAGCCCAGTAGTTTGAGCCACATCCGCTTCCCTGGAATTTTTTTTTCGGAGGTACCGGAGATTGAACCCAGGACCTCATACATGGGAAGCAGGTGCTCAACCACTTGAGCGACATCTGCTCCCCCATATTGGATTTTTTTTCTTAATTTTTAGATTTATTTTATTTATTTCTCCCCACCCCCTTGATGTTCATTATTTCCATTTTCTGTGCCTGTTTGTTGTGTGCTGGTCTTCTTTTTAGGAGGCATGGGAACTGAACCAAGTACCTCCCATGTGGTAGGTGAGAGCTCAATCACTTGAGCCACATCTGCTTCCCCCAAATTGGCATTTTAAAAGACCCAACTATATGCTGTTCATAAAAAATATACAGGTTAAGAATAAATAGATTAGCAAAGCTAGACTGTGCAACAGTAACCAGATGAAAACTGGGGTGACTATATCAACATCCAAGAGACTTTAAGGGCAGAAGTATTCCTAGAGATTAAGAGAAATATTTCATAATAAAGGAGTCAGTCAGTCACATCAACAGGAAGACAATACAATTCTAAATTTACATGTATGTAATAACATAGTTAAAATATATATATAAACCAAAACAAAAAAGAACTAAAAAGAGAAGAAAACAAATCCAAAATCAAAGTTGGGGATTTTAATACCTGTAAGTAACTGATAGATCAAAACATCAAAAAAGTTATGGAAGGCTTGGACAACATTATCAAATCAATTGGACCAATTAACATGGATAAAATAGTACAACAAACTGCAGATGCACAATTCTTATCACAAGAGATGAAATTGTATGTCATAAATCAAGTCTCAGTAAATTTCAAAAGACATATTTCATAGAGTATACCTCTAATCACAGTGGATTCTAAGTAAAAATCAATAATGGAAAGAATCAGAATATCAAAAAATGTTTGGAACTAACATACTTAAATAATTCACATGTCAACAGAGAACTCAATAGAAATTAGGAAATATTTTGAATAAATTTTAAAGTGAAAGTATATTTCAAAACTTAAGTACATAGAGGGAAATTAAAAAAAAAAGATTTATGTATTTATTTACTTTAATCTATTTTAACCCCCCCACCCCCATTTGCTGTTCTGTGCCCATTCGCTGGACAGTTCTCTGTGTCTGTTTCCCGCCCTCTCTTCTCATCCTTCTCCTCCTATCTTTACCAGGATTGAATCCTGGTGACCTCCGATGTGGGAGAGAGCATTCTGCCACCTGCACCACCTCAGTTCCCATTTTTTCAGCACATCTCGTCTTGGCTCTCCCTTTTTTCACTCTCCTGCTATTTCATTATCTTGCTGCGTGGCTCGGCAGGACCTGGCATGACCGCGTGCAGGGCCTGGCGGCCTGCGTGCCTTCTATATTTTTCTTTATTTTACCGGGAGGTCCCAGGGATCAAACTCCGGTCCCTCCATATGGGAGATGGACACCCAACCATTTGAGCCACATCCGCCCCCCGATAGAGGGAAATTTATAACTTTATTTATTTATTTATTTTTTTAAAGATTTTTATTTATTTATTCATTTATCCCCCCCTTGCTGCCTGCGCTCGCCGGGTCAGCCAACCACGCCGTGCGGGCGGGCCTGCCCCCACCAGGAGGCCACGGGAACCGAACCCGGGGCCTCCCACATGGTAAACGGGAGCCCTATTGATTGAGCCACAGCCGCTTCCCTATAACTTTAAATACATATGTTAAAAAGAAAGGCAGACGTCAGATTTCAACTCAAGAAACTTGAAAAACAAGAGTAAATTAAACCCAAAGAAGATAGAATAATCATAAAAATAAGTGCAGAAATCAATGAACCAGAAAGGAGATATACTAGGGGTAAAAATGAATACATTGGTTCTTATAAAGGTTTAAAATATTGGTAAACCCCAAGCAGGAATAATCAGGGAAAAATGCAAAACACAAATTACATATCATGAATGAAAAGGGTAAGTCCCTATAGATTCTAAAGACTTTTAAAAAGATAATGAAAAGATAATTGACAACTGTATGCCAATAAAATTAAGAATGTAAATGAAATGGGCAATTGTGAAAAACACAACTTACAAAAATTGGCACAACAAAAGGGAAAAAAATCTGAATAGTTCTATATGTGTTAAAGAAATTGAACCTATAATTTAAATCCTTCCCACACTGTAAATTCAAGGCTCAGATGGCTTTACTGGTGAATTTTCTAAAAATGTAAGGAAGAAATAACACCAATTTTACAGGAACTCTTGCAAAGACTAGAAAGAAAGGGGATACTACCATATTTATTAGGCCACAATTTCAATACCAAAATCTGTCATATGAGAAGAGAAAACTACAGTCCAATATTCCTCATGAAGGTAGATGCAAAAATTCTCACAAAAGCATTAGCAAATCAAATCCAGCAATAGATAAAAAGCATAATATAGCGTGACCAAGTGAAGTGTACTCCAGAAATGCAAAGTTGGCTTAACATTTAAAAGTCAATGTAATTTACCGCATTAACAGAATAAAAGGAAAAAAAACTATATATGATCATCTCAATAGATGCATAAAAAGCATATACTAAAATTCAGCACACATTTAGGAGAAAAATTCTCAGCAGGGTTTTGAAGGGAACTTAATCTCATAATGCTAAAGTTACACTTAATTGTGAAATTTTGAATACTTTCTCACTGAAGTAGGAAACAATACAAGGATGTCTACTCTCACCACTTCTATTCATCATTGTACGGAAGTATTAGCCAATATAATAAAGCAAGAGAAATAAATAAAGGCTATAAAGATTAAGGAAAAAAAAAAAAAAATAAAACTGCTTTTATTCACAGATGACATGATTGTGTATGTGGAAAATTCAAAAGAATCTATAAACTATATAATTAATAAGGGAGGTGGATGTGGCTCAAGCAATTGGGCTCCCATGTACCAAAGAGGAGGTCCAGGGTTCAATTCCTGGGGCCTCCTGGTGAAAGGCAAGCTTGCCTGAGTGGTGAGCTGGCCGGTACAGAGTGCTGGCCCAAGCAGAGTGCTGGCCCGCACAGGAATGCTGGCCTGCATGGAGAGCTGATGCAGCAAGATGACACAACAAAAAGAGACACAGAGGAGAGACAATAAGAGATGCAGCAGACCAGGGAACTGAGGTGGCACAAGAGATTGAGTGCCTCTTTCCACTCCGGAAGGTGCCAGGATCAGTTCC
>JAKSZT010054400.1:5745715-5837772 GCA_026826555.1 Tolypeutes matacus
ACAGAGAACAGACAGCGAGCACAAAACAATGAGGGGGCGGGGGTGGGGAATAAATAAATAAAGCTTTTAAAAAAATTTAATATAATCAGGATGCCAAAAACAATTTTATTTGTGTAAACTAACAAATAAAATAAAATGTAAAAATCTATTCTATTTATAGTAGAACCAAAAAATGTTTAGGAATAAATCTAATAAAGATGTGGGAAACCTTTATCTTGAAAACTATAGAACTCTTCTGAGAAAAATTAGAAATACCTAAATTAGTAAAGAGCTATACCATGCTTTTAGATTGGAAAACTCAACATTGTAAAGATGTTGATTCTTCCAAAATTGATGTTCAAATTCAATGCAATCCCAAACAAAATCCAAGCTTTTTTATTTTCTTTAGTGGATATATCCAAGTAGACTCTGAAATTCATGTGGAAATAGGCAAGCTAATTCTAAAATTTAAATGAAAACGCAAAGGACCTAATATAGTCAAGGCAATTCTGAAGGAGTAAAACAAAGTTGGAAAATTTATTATCCTACAAGATTTTAAGAGTTAAGGTAATTAGGACAAGGATATGGAAATGGCCATTAAGCATATGAAAAGATATATATCAAGGAAATGCAAAATAAAACCACAATGAGATACCACTATAGGCCCAAAAGAATAAGGCATGATGATATCAAGTGTTGACAAAGATGTGGAACAACTGGAATTTTCCCACATTATAGTGGGCATGTTCATTGGTACAACCACTTTGAAAATGATTGGGCACTGCCTTTAAGCTAATAAATGCCCAGCAAACCCACCCCTGGGATATATACTCCAAAGAAATGAATGTATTTATTCACCAAAAGACACAGACAAGAATGTTCATGTCCAAAATCTGGAAATAACCCAAATGTCCATTAACAGAAGAATGGATAACTAACTTATGGTATATTCATACGATGGAAAACTAAACATCAATAAAAAGAACAGAGGTTATACTGAACAAAAGAAGCTAACACAATGTGTTACGTGAGTCCATTTTTATAAAGTTAGTGATATAGCTTAGAGTCGTGGTTACCTATTGGTGAAGGGATGACTGGGAAGGTCTGTGACAGAATCTTCTAGAATGCTTGAAATATCCTATACATTTATCTGGGTGATGCTTTCATGGGCAGACATGTATGTAAAAATGTATCAAACAGTACACTGAAGATTAATGCTGTTTATTTAAGTACTCTTATTTATTTATTTCTCAATAAAAAGGTAAAAACAAAACAGAATAGAAAAAGATAAAGATATTTAAAAGAAAACTACTTTTCTGATGACGCATATTCAAAGCATGAACCAGTAAACTTCTTCTGTTAAAGTCCAGTCAGTCAGTATTCCAGGTTTGCAGGCCTTATTTTTTTGTCCCAACTCTGCCCCTGTAGGGCAAAAGCAGCCATAGATGATGCATAAATAAATGAGCGTGGCTTTGTCCCCATAAACCGCTGCTTGCAAAGGCCAGGCGTGGTGAGCCATAGTTTGCTGACCCCTGCTTTAAAATACTGTCAAAGATCTCACACCATATTTAAAATAAGTCATAAAACACCCTTTCTTCTTCTGTAATATGATGCAATTGTAATAAGGTCTCTTCTAGCCCAATACAGTGTGATTGTTTTTGAAGTAAGAGTTTTCTTTTTTTTTTTTTTCCAGAAACAAAGAGATGTCAGTAGTCGTCTCAAAATAATTGTCAAATACCTTTTCTGTCTTTCCCTTCTTTCCATGGCACCTCCCTTCTACCCCTTTCTTAAAATTCCACTCAACATTAATTTAACAATTAATTCTGGGACCCATATTATGCAGTAAGTACTGGGTCAAGAGCTGGTATACAATGGAAATAAAATTAGACCTAGTCCCTGCTTCAAGGAGCTACAGTCTGATTAGAGTCAGAAATTAAGCAAATACACACAAACGTAAGTAACTGTGAAAGTGCTGTGAAGAAGAAAAAAAATGGCATATGAGAAACAATAAATGGGCATAATTTTAGAATGGGAATTGGGCAAGAGAGATTTCTCTAGGATTGAGTCATTTAATGTGAGTCCTAGAGAATAAATAGAGACAGCGCGCCCTGTGGTCCCGCCGATCTGTCTTTTGCTTCAACAGTGCTTGAAGGGAACAGACCCGGGGCCTAGGCCCCACCTCTCTTCAGCGTTGACCTCCTTCCAGCTGGTTCTCAAGTTGCAACCTTCGGGACCAACTTCTGGGCCATCCCCTGGCTGCCGGGACCAGCTAACACCGTTTTTTTGTGGTTAGCTCCTCACTGTCGACCAGCCATGACCTCCCAGATCCGTCAGAACTATTACGCCGAAGTGGAGGCCCCTGTTAGCCGCCTGGTCAACCTGCAGCTGCAGGCCTCCTACACCTACCTCTCTCTGGGCTACTATTTCCACCGCGACGATGTGGCCCTGAAGGGCGTGGACCACTTCTTCCGCGAGTTGGCGAAGGAGAAGCGCGAGGGCACCCACCGTCTCTTGAAGACGCAAAACCAGCGCGGTGGCCGCGCCCTCTTCCAGGACGTGCAGAAGCCATCCAAAGACAAGTGGGGTAAAACCCTGGACGCCATGGAAGCTGCCCTGGTCCTGGAGAAGAGCCTGAGCCAGGCCCTTTTGGATCTGCCAACACAGACCCCCAGCTCTGTGACTTCCTGGAGAACCATTTCCTAGACGAGGAGGTGAAACTGATCAAGAAGATAGGCGACCACCTGACCAACCTCCGCAGGCTGCCTGGCCCGCAGGCCGGGCTGGGCGAGTATCTCTTCGAAAGGCTCACCCTCAAGGACGGCTAGGAGCCTCCAGAGCCCAGAGGCCATGGCGGGGGAACCCCCTCTATTCCCCAGGCATCCAGGCTTCTGCCTGAGCCCCTCCAGCCAGGAGACATTTTTCTTTCTAACTGCCATCTGGTAGCCTTCTAACGAGCCCTGAACCAAGTGTAAACAATAAAGCTTTTTGCAGCAAAAAAAAAAAAAGAATGAATAGACATTACCCGGCAAAGACTGGGGGGGTGGGGAGTGGAGGAGACAAAAGAAATTGCCAAAGCTATAAGAAAGGAAAGCATGATGCATGAAGCCAGTGTGACTAGAGTGTGAGGAGCAAAAAAAAAAAAAAAACGTTACACAGATGAAAACATAGTGGTGGGCAGGGGTCAGACCATGCAGGGGTACAGGGTCATATTGAGTTTGGATTTTATTCTACATGCAATGGGAAGTCATGGGCTGATTTAAAATAGGTGAATGGTATGGCCTGCTTAACATTGTAAAAACATCACTCGTCACTGTGCAGCGAATTCATGGAGAGGGCAATAAGCTGGTGGTGGTGGTGGTGGTAATCCTTAGAAGACTACTATGATAATCAAACTTAGAGATACTGGAGGCACTTAAGATACAGAGACGGAGAGACGTAAATGATTTTGCAAAACATGTTGGAGGTAAAATTGATAGAACTTAGCGATGGATTCTTTGTGGGAGGTGCATTTGTTTCAAATGGCTGCAAATTACCAAAAAAAATTGGTGCTTAAAACAACAGAAATTTATTATCTCACTGTTCTGGAGGCCAGAAGACTGAAATCAGTATATCACTAGGTGAAAATCAAGGCATCAGCAGGGCCACGTTCCCTCCAGATGCTCTATGGGAGAGCTTGTCTCTTGCCTTTTCCAGCTTCTGGTGGCTTCCAGCATTCTTTGGCTCATGGACACATCACTCCAGTCCCTGCCTGCATGGTCACGTTGCCTTCTCCCCTTCCATCTGCCTCTCTCACGTAAGGACACTTGTGACTGCATTTAGGGTCCACCTAGATAATCCAGGACTATCTCCTCATCTCAAGACCCTTCACTAAACCAAATGTTTATCCAAAATGTAACATTTACGGGTTCCTATGATTAGGACTTCATATTTCTGGGGACCATTACTCAGCCTACTACAGGAGATTAGGGAGAGAAAGATTTGAGAATACTGGGGAAGTCCAAAATAATTGTTTAGGAGAGTGACAAGTGAGTTTACTAGAAATACATTTTGAAGTTGCCAAGCAGTGTTTAGGTTCAAGATGTTGACTTTTCAACAATACATCAGTGCAGTTGTGGAATTTTCTTCAGTAATGCACAGCTTCTTGGGTGCAAGCACAGAGAAGGCATGGTTGAATTCATCTAGGGTTGGAGTTTGGTGTGAAGGGAAAGAGCAAGGGAATTACTACAATGTTTGCAAAGGAGTATTTAAACTGAGGAACTGTAAGAACCTAAATAAATAGAGAAGTCAAGGTAACTGTGGCTTATAGGCAGCAAGAAAGCCACATGGTTGTGGATTGGAGGTCTTCATGAAATAGCGGAATAGTGGAAGAATGGGGAGCTTGAGTGAATAAGCTGAAAATAAAATAGTTTTGTTCAAGAGTAAGATGTCTGATTTTGTGATTTTCTAGGCTGCTGAAGTGAAGAGTTCAACAAGTTACTGGCTCAGTATTTTGGATGAGTCATTCGATATATGTTTTTGTGGTTGTTGTTTTGTTTTTTGAGATACTGGGGGCTGGGGATTGAACCCAGGACCTCGTGTGTGGGAAGCCAGGGCTCATACATTGAGCCATATAAGCTTCCTTGAGTTGGTTTTTTCATTTGTCTTGCTTGTTGTTCGTTTTTGTTTTTTCGGGAGGCACAGGGGACGGAAACTGGGACCTCCAATGTGGAACACAGGAGCTCAACCACTTGAGCCACATCCGCTCCTTCATTCAATATATGTTGAAGTTGCCAAAAATGATGACAGGAGTTAAGGAGAACCGGAAGAGTGTAAGCCACATGCTGAAATTTCAAAATGATGGAGAGAGGTGACAGCAGATGACAGCAATAAGGAAGAGGAAAGTGTGAATCAGCTGACTGGTATGAGTCTCAAAGGAGAGGGGATTTTGACAGGGGGAAACAGATTTAATGTCTGGAAGTAGATGCACATTGCCCTAACTACCAAACCAGAGGCAAGAATAAGCAGTCTCCACTTACGAGGTCTATGGGCAATGATGTTCTCACACAGACCTTAGGTTTCAATTCAGGTAAGGAAGAAATGTTGAGAGCAGAGGTGGAGCGCGCAGGCAGGTCTGTAGAGGACAGAGCAGGCATTCTTAAGGTCATGATGAGTCCAGAGTTGGGTCATGTGGATTGCTGGCTGCTATAGGCAGATCGAGACTGAGAGTTAACAAGATAAAGGATTTCTGGAAAGGCTTTATGTCTGGCAGAGGATTTATTCCTGAAGGGCTTTTGTAAGTGGGTGGGTAGGCAGTTGGCCCAGCATTGAAGTCTGAAAGTTTCTCCCCCCCCCCCCAATAATTATGGTGATTGTCTGGCACCATTTTCATTTTAAAGTTGATAATAAAAATAGATGCCATTTAAAAGGTTGTAAATCTCCGTAAAATCTGTGCTCAGGTTGTGTTTTGCTTGGCCTCAAACTGTTTGGGTCATCAATGTGTTAAAAAAAAAAAAAAATCAAATTAGTTTCTAACGTTTAACAATCTGGAGATTTTATATGACAATCACCTGAAAAACGGGACCATCTAGTAACAGGGGGCCCACAGCTAGAGCCCAGGTAGGTCCCCTTAGATGGGACATCACTTCCCATTGTGATCTGGCCAGCCCCAAGGTGAGTGTTGTGAGCCACTTAGCCAGGGCTTACCCAGTTGTTTCTCTTCTAGGAATTAACAGAATGGTGAAATAGTTTTATAGCCATGCCTCTACAAAGGTGGGACAATGAAAGATAGACTGAGCAGGACCTTGTGTTCCAAGAAAAATGGGAGAAAATACATTTCTTGGTGGAAGTGAAGCTACATGTTTAACATGTAAACAAAGCATGTCCCAAGAATACAATCTGGCCAACTTCAGTTATTTTTACTACCTGCCTGGCTCCTGAGGGTGGTTGTGTTTATCTCCCTGATTTATATAAACTGTTTATTACTTTAGTTTTAAATAATTTGTGTAAAGTTGGAAACCTAACAAAATTTTTGAAAGCCACAGAAAATTTTCTAATTTTCTTCAAGTCTTGGCTAATAAAAGTACCCTGATTTTGAGCCATCGGGGAACACTGTGGGGTACTAATTAATTGATATTAAATTTTTGTTTTCATTATTTGTTCATATAAAAGACAATGATGGGGGCGGATGTGGCTCAAATGGTTGGGTGTCTGTCTGCCATATGGAGGGACCTGGGTTCGATCCCCAGGACCTCCTGGTAAAATAACAAAAAAAATATATATATATAGAAGGCGCATGGGCTGCCAGGCTCTGTGTGCTGCTGAGCCGCCAGGCCCTGGGAGCCATGCAGCACGATGATGACGTAACAGGAAAGACAAGACGAGATGCTCCGAAAGCTCCAGAAACCAGGAACCGAGGTGGCGCAGGCAGCAGGACACGTCTCTCCTACATCAGAGGTCTCCAGGATCGAATCCTGGTGAAGACTGGAGGAGGAGGATGAGAAGAGATGGCAGGAAACAGACACAGACAATTGCCCAGCGAATGACACGAAAACAGCAGATGGGGAAGGGGGGGGTTTAAAGTGGATAAAGTAAATAAATAAATCTTAAAAAAAAAAAAAAAAAAGACAATGATACATTTTCTCTGTGTGTGTGTGTGTGAAAGAAGTCATGTATATCTATCCCATTCATTGGCACATAAATGCATTATTTGTGCCAAATCAATCAGTAGAGATGGGAACATTAAATTATTGTGTGTCAACATTGTTCTGTAAAAAAAAAAAAAAAAAGGTTCTGTTACACCGAATGGGCACATCCTGTCACCAAAAAAAAAGTGTACTGACTTTCTTTAAAAGTGGAAATATAGTAAACACAGATATTCTGACACTTTGATTGACTCTAGTCTAAAATAGCCAAAAGCTTCTAAATTTACATGCAAGGTATTTTGCCTCTTTTTTTTTAGTTCTCTTCGTGTTGAATGAACTTACCTTTATATATCTTTGCTTGGTAATAACAATGCATTGAATTACTGTATCTTTGGATGAGACTGAAATAAGAGTCAGAATGAAAATGTCCAACGTCTCCTTAGAATTGGAGGATTGCCCCAGTGTCTGCTGTCCATAGTCTGACATCTGTCAACACTCTGGGGCATTAGGAACATCCCTGTGATGCAGGCCAAGCAAATATAAGCATGGACACCAGAGTGACAGACATGATCTTTGAATTGGCTCTCTAGTCAGACTCTAGCCCAGCCATACTTCATCTCAGCCAAGCTGCCCTTCCCTCCCTTTGGTTTCCTAGTCGTCTTCTGCTTTGTCCTTCTAATGTGAAAAGCTAGTCACTGGTCTGTCACCTTTCATCGATTTACACACGTTCCTGACTGTGACTAGCATCTCTTCCAGCATATTCTCTTCTTATCACAAACCCTGGAAATAGAAACCCTGACTAGAACCTAGTACGCCATTGCTATGGATTGTTCCTATGGGTCATCTCCTCCTCATCTTCACCTCTTCTCTATCCAGCTTGAGTTTTCCATTGCCCATCAGTTCAGTAGCCTTTGTGTGACTCTCTTGCCCTATTCTCTTTCACCCATTCATTGGAATCCAACCTTGAATAAGTCCAACTAGTTAGCCTCTGGGCTCAAACCTGGACAGCTGCGCACTGTGAAGGAAATCACACAACTATTTACCTTGCCAGCTTTCTCTTTAGTTCTCTGTAGAGGCTATTTCATTCTAGCCATAAACGCCTTAAACCTGTGACATCGCCAACTTTCCCTTCATTCATCTTTTCCTTCAACTTTTAATTCATGGAGAAAATACATGCCATCACACAGGCACCTTCTTAACTTCATGCCACCAAATCTACAAATTAACCTTGATTTCTCTTTCCCACTTGCTACAAGGGAAACAAAGCCTATTCTTGGCCTTAGGCTTCCCCTGTTCTCTGGATTCAATTCCTTTCTGTCTTCTAGAGATCTCTAACTTTTATCATTTCTTATGTACCTTTACTCTCCATCCTCTTCATTTGCTCTTTCCCATCAAAATTTTAAAAGTTTCTCCCATCTTATAGAAACAAACAATCCTACCCTCACCACAAAACACTCCCTTAACCCAATATTCACCTCAGTTTTTGAAAAAATCATTATAACATGCTTTATATAGTATTTTACAGGTAGCTTCAGTGTTGATTCTCTCTCCCCATTCTTAGTTACGCTTCTTGAGTTATCTATATTTGCTGTCCACAATTACACACATGAATTCTTAGATCCAATAGAATTTCTCAACCTACCACTCCAAGGTCATTAAAGAGCTATTGTTGCTGACTCTACTAGTGTTTTCTTGTCTCACCATTATTATTATTATTATTATATTATTATTATTTCCCTCTCAGTTGCATGTGGAACTGTTCTACTTTCTATTTATTGAAATTCTTTCTCCTTGACTTGTTGACACTTGGAACTTCTGATTTTTCTCCTAACTCTGAGGTGCCTTTTCATTCTCCTTTGTGGGCTTCTCCAACTCTGGCCCTTGAACATTAGCCTTCCTTGGCTTCTGTCCTTGGCCATTTTCTTTCCTCACACTACTCATTCTCCATGGATTTCTGCCACGCCCATGAACTTACATGCTGACAATTCCCAAATCTACAATTCTAGATCAGATTGCTCTCCAAAGACTTGCATTCACATATCCAACTGTCTACTTGAGAGCATCACTTAGATGTCCAATGGGTATCTCAAAGTCACCCTGTCAAAAATCAAATTCTAATCTCTACTTCTCAGCACCCCTCAATCTTGCTTCAATTCTTGGGATCCCCATTTCAGTTAATCCTCACCCCATTTACTCAAAGTGGAGACTGGATGTCATCTGTGCTAGATATCTTTTGGGCCTTACCTCTTCACTGTGCTCCTACCAACCTCCAATGATCTATATCTGCTGTATGTATCTTTTGCCTGAAGGCTTTTCTGGAAGCAACAGAAGACCGACTCTGCCTTCTGGTTTATAAATTCCCCAGCTCCTCAGCCCTTTGGGTGGGATAACTCTGAGGGATGTGTTTTACATCATTTCCTAGGATTTCTCCATGGGATATGCTGCACACAGTCACACCATAGTTGGCATAGTTGGCTAGGGAATGTCCCCTTTATTGACTGCCTTTCCTTCCCCACATCATTTCCTTACTTTTCTTTTTTTTTTTTTTTTTAAAGATTTTATTTATTTATTCATTTATCCCCCCCTTGCTGCTTGTGCTCGCTGGGTCAGCCAACCACGCCGTGCGGGCGGGCCTGCCCTCACCAGGAGGCCCCGGGAACCGAACCTGGCGCCTCCCATATGGTAAACGGGAGCCCTACTGATTGAGCCACAGCCGCTTCCCATTTCCTTACTTTTCTACCTACACTCCCTGTTCTTCTCAAGTGAACGACCTGCTCTTGAATCCTTGCCTGGAGGCATGCTTCTCTCTACTTCCTTTCTTTCCCCTTCTCCTAGTTAGTTTCCAGATTCTTCTAATTCTACCTGATAGGCCTCTGGAGAGGCTAGCCACTTCTCTGGAGACCCATTGCCTCTACCCTGTTTCCCACCTTATCACTACAGTAGTCTCAGTAGTTTCCTGTCTGCCTGCAGCCAAGACTTTCTCTATCTTGCAGGCAGTGATCCTTTAAAGATGCAAATGTGATTATAGTACTAACCTGGTAAAATTTTCTTTCTTTTCAAATTTTTTTTGTACTATGATCCTTTATTCATTTTAGTGACTGTCCCAATTATATCAAAAAATATTTTTAATGTAGCTCAGCTAATAGAACATGGAAATAACTAAAGAAACCTATTCTTTTTCATTACATTGACATTAATGGGCCTTGATCTCAGTTCTTCTCTACAGGCATACCATGGAGATGTGAGTTTGGTTCCAGATCACTGAAATAAAGTGAATATCTCATAGAGAGAGTCACACGAATGTTTTGGTTTCACAGTACTTACAAAAGCTTTGTTTACAGTATACTCTTAAGTCTATTAGGTGTTCAATAGCATTGTCTTTTAAAAAAGCACATACCTTAATTAAAGTGTGACACAGACACATAATAAGCATATGCTGTTGGAAAAATGGCGCCTGTAGACTTGGCAAGGTTTCCACAGACCTTCAATATGTAAAACATGCAATATCTGTGAGGTGCAATAAAGCAAAGCGCAATAAAACGAGGTATGCCTGTAGATAATAACTGACGAAAACAGGGTAATCACGTCCTTCAATATGCTAGAAGGCACTGGGATTTTAACAATTGTTCTCAAATGGTTACAAAGGGCAAGAGGCCAGTAAAGAACAGGCCAAGAATGAGCAGAACACATTGTAGACTGAAGAGTACTGGGATATCTGAATTCTCTCTGATTAAATTATCTACGGTTTCATAATCGGCATTGCCCTACACTGTTACATGTCCTTGTTTGTACTGCTTAACCAACTCTGAAAGCTCTTTGCCAAGGTCAGGAGGGAGCTCACAGGTACTTGAGATCAGAGATGTTTACATGGACCCCAACTGATCTCTTTGGAGACTCATCATATGATACTACAATTTGTTCACCTTTCGTGATATAGCAGTCCAATTCTAGCAGATCAGTTCCAACTATAATTACATGCTGAAAAGCCCGTTTCCCATATATAAGTTCTGAGTTCAATCCTTGGTACCTCCTAAAAAAAAAACAAAAAAAAAACAAAACAAAAAAACCCACAAACATATATATATATCTGGTACCTCCTAAAATATATATATACACACACACACACACATACATACACACATAAAAAAACAAAAACAAAAAAAATCAGAATAGAATCACCAGGTCAGTCCCTTCCCAGAGTGGAGAGAAGGTTAAAAAAAAAACCCACAGCAGATCACATCTCAGCCACTGCGTGGGAAGTCCCCCACCTCCCGGCCCTCTGAACAAGGTGGTGGCATTTGTGGCGATGGCACTGGCTACTTAAGGTCTGTTGACCTCCAGCTGGTGCCAGCAGCTATGCTAAACTTTTCAGGTCTCAGTTTACATGTAACTTCCAGTGGGAAGCCTTCCTTGATCCTTCCATTCTGGGGAACTGTTAAAAAGGAGCTTCCTGTCATTTCCTGCTTTGGGGGGTGTGAGCCTTGCAGTCCTTTTCCACTGCAATCCCATCATCCAACAGGAGTCCTATCAATTGGTTGTAAAATGTGGGGGAGCGGAAGCAGTCGAAGATCCATGATTAGGTCTCAGCCTTTTAGAGTCTGTGCCCCTGGGCTGTGACCTTCACAAGTGTTTCTCAGCTTTTTTATTCACTTCTTAGGTAAGACAGGAGTGGTGGAGGGAGCTGGAGTTAGGTATTCCCCCCGCCCCCGTGGGTTAGGCTCTGGGAAGAGTTCCCCTTGAGGACAGGCATTTGCTAAGGACAACAGAATTTCTCTGGGCATATTTCAAAATGGTTGCTTTTCCTCTCCCCCTGCTGGAAGAATGAGGGGATTTTTCTCTGCTCTTCACAGCGGGAGCCTAGTGGGGCTCTGGGGGCCCTTTAAGGACTCCTAGAGCAGGGGTCCTTAACTTTTTTTGTTCCAGGACCCCTTTGCCAGTCAGGTGAAAACCACGGACCCCTTACTAGGTCCACACTCTACTGTGTATTAGTTAACAAATATCATCACACTTGTACCAAGTCCCCACAAGAATAATGCTTTTTTGAGTTTCAGTTCAAGCTCACCGACCCCTTGTTAAGAACCCCTGGCCTAGGAAAGTTTTCTCTCTCAACTAGTCCACGCTCCAGCAGTTAGTCAATTAGTCTTTCCGTATTACTACCTGGCTCCAGAAGAGGTTTCTGCTCCCAGAAACCTGTCTCTCCATTTTTCAAGGCAGTGTTTTTCCTGTGGCCTCAACCCTCTGATGGATCTAAGACTTGTTGATTTTCAGTTATTCACCTTTTTTCTTTTTGTGAGGACATGAGTGACGACTCCAAAGCTCTTTACATGTCAGACCACAAGCCAGAAGTCTCCTTTTGCCTCTTCCCTTCCTTTATTTTCTTTGTTGTTGTATTTCTAGTATGTAGCTCAATATAGTGCAGAGGAGAAGTTCAATAAATATTTTTTGCTTGCCTGGAATCCTTCTTGCCTCCTCTGTCTCGGCCTCTTTCTGGAGGGCTAAAATCAGCTAACTAGCGCACACATTTGCAATTTGTCCCTGTATTTAAGGATGACTAGTGATTTTTATTAGGGGATATGAGTTTATTAAATAATGGTGAGTCAGGTATAGGATTGATTTTATTTAAACCTATGTAGGTAGGTAATCATTCTTGATACTTGGTATAGAAAAAGTATGGATAAGATGAACATATTCTTTTCCTAAGAATAAATTTCATTCATTCATTAATGCCTATTATCATTTGGATTCCATTAATTGAATGTTCACTAAAGTAAGCTTATTTGTATGTAAAAAGAAAGCTATTAATTCCTATGCTATCCTATAAATTCAGATTTCAAAACTTTTGACTCTTACCCATGCCTCTAATCCAAGCATTTTCTTCTCCCACTTAAAAATATTCTAAAACTATACTTATTTATTCTAATAGCATTGATGTAATGGGTGGCTTGGACTCCTAGTTATGTTATTTATAATATAGGATTTCAGCTGTAGGACACAAACCACTGTATTTTTCTCTCTCCTTTTCTTGTTAGTGTAGGATAATAGTTAAAAGTACCCATTTTATTTATTTATTTAAAGATTAATTTATTTCTCAATTCACCGCCCCCCTCGCTGTTTGTGCTTGCCATCTGCTCTCTGTTCATCTTCTTTTCAGGAGGCACTGGGAACTGAACCCACAACCTCCCATGTGGGAGGGAGGCACCCAATCACTTGAGCCACCTTCACTCCCACTTTAGAGTGAGACAGATGGGGTTAGAGACTTAGTTCTGCTGATTACTAAGCTGTGTGAGCCGAAGCAGGTTACTTCACCTCTCTGGGTCTTGGTTTCCTCAGCTTGTTAAAAGAGAAAAGCAATATCTACCTCTTAGAATTGTTATGAAGAGAAAGTGCTACAACAGACGTAAAGGGATTAGCACATACTATGCACTCCTTAGATGACACTGTCGTTGCTGATGTTATTATCTGTTAGTGGGAGAGTATCTTAGTCTGCAAGGGCTGCCATAACAAAGTATCACAAACTGGTTGGCGTAAAACAACAGGAATTTATTGCCTTGCGGTTCTGAAGGCTAGAAGGCTGAGATCAAGGTGTCAGAAGGGCCACGCTTTGAAACCCGTGGGGAGAATTGCTCCTTGCCTCTTCTAGTTTTGGGGGCTTGCCAGCCCCCCTTGGTATTCTTTGGCTTGTAGATGCATCACTCCCACTTCTGACTCCATCTCAATATGACCTTCTTTCCTGTCTCTATCTTCCCATGGTGCTTTCCACCATTATAAAATGGTGTCTTCTCATTTTATAAGGACACCAGCCCACCCCATTCTGGTATGACCCTGTCTTAATTTAACTAATTCTATCTGCAACGACCCTATTTTCAAATAAGTTCACATTCTGAGGGACTGGGAGTAAGGACTTTAATATATCTTCTTGGGGACACATTCAACCCCTAGTAGAGAGTAAACCCTTAAATTATCTCATTGAGTCCTCATAAAAATACTATGATGTGGGCGATTCTATATTCTCCATCTTCCAAATAAGGAAACTGAGGCCTACAGGACTTAAGTAACTTGCCTAATAATGACAATCATCACAGCAAATAATTAAAAAGTGCACACTATGCGCCAAGCACCATTCTAAAGATGTTACATAGGAATTCATTTATTCCTCAATGCTAAGGGGTAGGCCTTTTTGTTATCTCCCATTTGCTGAGATTCAGACACTGAGAGATTCAGACACTGAGGTTCAGAATTTATTAATGAAATTATTCACGGCAACACAGCTAGTAAGTGGTGGAACTGGGATTCACATACAGGAAGTCTGGCTCCAGGGAACATGTGCTTAATCACCCTACATACCGCCTTTCTAGTTATACTATAGGGTGGTATGGCTTGGTTTGAGAAAACAGTTAAGATAAGGCATACAGAATAGGAAGTTTGAGAAGAACACAAAAGCATGTTTTGGAGTGTAGAAAAATCTAATAGCTAAATTCCTATCTATTTGCTGTTACTCTCCAGGGTAAAACAAAACAAAACACACCAAACTCAACATTTCATTGACCTACCCTCTTTTGGGCTCTCTGTAATAGCATTTTGTATCACAACTGCCACAATTACCTAAGCTTTTTAGAAGGGAAAAACGTTAATTTCAACGCAGTGGACAACTATAGATTTTATATGGTTTTATTCACGTGGACTCAGGCTCAGAACCTTTTCTCCTTAGAAATATACTTGGAACTCTCCTGGAAAATGTTACCTTTCTGTTTTCTCTATAATATCGATATACCTGTCAGATCCAAGCAGAGCCCATGATTAATCTTAATGCGCAGGTGTTCCTAACTGAGACCGGATGTTTGAATTTGCTTCATTCTATGCAGTCTGTTTTAATTTTGATTAATTGCCATCAGGAACAATAGCTCCTCAGGGCAGTCCATTAGGAAGCAACAGAACTGATTATGTTTAGCTACAGAATATGTAAAACTAGTCACCACCACTGAAATGATCATAGATGCCCTTTATATTGCATATACCAGGAAATGCTTAGCTTATTTTCCAACTGGATTTCAGAAACAAATTAAAAGGGAGTTGGACAAGCTTTTTCTTAAAGAAGTTAGCAATTGGATTTTTCCCTTCCTTAATAGATCTTCCAAATTCTGCTACCAAAATCAGTGCTCAAAGCTGCTGGTCATACTTGCAATAATTAATTGGCAGACCCTGATGCGTAAGACAGGACCTGATCTTACTTACTGTACCCCAACCCAGGCCAGTGCCTCAGTAGAGGAACTGACTGTTTCACTTTGGGGCTAAAGCACCAGCCTCCTAATTGCTTCCAATTTCTCACCTTTGGCATAGTTCACATGGCTACCAGAACAATCATTCTAAAGCACAAATGTGATACCACCGCCCTGATTAAAATCCTTCAATAACTCTTTTTTTTTTTTTTTAAATATATATGCATATATGTGTATTTGCTCCTTCAATAACTCTTGAGCACTGACTATATAGGGTAGAAACGCCTTTCCACAATATTCAGGGAAAACACTTTTAATGGCTTTCTATGGCTATATTAGTTAGGTAAAGACCAGAGATGCTGTGGTAATAAACAGCCTCCAGATCTCCCTGGCATAGCACAAAAAGAGTTTGTTTTCCAACCCCTCAAAGCCTGCTACCTAAGGGATATAGCTCTTTGGCACAGCATGTGATTGCAATGCCTGCCATCTTACCATAAGGTCTTCTTCATGATTGCTGTAGCAAGGGAAGTGGGCATGGAGACTCATACCCTAGTGCTTAAGGGATTTGGCCTGCAAATGGCACATTTAACCCAAGTCGCCGTCCATTGGCCAGAATCTGTCACATGGCCCTTCCCAAATACAATGGGTCAAGGAAATGGATCTTCAATCTATCTGGGGAAGGGAGGAGAATTGGAAACATTGGTCAGCACTTGTAATGTCTACCATTATGGCTTTCTGTATAAGATCTAAACTCTTTATAAAACATTCAGTGACGGTTCTTCACGACTGGACCCCTCTCTCCCATTTCTTCTTGGGCCACTCATACTCTCATATGCTCGTTCCGAAACAGACCACACTAGTTCCTGCCTTTGCACACAATGCTCTCGCACCCTGTTTCACCTGGCTAGCTCATCTGTATTCTCTAAGACTTATCTAGGAAGACTTCCTTGCTGCATTAGTCCCCACAGGTGGCCCTTCTTTGTGTCCCGTTGCATCCTGGGCTCATTTCTATATAATTCTATCACATTTTATTGTCACTAAATGACCATCTCCTCTGTTAGACTGTGAGGGTCTTTAAAGGAAAAGTTTGTTTTGTATCTTTCGGGCCATAGTTCAGGGGATCCTAACCTTTTTGCCCCACATGCCCCTTTGAGAAGCTGATGAAAACTATAACCTTTCTCTTAGACAGGTTACTCTAAATGTTGCAAATGATTTCAAGGAGTTGTGGGACATCTAAATCCATCTGTGGACCTTAGAGTCCATGGACTCCTGGTTAAGAATCCTTGCACTAGTTTCTGACACATCAAAATAGCTACCACTTAAGTCACGCTTACTGTGTATCTGACACTGTTCTGAGTACATCACATGATCTACTCCATTTATTCCTTACACCAACCCTATGAGGCAGAGAGAATTATCTCCATTTTACAGAAGAGGAAACCTAGGAGCACCATTTAAGTAACTTGCTTGAGGCCACTCTTGAACCTGCTCTCTTAACCACATTATATTACCTCTCAGGCTACTACTGTACATTGTACTCTATCTAAAAGGCATTTCATAAATGTCCATGGAATAAATGATAGAATGAATGCAAGCAAGCGTTATATACCAGGAACTATGAACAATAAACAATACATATAAAAGTTAAAATCAAGCAGAAAATACAGAGGCTTAGTGATTAAATGTTTTTCAAATGCTATCAGCTTTCTCAGTAGCTAGCATAGGGTATATGCTACATTCAATCTTCAGTTTGCTTTAAGGATAAGGTAAAACAGCAAGGAACTATTACTGACTACTTAGCACATGCCAGGCATTGAATTTGGTACTTCCCAAACAGACCACATCATACAATAGTGTGAATAGACCTTGGAACATAATTGAATTTTGAGTCCAATATTACTCTGGAGAGGGATCAAATGGGAAAATATGGAGTGTTCTTTAAGGTAGGCATTATTAAACCAAAGTTTGTAAAAGCCTAACTGCTGATTCCCTGTGACATCAAGGAATGGAAGTTTTACTGCTAGAATGGAGAAGGGTTAAGGAGTTAGGGGTTGTGGCAGTTTGATATTATTTATGAATTCCAAAAATAGGTATTGGATTATGTTTGTAAGCTGGTCTGTTCCTCTGGGCATATTAGATTGTATTAGATTCAGAGGTTTCACTTTTACTTGATTAAATTAAGATTGGGGCTTTGATTCGGCCATGTCAGTAGGATGTTGAATCCCTGCCCCCCTTGTTGGGCGGACATTCACACAGAAGTAAATGCATGGAGAAGCAGAACACAGAGGAAGAGAGACAGCTAAAACTATTAGACGGGATCCTGCAGCCCTGGGAAGAGAGATGAGCCTTATGCCAGCCTACAGCTGAGATCAGAAGAAGCTGGGACCACAGAGCCTTTAGACAGAAGAAGGAAGGCTGAACCCTCACAGACGTCTCCCGCCATCTTGTGTCAACACGTGGCCAATGACTTGGGGTGAGAATGTACCTCTTATGGTACCTTGAGTTGGACTCTTTAGGGCCTTGTGACTGTAAGCTTCTACCCCAAATAAATACCCTTTATAAAAGCCAACAGAGTTCTGGTATTTTGCATCAGTACCCCTTTGGCTGACTAATACAGGAGTGGCATAAGTTTTTTCTTTCTTTTAATAAAGATAAGCCTTTCAAATATTTTGTGATAAGAAAGAGTTTACCAATTACAATTAGCTATGACTATGACTTTCACTCAAGCATGGATGTACACACACACATGCACACACATACTTCTGCTTTGTTTTCAGAAAGGCAGAAAGGGAAAGTGGGAAAGAGAAAGAGAGACCAGTCTGATAACCATGTGCCAGTAATCATACTAAAGGGTTCCAAATAGGGGCTCTCAGCTGATCGAGTGCATAGTTCTTACTATGGCCAATGGTTCAAAGGACAAATGTCAGGCACCTGGTTGGGGGAGGCACGTGGCAGAGGAAACAGGAGAGACCTTTCTTGTCCTACGATACTTGCAGCCTACTTGAAGAGACAAAACAGACTCTCATAAAACACGACATTAGCACTTCTAATCACTGTCCATGAGCAATAGTAACCATTCTCAGGAAAGCCTAGAAGCAAGAAAACACACGTGGTGTCATTCATTCCCCTTGAGTTCTAAGGCTGATTTTACTGTGTTCTACAGATCTGACTCAGGAGATCCATCCCCAGGTAAGCTGTGAACCAATTCTACCCTGTGTGTAAAGGCGGCCCAGGTTTTCCAACAATGTAGGGCCAACGTATAACCCTAAAGCTCTTGAGGATATGAATCTGATGCCTGGGTGGCTCCCAGTAAACCTCAGAGATCATGGGTGTATTTGCTCCTGAATCATCAAAGTACTTGCAACTTCATCTCACAAGTTGGTGGTGATACTTTTTTTTTTTTTTTTATTATACTCACGCTTATCCACAACACTGTCTCTAGACACCTCAGTCTTGGGGGTATTTAGACTAAGGAGGATGATCTAAAGAACAAAGTAACAAAGAACGTTTAAAAGAAAATATTTGGATCTAAATTTGAGAGGAATTTCTGGTTTCATGTTTTTATAACAGAAAATTGTCTTAAAATGTTGTATTAGCAAGTTATTTAAAAAGAGTTGGTTGCAAAATGTTTTTCAATTCTCTCTCCAATATTGGTTTGCATGTTCCTTATACTGACATGTTTTAAACTACAATCAATATGGAATCCTTACTTTGAAATGCAGTCATTTTCTCTAACAAATCATCTGAAGGGGCTAAATCAAGCCAGCTTTCCACTGAATCACAGTCATGGAGACTCTAATTATCCAGTCTGTAGCTCAAGTTGTGTTGTAATTAAGATTCCTTCTCCCCCTTTGCAGTTGGATGCATTTCAATGTATTCTAAATTCTAATCTCTTCCTGTTTCAAAAATATAGACAGTTAAGAGCATATTTGTATCTCATTTGTTAATTTGGTTTTGTAATAATCTCTTTGTCCCTTCATTTCTGTAGTCCATGGCTGTGCCTGTACTACCAGTCACAATGCAAATTTTCTTAGGGGCTGGCCCCGACTGTCCAATAGCACAAGAATTTTGATCTTGCAAAATGATTTGCATCTGGATGAAAGATTCCCATTACCTGTATGAATTTGCACCTGAATGCAAATCCAGGGCCAGTGGGCTCAGGGAGGTGGACTCTGGGAAGGGAGAGCTAAAGTCATTGGGGTGAAGGAAGAAAGTATCACACTATGTGAAGAATGCTGGCTTTTCAGAACAGACCTGGGAGTAAAGCCTTTGATTTTTGCCCTTTGGAAAAGTCTGTGGAGGTGTGTAGCCATTAGACATTGGCAGGTCAACTGCACATTGTCAGGACAGTAGCAATTATGTCAGTCTTCTGCCCTGTGGCTTCCAAAGATCTCTCTGGGCAGCCCAAGTGGGAGAGGTTATTGGGTCCCCAGCCGGCTTGGTGGGGTCACTATTGAACTTGAATAAACGCCATGTAAGCAAGTATGTTTTTCCTCCCCAGTGGACGTCATTTTTGTAACTAGGCAGCCAGCAAAATTTCAAACTGTTCTAAGGATGTGTAGCCTTGGAGCTGCCCACGTGAAGTTTATCTCTGAGTTTTCTGATGTTTGCTATCTGGAAGGGATTACCCAGGGAGTAGTTTGGTTTAGGTACAAGGCTGATTCTTTTCATTTCTTCTCACAGTGAAAACTTGAGGTCTTCAGATTACAAATCACATGTCATTCCATTAGGAAGAGTAGGTTCCAAGGAGAAAATATGAATAGTCAAGGATTACTAAAAAATGAAATACAATGTGTTTTTCCCCCATAGAGCATAAAGGACTATGATTTACACTAGAATTCTGCTTTGTGTTTTAAGATGTGAGTTGGAGAATTTTTTAGTAATCATTGCTTGCCCCAAATCAAAAGGAGAAATGATGCTAGAAATAATTTCTAATACATATCCAATTACCTGACTATTATTTTAAGGGTCTGACTAGAGACATGATTTAAAAATCATATGATAACTCAACATTTGTTATTAATCGTATAATTAAATTAGATTGCTCATCATGTACTTTGTATTTTGCTTGATATAGTTTTACTAAATAGGGATTTTCAAGGGTAATCCAACATTGTTAATGCAATGATAATACTGGTTCAGGGTTATGCACCTAAAGAGGAAAAAAAAAAAACAACTCGAGCTGATTAGGAGTTTTATCTAATTACACTGGTCCGTTAAAAAAAGAAAAATTGTATCCCATGGGTCTGCTGACACCTAACATATTTGCTGGAAATTTAAAAGCTACCTACCTTTCTCTTCTTTCATCCTGTAAGGCATTGTGTATCAAAGGAACTTGTATTGCAAGTTTTTACAAGATAGTTTTACCAGCCCTTTCTTTAAATCCCTTCTGCAGGAGCCATTTCCCTCTTTCAAAGGGTAACTATATTTATAATTTGGGCCATGAACCTCTGGGGACCCTTGGAGTTACTTTAAGGAGTTTTTAAATCCATATTTACACTAAGTTTTATCAAAGACATATTACACGACAAACTAATATATTGTATGGCATGCATTACTATTTTTCAAAAATAAGTAGCTGTTGTAGTAATAAATACAAAAGATGCTGCTTTCATAGTAGATTTTGGGTTTTTCAATCAACAGATTCTAAAACAAAACTACTATTATTAGGTTAAAATGGTCTGTCATATTTGAAAAGTTGGGGAACTACTAGAAAGTAGACGTGGAAAGTGTCACCAATATGTCAAGCTTCCATTGCAACTAAAGCTCCTTGTGTGCCTCTGAACCCTCCAGGTTCAAAGGAGTAATTCAATGCTAAGAATGAATCATGCAGGGGAAGCGGCTGTGGCTCAATCAGTGGGACTCCCGTTTACCATATGGGAGGCCCCGGGTTCGGTTCCCGGTTCCCGGGGCCTCCTGGTGAAGGCAAGCCCGCCTGCACGGCGTGGTTAGCTGACCCAGCGAGCACAAGCAGCAAGGGGGGGGGGGATAAATGAATAAATAAATAAAATCTTAAAAAAAAAAAGAAAAAAAAAAGAATGAATCATGCTTGTATAACACACTGGTACAAAAGTTTAGAGCATTAGGATTCTGATAAAAAAGGAACACATTCAAATAACCTGCTAATATAGTCTTTGAGGTTTGGTGTGTTTTTTTTTTTTGTTTTTTTTTAGTGTTCTCAAATTACCACACTGCAGCTAAGCAGATGACAGCTGGCTGTAGAGGTCTATAAATTCATTTTAATCATGCTTTTAGCCAGCCAGGATCCACTGAATCATGAGGAAGGAGAGTACTCAATAAAATGTGCCCAACTCTGCCCCATTTTCCAGGCTGAGCTACCCTTCTCCTACCTCAGGGTCCATGCTGGGGGAGGAAAACTGGAGCCAGTCCTGGAAGCAGATCTTCCAGAAAGGCAAAGCTGGGAGGAGAAAAGGTCTGAATTTTAAAATATGACAATCACTAATTAATTAAACAGTGCCCACAATCAAAACCAAGAGGACACCCCTATCACTCTCACAGACACACTTGAGCATAAAGCACATGGGGATGAGGAGGCATTTCTAATCATGATCCCAAAGTCGTCAACAATCCGGAAAAGGTCGATTTACAGTCAGTAGGCAAATAAATCCATTCATTTTATACAATCCCCAGAAGGTTTTATTGTTTATAAACAATTATAGTTCCCTTTCATGTTTCAACATTCTGGGTCTCCGAAGAGAAGGGAATTGGGCCTGCCACCCTTCCTGTGCAGCTAAGTAGCAGTTTATGGCTGGCCAGGTGCACATGCCGTATCTAATCTCTCCGTGGGTCTGTTGTGTAGCAGCTGCAGCACTTGGAGGGAGTCAGGGAGTTATTAAGTATCAAGGAAGTGTCTGTGCCAATAATGTCCCACTTTGGGGTGGTAAGAGATATTTATAAATTGTTTTTCATTTAGAAAGGGTGACACTGGTTAATGGGGAAAAAGTCATTCTTTTTGAGATGCCAACAATGAGGTTGAGGACAAAGTGACCTTCCCCGAAGTCCAAAGGGAAATTTGGGACCCTTTATCAGGCTGTTTCCTTTTTGACACGGTGACCCCTACAGCTGCCAGAGCTTTGAAGGTGAATTTCATTCCTGCCACTGGTTCCCTATGATTGTGGACAGGATACCCATCTACTCAGAGACAAAGTCTATTCACCTGAAAGACAAAAAGTTGCTTTAATCCCTCACTAATGCCCACGGATATCAGAAAGGTTAATATAGTTTGGGATAAAGTAACATGAAATCTTGACGAGAGAAGGGAAAGACAAAAAGAAGGTTTGTGTTAATGATTTAAATGGGCTGTCCCAAGGCAGTGAACACTGGCTGTGAAGTCAGAGTATGAGGAAGCGATGGTTCTATGGCTTACTGGTTATCTGGGTTGGGACAAGGTATCTGAGCCCCGGTTTCCTTATCTGTAAAATGAGAAGCTGATCATTGCAGAAGCCCTTTTACTTTTACAAATCTATGAAACACATCCTGAGTATATACCACACACCCAGAACAGGGCCAGGCATTCTCTCAAGTATAAAGGGAGTAAGACACAATCTATATGATGTAATAATGGAGCCAAAACTAGCACAGGTAAAACAATTCCTTACTGGTGTGGAAATTTTTACAAAGTAAGATAGTAATGTGAAAATAATCAGCCTGGGGGATGGTTTCTGATATGCCATAAGATCCAATCCTTTTTTTTTTTTTTTTTTTTTTAAAGATTTTTATTTATTTATTCATTTATCCCCCCTTGCTGCCTGTGCTCCCTGGGTCAGCCAACCATGCCATGCGGGCGGGCCTGCCCTCACCAGGAGGCCCCGGGAACTGAACCCGGGGCCTCCCATATGGTAAACGGGAGCCCTACTGATTGAGCCACAGCCGCTTCCCAAAGATCCAATCCTGAACTCTGTTTTGTTCAGGGTCTCCCCCCCGCCCCCAAAACACTTACCTGAGACTATAGATGGAATCTGTAGCAGATAGGAGTTAAATTTGCTAAAGGTATCAGAAACCTGATGACTGAGGCTTAACCAAATAGGGGCTGTTTTGTACAAAGAACAGTGTCTTGGAGATGCACAGCCAAGGGCTAGTGTGGCAGTTCCACAATGGCATCTTGTCCCAGGCTACTTTTCTCTCCATCATTCTTAGAATGTGGCTTTCACTCTCATGAGTCTTTAACAAGCTTACCTGGAAGCCCACCCAGTGACTTCTGCTTTCATCTCATTGGCCAGAATTGTGTCACATGACCATCACTAGTTGCAAGTGATTCTGGGAGATAAAGTACTTTGATGAACTCATTGCTGCAGTTGAACCAAATCAAGGATTTGTCAGTGAGGAAGGTGAGAATGGATAACGGGTATGAAATTAGTAATGGCTGTCACAGAGATTCACAGATCACACAGGCTGGGAGGACAACACATTGAATGATGGAGCCAGAGCTTCAAAGGATCTCAGAAGATGGAATAATAGAATGATTCTAACATGTGGAATTCAATAGGTTTAAATTAATTTCTTACCCCTGAATCTAGAAACTAAGCTCTCCATAGTCAGAATGGAATGAAATGTTTCTTCATGGCACTCCATAAAAATATATACTAATTTTAATCTACCATGAGTAATAACAGCAATCAAAATCATATGTAATGTTTCTTGAATGTTTTACCATAGTTATCTCATTTAATTTTCACAGTAAATCTCTGAGGTATACCTGCTATTGTTATCATAATGCCATTTAATTTTGAGAAAGTGGAGGATTATGTTACTGGGCCAGTGCCCCATGGCTAGTAAGTGGGTGGTCCAGGGATTCAAATGCCAGAGCCCTGACCTTTATATTATACTGTCTCCTAAGGAAACATGCTCTATTATCTACAAAGGCTAGTTCCATCTTGGACTGCATTCACATAAGTATCGTGATGCCTTTGTCTAAGATGAGAGACTCTGTCTTTTCTGATCAGAACACATGTGCAACCCTGCTCTTAATTCTGGACCCCACACTCAGACAGGAATTGTTAGCTTCTTCCCACCCCTCACCACCTCTGCTTCAGTTTCAGAGGATGAGATGGATGCTTAAGCTCACTATTCCACCTTGCACTTGGTCCCATCTCTCCTTGTCTCCTCTGGGATCTTGCTCCATCAGTTGACCCTTCGATTTCCTCTCTCTCCAACTCACCACAATAAAAATTAAGGCAAAAAGGGTTAACAGGTTCACAACACAAAATTTCCCATTTTACCACTTTTCATGTGTGCCCAACTTACTTTCTATTGATTCTTTTTTCCTCAGCCAATATATTCATTCAAGAATTTTCCATCCTAACTAAATACTCGTGCCAAACCTCGTTTGTAGAAGTGCCCACCTTTCTAACAACTGCTTCTAACGAGTCTTTGTTAACCACGTTTCTTAAGAGTATATTTAACAGATGCTCTCTCTGTGTAGAATGTCCTAGAAATCACAAAATACAAGTCCTTCTTCAGCAGTAGCTATCTTCATAAGTCAAAGAAGTTTACAAACTGGCTGCTTCTATCTCAAGAGCTGCTTATTTATCTGAGGTGCATTAAGAAACATTCATAAATAGGTTAAGAAGCCTAGTTTTCACAAATGTGTTTTCCTACTAAACCCATTTGACTCTTATTTATTTTTTTTTTTTAAAGATTTTATTTATTTATTCATTTATCCCCCCCTTGCTGCTTGTGCTCGCTGGGTCAGCTAACCACGCCATGCGGGCGGGCTTGCCTTCACCAGGAGGCCCCGGGAACCGAACCCGGGGCCTCCCATATGGTAAACGGGAGCCCTACTGATTGAGCCACAGCCGCTTCCCCCCATTTGACTCTTAATTCACTAGGAAATTCTGTTAACATAAACTCTGCATGGTTTTATTGGCTCTCTACTGTTTTTCTCATTATATTAATTTCAAAGCTGAGTTCTGCTCTTTTACACCTAGGAAATCATTTTGGTAGCTGTAAGGGTATTTAACTTATCATGGAAACAGGAGGATTCTGAGTGATAAAGTAAATGAGAAATGGCTGGTTCCATTTTGAATTATCGGTGGAATAAATATTAGTGACATGAAGGCTCTGAGAAAAGCCTGTATCTGCCTTGGGATTGTCATCCCCCAGATACCACTTCCTCTGAGAATGGAACAGTCTTGAGCTGCTCTGGTAAAACTCTTTGAAAGTCAGATAATTTCACAAAGGCATGGAAAACCATACATTTCCATTGCAAATATAATATAATTTTATTTCTAAATGTCACCATCTAAAGTATGTTAAGAACACTGGTGGTGTGTTCCCCCCTGCTTGCCGTCTGTGTCCATTCGCTGGGTGATCTTCTGTGTCTGTTTCTTGCCTTCTCTTCTCCTTTTTCTCCTCCAGGCTTCACCGGGATTCGATCCCAGGGACCTCCGATGTGGGAGAGAGGCACCCTGTCACTTGCACCAGCTCAGTTCCTGGTTTCTGGTGCGTCTCGCCTTGACTCTCCCCTGCACTCTCTTTTGTTGCCTCGTTATCTTGCTGCGTGGTTCGCCGCGCCGGCCTGGCTTGCTGAGTGGGTCGGGCTTGCCTGCTCGCCTCTTTACCAGGAGGTCCCAGGGATTGAACCTGGGTCCTCCTGTATGGTAGGTGGAGGCCCAATCACTTGAGCCACATCCACTTTCCACTGGTGGTGTTCTGAAAGTTCTTGTTCTTGCCAATTGTAACTCAGACCCCTTCTGTATGCAGTAAATTGTAGCAAGCAATATCCTTCAGGGAAAAATTCTGAAATTTCCTAAAAGTAGAAGGGAAACTATTGACTTCATCTCCTGTTAGAATACAGAAAATAATTTTTCTACCAGATACTTATTTGGCTTTTGGAGCTTTTGGTACTTGACTATTTGCAGAGCATGACTAGAACAAGAAATTGCAAAAGAGAGCCAGGGTCCAGGGGCAGTGGGGGTAGAAGGTGTAAAAAATTAGATCATTTTTGATGAATAGAATTACTCAAAAATTTAAAGACTACTACTATGTTAGTACTTGCATTTTAAAGTAGAACTTCAAACTTTTAAAAGCATGTTCACATGCATTATCCATCTGCATGCATTAACTTTCAATTTTTTTTTCATTCCCAGGTTAAAATAAGCCTGAGCTAGAGAAGGTAAGTGATTTGCTCACTGTCTACTATCTCCTAGCTTAAACATCCCTCCCTTCTCCTCCTCGTGCATGATGATGCACTTATTTACTTTTATCTCTGACCATTGTTAGTTTCCATTCCCCAAGTGAGAGGAGGGAGGGAGGGAGGAGGGAGAGGGAGAGGGAGAGGGAGGGAGACAGAGACAGAGAAGCAGCCAGATTTTCCATTAGAATGAAACGGAATAAGAAGCTAATGCTACATGGAAAGCACTCAGTAAGCTCATCCAGATGCTAGAAAAAGCCCTACATTAGTAAACAAACAAAAAACTGGCACCACTGTGTATTTCTTCAAAAATAGACTACCTTTAACAATCAGCTTTAAAAGCTAATAACCTTTATGTAATGTAGAAGAAAAACAAGCATCATACCTAGTTTTTAAAGCTACTCTTTCCTCCACTTTCATGTGTTTTACCAAATAATATGGTTCAGAAGAGCTATGGCTTAGTGTTAAACAGAACTAAGGAAAAAGAATGACCTTAAAGTGTTCCACAGGTAAAATAAACAGTTTAGGGGAATATTTTATTAAACATGTTTTCATGGAGGGATCAAGTAGCAGGCAATTATTTTGTAATTACCTTCCAGCCCCTTGCTCCTTGCTATGTAATTATTCATTTGGTTATATGTGCCTTACAAATTAGTGCCCCCAAAGAGCTAAAAAAAATAAAAATAAAAAAAATAAAAAAAAAAAATTACACAGAACATGGTGATTATCCTTAGAGTTATATGGTTTCTCAAAGGGTAATTGCCATTTAATTTGCTAGGTCTGAATTCATATCATGACCTCCTGGTAATCATGTACTTACAAAGTGACTTGCATGGCTGTTGGGCCTCAAAAGATTGTGCATGGCAGAGTGTAGGGAAGTGCTTGGGAACTGCTATAAGTCCAAGACGGTGTCGTGGTGGCCAGCGTTCTTCCCAGCCATGGCTCATACCAGGCTCTCAGCAAGCAGTGCGAATGCAAGTGTGTGTGCGTGAGCACACATCAGCACACGCTTGCAGGTTCCCGACAGTTTTCAAAGGCCAACCAACTTCAGAGGGGTGAGGAAAGTTTTCATCCCATCAAAGACCACTCCCTTTTAAATCCTTCGCTAGGTTTCTTAAATAGTCAAATGGTGAGAAATAGAACAGTCTCAACTTTTAAAAATCAAGTACAATTTTTAAAAGTCATTAAATACAAGAAGTAAAAGTATACAGTTTGAGGGAAGTGGATGTGGCTCAAGCAGCTCGGCGCCCACCTACCACATGAGAGGTCCCGGGTTAGGTTCCTGGTGCCTCCAAAGAAGACGAGCAAGACAGCGAGCTCACGCGACAGGTTGGCACGGTCAGCTGACGCCAACAAGATGGTGCAACAAAGAGACAAAGCGAGGAAACACAATGAGAGATACAACAAACAGGGAGTGGAGGTGTCTCAAGTGATTGGGTGCCTCCCTCCCACATGGGAGGTCCCGGGTTTGGTTCCCAGTGCCTCCTAAAAAAAAGAAGATGAACAGAGAGCAGACAGTGAGCACAAACAGTGAGGGGGTGGGGGGTGTACACAGTTTGAGAGGGAGAGCAAGTCAGGAGACCACCTAAGGCCTTTAGGCATCAGAGAAAAGTGTGTTTAATACAAAGTCCACCCTGAATGTATATAGGCTTTATAAATTGATATGGCTTCTGGGGCAGGGGTGCCGGTGGTGGAAGGTGAGAGGTGGTCAGAATGATCCTTTCAGCCCAAACAGTGGTGTGCTGGAGTCAGTCCTACTGGCTTTTGAGAGCCTGTTGTTAAATACTTGGGAATTTTGCGAGCGGGATGTTAAACTATTAGAATCTTGAAATCAGCTGTGGTGGGAGTATTTACACCACAGAAATTGGCAAATATTACAAGCCAGTGTTTTCTCTATATCTTCCCCCACCCCCCCCCTCATCCGGAGCAGGGGTTCTTGACCTTTTTTGTTCCACGGGCCCCTTTGCCAGTCAGGTGAAAAACACGGACCCCTTACTAAGTCCACACTATACTGTGTATTATTTAATAAATATATCACACTTGCACCAACATGTCCCCACAAGAATAATGTTTTTTTTGAATTTCAGTTCAAGCTCAGGGACCCCTTGCTAAGAACCCCTGCCTAGAGCTAATTTACCAGCACGTAACTAAAGGAACACATCATTACAATGCCCAGTTATTTGGTAATTTTTATGGGACACGGGTGCCCTGCTTACCAACTCTTTGACTTTAAGTCTTCCTCCAAGCGACTCCAAGTCTAGTTTCTCTTTTCCTTCTTTCTCTAGGCCCCTCCAGCTATTACATCTAAACACTAATTTGTAGGAAGCCCATATTTGAATATTAGTAGTTAAGGGCACAAGATTTGAAAAAAAAAATTTTTTTTTTTGGCTTAGTTTATCACCAGCATTCTAAAAACAAGACCTAGGGAGAAAAACTAGGTCTGGGGACACATGCGTGGTTTCTAATATAGCGAATGTTTAGCCTACCCTGATGATCACAAAATCAGGTCAGCGAGAATATTCGCATAAGATTTGAATTTGAGCCCAGATTAGATACACCTGTTTTCCAATCAACAGGCTACATTTACCACGTGTGCAATTTGGGCAATTCCTCTTCATGCTTTGATTTTCCCATTTGTGAAAAGGGCATGATAGTTCTTATCTAATGGAATTGTGGGAATAATAACAGTATCTTCCTCATAGGGTTGATGTAAGGATTAAATGAGTTATTATACATGGAACACTTAGAACTTTCTCTGACAAATAGAGATTGGCTATACATGTTTGCTGTACTTATTAGTAGGAAGATTAAGATTATCATGTGGCAGGGAAGCGGCTGTGGCTCAATCAGTAGGGCTCCCGTTTGCCATGTGGGAGGCCCCGGGTTCGGTTCCCGGGGCCTCTTGGTGAGGGCAGGCCCGCCCGCACGGTGTGGTTGGCTGACCCAGCGAGCGCAAGCAGCAAGCGGGGGATAAATGAATAAATAAATAAAAAATCTTTAAAAAAAAAAAAAAAAGATTATCATGTGTACTCTGGCACATTATAGACAAAAATGGTAATTGTGTCTATTCTTTTTCCCAGTGCTGTTACTATACAAATATTACTAGAGATGCAGAATTGGTATTTGGGTTGAAACACCTTTTTCAGCAGGGATTGGAAAGCTGATGTCTCTGGAAGTGAGCCTTTAGCTCTGGAAGTCAGTGACCACCCCCAGTGTGTGTGTGTGGGGGTAGGCCAGGGAACCCCCAGCCTGCAGAAGGAAGCAGGGCAAGGAGAACGGAGTGATCTTTCTCTGAACCCAACTTACCATCTGTAACACTCAGTCTATAATCAACGGGATACACCTTTATTCTGCACTGCATTTCGATGCTTATTTAACTCTAGCAGGTACATGTGTTTCCTCACCTGGGATGGAAACTTCATCATGCCTTTTATTGCTTTGTGTCCACACTCACATAGGAGGAGCTCAACAAATACTTATTGTTCACTAGGGATTTTATTTAAACCTAGCGTACCACGGGGCTAACGCTATTCCCTTCTTGCACATTTGGGGTTGGATGGGGTGGCCCTGTAGCACCCCTTCTCAGCTGCTTCTCAGCACAGAAGCCAAAGGGATGGTCAGAACCCATGGGACCCATTCCATGGGGCATGCCAAAGCCAAAGGAAAAGGGGGAGAGCAGGCATCCATCTGCTTGGCTCGTGGCCTGTTGACAGAGCGGAATTCACACTTGGCCTCTGCGGGCCTCTTTGCCTGAAGTTCAACCTCATTAGCAGAGGAACTCTTAGCTCTGAAGAATGTCTCAGCAGATGTGGAGTCCAATGCCCACTTTGCACAAGTAAAACACATTCCTGAATGAGATTATGTGGCTGTAGGACTGAGGGGCCCCTTGCTACTGTGTATGGTTTCTCTAAAATCATGCTGGAACCGTGCCTATCAGTAATTACTGGTTGAACTGCAATACTCTACTCTCTTGGATTACAGAATTTATACAGAAATAACACAGGCCCTTCAAATCTCTACAGCCCACAGGGGTGAAGGCCACAGGGTGAGCTGCCGTTGCTCAGCACATCGAGTTTTTTTGTTTTTGCCTATAATCGCTTTAAAATAGCAATTTACATATATCAATGCAAATAATGTCAATCCACCATGATATCCAATTGAGTAAGTAAAAGGAGGGGGAGGAAAATAATCCTGGCTCACACATTAGGAGTTTAGTATGTGCCAGTCTCCATATAAGTATCTTAAATGCACCACTGATGTAATTTACGTAACAACCTATAAGTCACCTAGTATTATTAGCCCTATCTAAAGAAGGGGAAGTTGAGTCCCAGAGAGGAGAATTAACTTGCCCAAGGTCACACAGGTAATTGGCAGTTTAGGCAGGTTTCAAAAATCGGCCCCCTGACCTGAGAGCTTTATGCTTAACCATTGTGCTTTATATTTTTAAGGCATTTTTGTATTCTGTAGCTGAAATAAAGGCACACATGACCACTAGTTGGCAAAATTAATATATTACAACATGTTAACCAGCTCTTCAGAAAGAAAAGAAAATTACAAACACGCACACCAAACCTGCTGTGTTGTGTTTGCCAATGTCCGTGGTGTAAATACTACCGCCATGGCTGATTACAACTGCCATGGTTTAATACCCAGCTTGCAAAATTCCTGAATATTTAACAACCCTGCCTTCTGAAATGGCCCTAGCACACCACTGATCATTGATATATAATAGGAGGGCTTCTGAGGTGAGCTTAGGCTCTCTTGCACCTTTATTTGCCTTTCTTTACCCAGTGCTGTAGCAAAACCACCTTTTTTGAGCTTCAATTTCCTCCCTCATCTGTAAAACAAAAAGTTAAAAGAATCAACCACCTTCACTTTTTTAAAAAAAGGATCCTTACAAAAGATCTATATAATGTGACGATTTGTATATATTTTTTTCTTATTGTGGGAAAGGGGAATCTACCAGTCACTAAAAAAGTCATTTTTGAGAGGAAACATTCAGTTTCAAGTTTAATGAAATTCAATAAATATGGCCATCTGTCCCCCTTCTCAGCCCCTTATTTCATTTAGGCTCTTCTTGCACTTGCTTTCTTATTGGGTAATGGTGGAAAGAGACAATCAGAGTCACTTGGCAGGTTCTCCTTGCAAGTATTTTGATTTTTTAAGGCAGAAGTTCTTAATCTAAAATATTTAATATAATTAGTTTCCTTTGTATTCCTATTTATTTTATTGTATGCATATAAAAACAGTAATGAGAAGTGATCCATAGACTTTACAGGACTGCCAAAGAGCACATGGCAAAAGATAAAAGGGCGGGGGGGGGCGGTGAGCATGTCAAAATGGAGAGTTCCAGAGGACTGAGGAGGAGCATTTTCCCCCCTCATCTGTGCTGCTGAGGACAGTTTCCTAGCAAAGGCATTGAGAGCTGTGACCCTGACTAACCTCATTCTCCAGGATGCAAAGGGGGTGGGGAATGTATATCTTATTCTGAATAAATACCTGAAATTTCTTATTAGCCATTGTATTAGTCAAACAAAGGGGTGCTAATGCAAAATACCAGAAATCAGTTGGTCTTTACCAAAAGGGTATTTATTTGGGGTAGAAGTCCACAGTTACCAGGCCATAAAGCCTAAGTTTCTTCCCTCACCTAAGTCCATTGCTACGTGTTGGAGCAAGACAGCTGCCGACGTTTGCCAGGGTTCAGGCTTCTTGGGTTTCTCTCCGAGCTTAGTGCCTCTGTTTCCTCCACAAGGTCAGCTGTAGACTATGAGGCTCTCTGGGCTTTGCTTCTCTCCACAAGGCCAGCTGTGAACTCTCAGGCGAATGGCTCATCTCTATCCCTGGGCCTTCTCTCCTTCCTCACGACCAAGCTCTCTTACTTCCTGGGGCTCCAACTCAAGACTCCAACATCAAAAACTGCTCCCTCTGTCCTTTGCCTTGCCTTTTATCTTCAATTCCCCACCCACCAAGTGGTGGGGCTCAACGTCCTGCTGACGTGGCCCAATCAAAGCCCCAATTAAAACTTAATCATACCCAGATGAACACATCAGTTTAGAAGCATAATCCAATATATATTTTTGGAATTCATAATTATATCAAATTGCCCAATGGCTACAGCCATTAACTACACATAGGGTTGTTTTTTTTTTTTTTTTTTTTTAAAGGTTTATTTATTTACTTTATCCATTTCAAACACCCCCTTCCCCATTTGCTGTTTTGTGTCCATTCACTGGGCAATTCTCTGTGTCTGTTTCCTGCCATCTCTTCTCATCCTCCTCCTCCAGTCTTCACCAGGATTCGATCCTGGAGACCTCCGATGTAGGAGAGAGGTGTTCTGCCATCTGTACCACCCCGGTTCCTGGTTTTCGGAGGCTTTGGAGCATCTCGTCTTGTCTCTCCCCTGCGCCTCTCTCCTGTTACGTCATCATCTTACTGCATGGATCCCGGGGCCTGGCGGCTCACCGGCACACAGAGCCTGGCAACCCATGCGCCTTCTATATATATATATTTTATTTTACCGGGACGTCCCAGGGATCGAACCCAGGTCCCTCCATATGGCAGATAGACGCCCAACCATTTGAGCCACATCCGCCCCCTACACATAGAGTTTTGATGGATTTTCTTTCATAAAGCATATTATCCATCCCCTCCCCAACCCCCATTTTGTTCTCTGCCATATCTTTAAATCAAAGTTTATAATTGAGAGTTAGCATTCTTTCAGTCATTTAGAAGCATGCTCTTTCAGGATAACCTAGAATGAAAGAAAAGCTTATATTGAAACCCACTGCATCTTGGAAACTTGGATGCCTCTGAGCTTTCTTCTCTAACAAGGAGATGTTATTTAGCACTCCCTTATTCTTTTAACAAACATGAGGACCACCCACTTGCCAGGTAGAGTGAAGGCCTTGAGGCCAAACGAACATGCCACGTTCCTACCTTCGGAGAGCTCACAAGTCCACTGAAGGGGACACTACATGAACAAAAAATACCAACAGCAGGTGCTCAGTGCTAAAGAGAGGAAGGAGCAAGGAGTGGTGGCAGGGTGTGACTGCAACATGTGGACAGGACATATGAATAGATCACAGCTATATAGAGTTCCTCTTTTAAAATAATTTCTTTTTATTTTAGAATTTTAACAGTAAAGATAAATAAATTCATGGACTCATCATTTCTTCATCCTCATATTCAACTAGAACATATATAGTGTGTCCGAATTTCCAACCACAAATTCACATGTGCAAACAATTATACATTGCATTATTTAATCAGTGGCCTCAATCCTGGTACACAGTAGGATCAACTTTGGAGAGCTTTTAAAAAAATACCCATTTGAGGGCAGTGATTAGTGAAGGAGGTTGGATCATTGACAGGCCCTTGATATTGATGTCTGTACTTATGAACCTTTTCTTTTGAAATTGAAACTCAGCCTAGTATTACAGGTTACCTAAGCGTTACCTCCTGTGAACCTCCTTGTCGCTCAAATGTGGACTTTCTCTAAGCCAAACTCAGCATATAAATGCATTACCTCCCCGCTAGTGTGGGACATGACTCCCGGGAATGAGCCTCCCTGGCACCAAGGGGTTACTACCAAGCACCAACTAGCAATGCCAACTAGAAAAAGACCTTGACCTAAAGGGGGAAAGGGTAAAAACAAAGGAGTTTATATGGCTAAGGACTTCAAAGTGAGTCAGGAGGTCATTCCAAAAGTTATACTTAGGCACATTTCAGCAGGATCTATTGACTGCCAAAGTAAATATTGTGTCAAATAGCGGGGATCCTGAGGGCTCTGGAGACATCCAGACACTATAGGCAGGGCAGACAGCTCAGGAGTTTGGCGCCCTGCCAGTGGGCCCTACTTTGGATTTTATGCTCCTTAGTGTGACAGATTTGGACTCAGTTGTAGTTTCCCTACACATGGCTCTTCTGCCCCTTCTATTTGAACCTATAGTTAGTACTAGAGTTGATAGATCTGTGTCCAAGAGACTTAAATCTTTGGGCTTTCCATGTAACAGTTAGGCCCTGAGTCTCAAAAGAGTTGCAACACTTACTCTCCAGTTCATTGGACTCATTCAGGACAACAAGGAGATGATGATGGACAACACGCATCCTAAAGTACAGAGAGAATCTGCAACTGCAAGCAAGACAGTCCCATTCATCTGCCCCATGGGATCTAAGCTCTCTCTCAATTAGAGGCAAGTGGACATCACTATCCCAGAATCCTCAGGATTGGGGAGTGAACAATGGACTAGAGTAGACTGTTATTTTACTACGGTCTTATTGTGATTCTAGTGATGGAAGATCTTATCACTGATGTGGAGGCAGTGGCCACTGGAGGTTCTGAGGGGAGGAATAGGGAAAAACAGGTATAACTTGGGGGCCTTTTCGGGACTTGGGAATTGTCCTGAATGACATTGCAATGACAGACACAGGCCATTATATATATCTTGTCATAAGTTACAAAAATGTGTGGGAGAGAGTGGAAACTACAATGTAAACTATAATCCATGCTTAGCGGCAGTGACCCAAAATGTGTTCATTGATTATAACAAATGTACCACATTAATGAAGGATGTTGTTAATGTGGGAAAATGTGGGAGGGGTAGGAGGGAGTGGGGCATGTGGGAATCCTCTATCTTTTTTACGTAACATTTATGTAATTTAAGTATCTTTAAAAAAAAAAAAGTATATAAAATAAAAAAATACCCGTTTGGGCCACTTCTTGGTGGGGATGGATCTGTAAGAAATCACGAGCCAAGACTGGACAGCCTTAGCTGGGTAAGAGATGGTGCCACAGAGCCTCCTGCCTCCTGGACCCACACTGACCACCATTGTTTGAGGCACGTATTGGTTCTAGGGTCTTCCAGGCCAAGCCTCACCTCCCTCTGCTAGGAGGTCAGCATTCAGGGTACAGGACCTGCCACACGATAAAGCAGGAGAGGTGGCCTCCTGAGAGGAACTCCTTACCCCTCAGAAATGATTTTCTACCTGGAGAATTGACCCTTGAAATTCCACAGTTAGATAGTCATACCTTTGTTGGAAGCTTAATTTTCTTCAAAAATATCAGTGCCCCTGAGAAGTTGTTGGTCATTTGGACTGTTTTGAGAGGGAGTTTATGGGCTCATTTCCTGATAGAAGCTTTTGAAAGATGGTAGTCAGGCAAATTTATGAGATTACTGAATTCTACTAATAAGAGCGGAAAGGGTACAGGAAGAGAGGGCCTCACTTTGGCTCTCTCTGGGTAACACCTCTCAGCACGGGCCTAAGCGCACTCCTACAAGCCTACCAACCCAAAATAGGGCCAGTCCTTTATTTAAATGTCACTTAATATTCATAGGGACTCCATAATTACAGAAGTGATGCGCTTTCGTCTGGTTTTGACCTCTCTGCTACCTAGAAACTTCCCTCTTCAAGAAAAACCAAACGAGAAACAAATGGAAGACTAAAATTCGTAAGACAGAAACGGGGGGGGAGGGGACCCTTAAAAAGTGATTAGCACAGGTTGACGCAGCACTCGTCACTGAGCTGTTCACACAGGATGTGGGCATCATGCTGGCTTAGAATCCCAAGCACCTGTCCTCAGAGGAGCAGGGCACGCTGTTGTTCTGTAGAGCACTTAGCGCGTTCCAAGTGCTCTGTTATTGTCGAGGATATGAGAAGATCTTCAGAGGATATCTCCTCAGAGGAAGGTGCTATGCAAATACTAGCACTGTTATTCTTTTAGTGCAAATTTATAATTGACTTTCTGTTAAATATTGCGGCAAGTTAAATTAATTCAGTATGATTGCCGTCATTAAACAAATGCCTGATAATGACTGCTTTCTCATTTCAGCATTTCTCAAACCACTGGGGTAATACCATATAAGGCTTTTGCACCCTTGTCACATCAGTTGGGCTGCACAGCCCAGGGTTCACAAAAGAGCAAGCATGCTGCTAAATTTCTAGAAACTGGACCACGATTTAAGGCTACTGCTGGACTACTTGATCTTTGAGGTTTTCCTATCGCTATTGCCATCCCGTTAGGCACAATTGGCGTACAAGTAGCTTAAGACAATTTCTATTAAAAAAAAAAGAATATGCTTTCAAAACCAAAACACGGGAAGAAAGGGTCCTGTAGTTACTTTTCTGACGCCGAAACTCATGAAAACGAGGGGACAGTGATGGCTTTAACCTGTTTTCACACTGCAACAGCCACGCTGAAAATTTACCTTCCATCTTAGCAAGCAGGACAGAAATAGTTAAGTCCCAAAGGCTGGGAGATAAAACTGCCTGAGAGCAGAGCAATTCCCGACGTCGCTGCCAGGTGTGGGCCGGGGAAGGCTGCCCTCCTTAAGCCACTCGCTCTGCTCGAGGTCTGTCTGCTGCCACCTAGAAGCTGGCCTTACTCTGTAGAGGACATTGAGTGATAACACCCTGCAAGTCAGCTGACTGCTGTGTCACAGCTCCTGCTCGCTGCATTATCCCAGGCGCCGGAGCTCCATCTCCTGCAGCTTTTGGTCATACTGCGGCACAGCACAGGCATGCAGCTAGGCGCGAGGCGGCAGAGTTTTAAAGTTTTCTTTTCCTGCTACCACTTACCATTCCTTACACGAGGAGTGTTCACCTTGGCTTAGCCGGGAGCCGAGATGCAGTCTACATGTACACGGTGGCTTCTAACTTTGCAGCGTGAATTTTCAGCCGAGCAGGTGCTGCTTGCAGCCTGGTCACCAGACAGCCTCTGATGGAGAACAGCTGGTTTCCCACCACTTGTAGGAATAGTTTGGGGGCTGCTGCTGCGGGAATAAAGTCTAGCACAAAGGAGACGATGCTTGTGACGCTTTGCCTGGCTGGGGCCTGGGCAGGCCACTTCGGCTCAGTGAAGCTGGGACTCTCTCCCAGCTCACGTGAAAGCTGGTCACAGGCGCTGGCGCAGATCCCTACTCCTGGGTTAGGACAAGGTTTCCAGGAGAAGCCAGACTTACTGACCTAAATCAATCCCAGTCCTCCCTGGATGCAGCTGCCGACCAGCAGTGACACACCAGCCATCAAGTGGAGACTCCCTGGGATTGCAGTCTGTGGCAGGTGGAGCCTGGGAGGATGACACTGTCTAATTTCGGTGGTCCGATGGCTGCTGCTTCTTTTCCTAAATAATCGTGCTTGCTAAGTATACAGTTGTCCGGATTAGGCTGCCTTCTGCGCAGTCCTCATGTGCCCTGGCTGGAGAGGAGGGTGCCAGGCAAGCCTGCAGCAGCACGGGCTCCTCTCTGCGCGATGCCACGCAGCTAGGATGGGTCACCCTGACAACAAAGAAGGAAGCAGAGAGCACCACTTTATCTTCTCCTGTGACGGTCGCGGAACATACCTCTTCTTGGCAATGATGCCCTCCTCGTGGTGTGTGTGTGTGTGTTTTGAGTTGTGTGTGTGTGCACTTTAATTCATCTAATCGAAGAGCCTAACATGTCATCATGGATGCGGTTTTTAATGATTTGGGAAAAAAAAAAAAAAAAGACAGCCTGTGGAGACGGCGATTTGAGACAGCAGCACATTTAGGTTATTGCCAATTTGAAATACTTGGTTTGTGAAGCCAAGCCCTAAGGGACAAGCTCAGTAACTGATAAAAAGAGATCGTAGATAAAGAAATAAAAATGACAAGCATAATGGAGGCTCTGTGAAAGAACTGTCAGGGCATCCGTTCATGGGTGGCAATTTCGCCAGGCTGAGACTGAATAATTCATAGATTGAAATTACCCTGCTTTCACCTTTCCATTTAAACCGGCATGATCTGAATCTCTAATAAATTTTCAAGATAAAGTAAAATGCCAATTTGAATCTGAAGAGCTTTGAAAACCAGATGCTGCATCCTGAATCTTTCGGTATCCTTCACAATTACCCTGAACTCCACTTCATCAGGAAGCACCATTACCAGGGAAAATTACTGTGATTACAATCGCAACAATAGAATGCCATCAAATGATCACTAATTTACCTAATTTGCTAAGACTGCGAGGTTTTACGCCCATTGTATTCTCCATGCCTGGCATCTGTGGATCTATCTCACACAGGACAAAAGTGGAGCACTGTGTGTATCACCTAAACTCTCAGAGTCTCCTAGGTTGAAATGTCTCTTTCCTTTGGATTGCGGTTTTGTGTTTTGTTGAGTGTGTGTTGCCAATGCCTGTCTGGGGAAAATGGTGAGCCTGTCATGGATTGGGTTTTATTCTTTGATATAGGAGAGCATTGGCTTGTTAATTTATATACTCTTTTTTATTTTAACGTGTACAAGCATGTGTTTACCAGGAGGGAGGTATGATTGTATCCTGGGAGAGCAGTTTAAAAATGCAGCCAGGTTGAACTGTATTCATGTCTGTCTGTCTACCTTGAAATCTCTGTCTGCTTTCAGGTTAGAGGTTCGTTCAGGAAACTGGAATCCTGGTATGAAGTGTTTAAAAACCTCTCAGATTTAAATTAAGCTCAGGAGACACAACCGGTAATAAGTTTGTGTAGCTTTTATTAAAAGGATGTATGTTAGATTCAGTGAAGCTTTGGCATGACTTTGGTGTGTCTCTGTTTGTCTTCCAGTGGCAGTCTGTCCTAAAGATAACTTTTTTTTTTTTTCCTGACAGGCTGCACAGTTCATTTTAGGGAAATTGTGACATCCTGAGAAGGTGGCATGGCTCATAAATCACTTGAGAACAGACTGTAATCATTTAATAGGCACAGTGACTTGTGGAATTTTTCTCTCAGTGACACAAAGGCAGTAGGTGGGCTTTGCACTCAAGTGATTTCTTTCAGTTTGATGATCTCAGGTAGGGTTTGAGGTATGACAGCAGTTTGGGAGGAAGGCAGGTTTGAACCTACCTGCCTAATATTCTGGTTTTCTGCTTGAGATCCCTAGCTCTGATATGTTCCTTAATCTGGTACCACGGCTTTCCGCCTTCCCATTTCCCATACCTCCGCAGGTACCTTTGTGAGAAGGAGGTAAGTGTCTTTCTAATCATTTGTGTAGCTGATTATGTTTGGCATTGTCTGGTTTCAGTGGTACTTGCTTTTTATATCATGCTTTCTTTCCACTTATTATTCTCACTACCCTTGAAATAACGAACAACCTTTTCTCTGCATCTAAGGACAAATGCAAACGTGGCATTTTAAAAATGTAATTTAAATATGGTTTTTATTTCCTTTAAATGCATTCAAGGTTTAATGCTTGTCAAAGGAAAAGGAAAAGTAGTTTTGCTTAGTAAATAATTTTTAAGAAATAATAAGCAGTTCACATATATCAATTATGTTACCACATAGTCTTCTTTAGATAGCCTGCATTTCTAATACTGAATCTATTATCCTGTCTTTCCAGAAAGAGGCTTGGCTGTTAGGGACGAAGGGTTTCACAAAAGCCCACACTGCCTATGTGCCAAAGTGTTTCCTTTTTATTAAAACATTGTCTAGATATTCTGCAAAGGGGTTTTAATTTCTGACATTTTCAAGCTCTTTAATAGTCAGAGTTTGAGCAGGGTAATCATTGACTGAGCAAACTAGTTTACATGGTCTGATATTTAAGTAACAGCTATTCTAAATTTATCTAAGAATAATTGGAAATCAGACTTTTGCTACTTTTGGGGGATTCATTGGAAACTAATTATATTTGCCTGATAAAAATAACAAATTTGGAGCTCATAATTGTATGATTCAAGTATTTATGCTTTATCTTCTCAGAAAATGAAGGGTTTATTTTATTTCTTTAGGTTGCATGTGCCAGAAATATTAAATTTTTTTTTTTTTTTTTTTTTTTACAAAATGTGGGTAAGAATTTACTATTCTGTGTTAGTGCTTGGTAATAACAAAATTCACTTGTTTTGCCACACAAAAAAGATAAATGCATCCTAGACCTGCTACCTAACTTAAAAATCATGAACTCCACGGTCGCTGAAATTAAACTTTCCTTTCAAACTAATTGAATGTAAAGAAACATAATATTTTAAAATAAGTTCTTTAGATAATTGTTGATCCACTATTTACAACTTTTCACTATATTTGTAAATATATCTTACTTATTACGTGAAAAAGACTATAAGGCTAACTTCAAATTGCAGTTGATTTGAAAAATAATCAACTGTGAAAATAACTAGCAGGGGGAAGCGGATGTGGCTCAAGCGTTTGGGCTTCCGCCTACCACATGGGAGGTCCTACGTTCAGTTCCCAGTGCTTCTTAGAGAAGGCGAGCTGGCGCAGTGAGCTGGTGCAGTGGGCAGGGGCAGCGAGCTGACACCACAAGATGACGCAACAAAAGAGACACAAAGAGTAAAGACAATGAGAGACAAAACAAACCAGGGAGCTGAGGTGGCTCAGGTGATTGAGCGCCTCTCTCCCACTTGGGAGGTCCTGAGTTCAGTTCCCAGTGCCTCCTAAAAGGAAGATGAACAGACACAGAGAGCATACAGCAAATGGACAAGAGAGCAGACGGCAACATCAAACAACGAAGAGGGGAATAATAAAAAAAAAAAAACAAAACTTAGCAGGGGTTAATTTGGGTTAACTCTCAAAGACAATCATGGCTGACACTATTTTGTAGCCTTTTTTTGGGGGTGAGCATTTATAAAGATAGGTCAAATAAATAAATAAATATCCCCTCCCCACTTACTCTTGACTCCCAATCACTCCAGAGCATCACCTACAATTACAAATAACAAAAATTTTAACATATAGAAACTCACCCATAGAAACCACAAAAATGCCTCGTGCTTAAAATGGTATGTGTAAATTTTATCACTTAATAATCGCAGTTTTTTCTGGATATTGGTGTATTTTAGACTTTATAGCATTTGCAAAGTCCAGCTTGGAGTAAAAACAAAACAACAAACTCACCTGGGACAATATTATCAATCTCTACTTAACATTTGTTGATGGGTTAGCAAATATTGTGGTGACTAGAAGCATTTTGCATCTAGTCACATAGAATATTCAGAGTTGACATAGGATTTCTCTAACAGATTTTTCATGAACAATGGCATAGTAAATTTCCCCCTAACTTCAAGTGTATAGTCATGACTCATGCCTTTATCAAGTAACAATACGTGTGCTATACTAGGTTGCCAAAGAGAAAAAGGCAGGTGAGACCAACAAAACAGGTAGAGAGAAATGAAACCACTCTCGTTAGGCAATGAGCCTTTTTTCAAATGGCAGGAGATGTCAGGGTGGACGTGGTTAATTCCAAAAAGGTCTCTTCCTAGTTTTGGACCAGGTTTCCTTTCTCTCCTGCGGGCCCATGAAAAGTAACCCATTTGCCTCTTACCTCTCCTCCCCTCCTCCTTCCAGCTGGTCTTCTCTCTTCACCTTTCTTAAGGCGCCTCCATAGATCCTTCTGGATAACCACATCTCCATTCCTGGCTTCTGCTGAGACTGTTGGTTGGATCCATGAGACATCTGCTTAATCTCTTTATTTTTTTAAAAATTTATTTCTTAAATAGGAGATTTCTTAAATTTATTTCCTAAATAGGAGGCACTGGGAACTGAACCTAGGACCTCCATGTGGGAGATAGGCGCTCAGTCGCTTGAGCCACCTCGGCTCCCTGCTTTGTTGGGTCTCTCATTGTCTTTTCTCTTTGTGTCTCTGTTGTGTCATCTTGTTACATCAGCTCACAGCACCTGCCCGTCATGCTAGCTCGCTGTCTTGCTCATCTTCTCTAGGAGGCACTGGGAACCAAACCCAGGACCTCCCATGTGGTAGGCAGGAGCTCAGTTGCTTGCACCACATCTGCTTCCCTGCTTAATTTCTTTAGCAAATAGTTGTCCAGCCCCACTCTTGGTCTTGTTTCCAGAGCACATTATTTTCTAAATCATCAGTTGCTATTCCCTTTTTGTTTAGCAGCTCATTCCTCAGTTTCTCTCTTTCCTCTAGCATTTTACTGTAAGCCGCAAAGAGAAACCAGGTTGCACCTTCCACATTTTGCTTGGAAATTTCTTCAGCTAAAAGTCCAAGTTCATTGCTTACAAGTTCTGCCTTCCACTTGCTGTTGGGACATAGTTCCACCACGTCCTCTGCCACTTTATAACAAGGATCGCCTTTCCTCCAGTTTCCAAGAACACATTTACCTTTCCTTCTAAGGCCTTCCAAAAGCACCTTTAATGTTCATTTTTGGGGAACATTCTGCTGACGATGATCTATGTATTTTCTAAGATGATGGAATCTTTCTCTACAGCTCTTCTCACTTCTGAGTCCTCACCAGAAGAGCCTTTGAAGTGCATATTTCTACCACCAGCCCCCTCGGGGCAATCTAGGCGTTTACCTTAAGAAGCCCGGTTCTTCCCGCTTCCATCCAATTCCAAAGTCGCTTCTGCATTTTCAGGTGTGTGTTACAGCAGCACCTCATTCCTCGTTCCAAGCACCATCTTAGCTTCCTAGGCCTGGGGTGACAGAGAACCACAACCTGGGTGCTTTGGAACAGCTGAGAGGTATTGTCCTGTCGTTTTGAGGCCAGAGCGCCCAGATCTGTGGAGGAGAACCCTTCCTTGCCCCTTCCTGCGTGGCCTCCTTCCCTGGGTCGTTCTGTCTGGGCCTGTCCCAAATTTCTTCTTTTTATGAGGACTGGGGCCCACCTTACCCAGGGGCCTCATTTGAACTAATAACATCTTCAAAGACCCTCATTGCAAATAAGGTTAGGAAGGGGGAGGACTTGAACATATCACTTTGGAGGACACAGTTCACGCCCTAACAGCGATTTGGAATGAGTTCCTAACCGCTCTTTGTTGCTCAGTTGTCTTACACATAGAGCAGGGAAAACGGTACTGGTCTCACAGGAAAATGATGAGGAGTAACAGAGTCAATATTGGTAAAGCACTTAGAAAAGTGACTGGCATGGAGTAGATGCTGCAGAAATGTGTTAAATAACAAAGTAAATATGAAAAAGGAAGAAGATAAAAGTGCAGGGAAGTTGATGTATTTCCAATCACACAGTGATTTTGTAAAAGATCCACCATCTGACATACATCTTCAAGCATCAGTATTACTCCTGAAAAATCCACATTGCCCAAGAGCTGATTTTAGCCAAAATAGACTATACATGTATCAGTTATTATAAAATCTCTAAAGGAAAAACAAAAAGAACTCTTAAAAATCTAGAGTCTTACTATTCTGATAAATTTTTAAGCTTTTGTTCTACCCCTCCTCCTTTAGTTTTTATTCTTCTTTCCAAAATCTTATCGCTTTATCAATTTAACTTCTTATTCCCAACTCGTAAGTGTGTGAAGATAAGTCACTACTTCACTTGAGTTAACCATGCTGGAAAAAAGGCCTGTGCACCCCCCCACACATGCAGTGTCATTCTACTGTGCCATCATATACAAAAGTAATAAAAGAATATGAATACAAGTGGGAAAATACCCAAAAGCATAAAAAAAATAAGCCTCCACCATGAATCCACTACTCTTGAGACAGCACTGAAGGTCTTTGTGTACAGTCGTGGGTGTGTGTAAATAAATTCTCAAGATTGGATTTAAATTGCGTAACTGTTTATCTGCTTCTTTGTCTATGATATATTTATTTATTTATTTATTTATTATTATTATTTTTTAAAGATATTATTTATTTATTCATTTATCCCCCCCTTGCTGCTTGTGCTCGCTGGGTCAGCTAACCACGCCGTGCGGGCGGGACTGCCTTCACCAGGAGGCCCTGGGAACCGAACCCGGGGCCTCCCACATGGCAAACGGGAGCCCTACTGATTGAGCCACAGCCGCTTCCCCTCTATGATATATTTATGTTTTCAACTCTAGTAAACCTAACAGTAGCTTCACAACTGCTAACCTATAGTCCTGCAAGATATAAATACAGCCTCTAAAGTGCAGAATTTTACACAATTCTTTTTGTCTTTAACCTCACAGTATCCAGTCAGCAGTTTTCCATAGTTACTCAGCTTCTTTCTTTCAGCAAGCTCTCCTCGTTTCCCCCTTCTTCCATGCCCTGCCAACCTCCAGTCTACTTTCTATCTCTGTGAATTTGCTATTTCTCGCCATCCCTTATGTGACAGCATACGATATTTGCCCCAATGGGCCTTCTGAGCATGTTTTCAAGGTTCTCCCCTGTTGCAGTGTATCTCATAACTTGTAACCTCCTTTTTTTGTGTGACTTTATGGTTTTTATTTCACACAAATAAAACCTGCAAATGAGCCATCTATTCATTTTCTTCACTGCACAGCCGGGCATTGGGACTGGGGACTCTAATGGCCAAATACTGGGCTGCCCGTTCCGAGATGGCGTTGCGTTCTTGGAAGAAACGCCGTGAGCAATCTCAGGGGTAAGACATGCTGCACATCAGCAGCACTTCCAGCTCCTTGACTTCGTGGGCCAGGAACTTTTGGAAGCCGCTGGGCAGCATGTACTTCATTTTCTTGTTGCTTCCATAACCGACGCTGGGCACCAGGACCTGGCCCCTGAATCTCCGCCACATCCTGATGTCAGTGCCACTGGGTTACTGCCAGTTATGCTTAATTCTGACACCTCAGTCTGACTGGTGCCGGATGAACTTCTTGGTCCTCTTTTTGACAATCTTGGGCTTCATGAGGGACCTAGGGCAGCCATGATGCTGGGTAGGAGATGGCGGCCACCTCCGCAGGCAGCACCGAGGAAGAGAGAGGGAAAGACGTAGCCTACTTTTAAAAAAAATGAGTATATCCTGAGTATTCTTCCGAATCACTTACATAGTTTTTAAAAGCGAGCCCCTTAATTGTTATGTAATTTTCCAATATACAATCCCTTTTAGTAGGACATTGAAGGTTCTTCCATATTTTCACTATTATAAATGTAACTGGGTGACATTACAAATGTAATGTGGCAGAATACATTACTTGAGAATAAACTGGGCTGTTTTCTAGGCTGCAGGCTCATAACACAACAGAGGTCTTTAGTCCCTCTCCCTCCTGACGACTTGTATAGGGCTTGTGGTCGTGGGACCTGGGTTTTCCTTGGGCACAAGAGCAAGTCAACAGGCCCTCGCTTTCAAAAGCATGTGCTTATGTCAACTAGGATCTAAGTAAACTGTGGGTCCTGGACAGGGAAAACTTGGAGGCTTTGAACTTCTAGAGAAAAGAGGGAAAAGGGTCAGGCCAGAAGAAGGGTAGAATATTGCAAGATTGCAAAAGCGGGGTCGATTGCTCAGGAGGCTGGTGGTGATGGAGGCTGGTGATATGCCGAAGGTGGTAGGTAGAACCTTGTGGCTGAGTTTGGCTCAAAGGTTTGTGGTAGCAGCAGCAGAGTTGCTGGCCTTGCAAGACACTTGCCAGCCTGGAAACGAAACTTCTAGGAAATACCTTTCCTGAGGTTCTATACTACTCAAACCCAAGGATTCTTTACAAACCCCAAGGATGGAAGAGGAAAACTAGAACTCAAAAAAGTGATTGCGCTTGGGTGTCCCACCATTGAGGCTGATGGATGATAAACCTGACTTAATTTGTTTAGAAAGATGCAGTACCCAAATATCAGCAGAAATTCGGGCCTGTCACCTAGCTAACATGATCCTTGTGTGTATAACTCATTGCATCTCATTATTTTTGTAGAATAAATTCCTAGATGAAATTATTAGGAAAGGGTTCAAACAGTGTAAGGCTCTTTGGCATATATTGAGTGTCAACTCTTATTTATGAGATTTTGGATTTTCAGGTCCACTAGTTTTATCCCTCAAGAAAGGTGGTTAGGGAAAGGAGGAAAAACAAAAATAGCCAAGATAATTGATCATTAAATATAATTGACCATTAAGTATAAATTTCCATTTATAACCTACCCCATCCCAAAACACTTCAATTACTAGATTGCTTTATTGATAAACCCAAGAGATAGTTAATCATTAAGTATTTAAGCAAACAATATAAATCTCCACATGAGAAAGTGACAGATTTTTGTCAGCTATGCAGACTGTCAAGAAATTATCTGAAAGATTGGAAACACATAGGCACTAGGAGAAATAGAAGTAAATCTCGATCAGGCCGCACAAAACCCGATTTAAATCAGCAAGGACAACAACAAAACCACCTGCTTAAAATCTCTTAGTAGCTTCTCAGGAGCTTTAGGGCAAAAGCCAACTTGCTGGCAAACGTTCTAGTTGTAGGATCTTAGGGAGCTTCGATTTCCGCTTCTGAATCCCACAGATAATAATAGTACCTGCTTCATGGGGTGCCGGGAGAATTAAAGGAGGACCCGTCATGTACTAGGAAGGTGTCCTCAGGGGCCTGCAGCCCGGCCTCCGAGCCGTGGTTTCTCTCCCTGCTCCCCTCGCCTTAGGCCTCTGCTGGACTGACATGCTTAGTGTACCTAAGCCTCCCCACACTTTGATTTTTTCTGCCTTTGTATGCACTGCTTTTCTGCCTGGAAAGCCCTTTACCTCTTTTTTTTTTTTTAACATGTATTTATTTACTTTTATCCATTTTAACCCCCCTCCCCATGCACCCCCATTTGCTGTTTTGTGTCCATTTGCTGGGCAATTCTCTGTTTTCTGTCCTCTCTTCTCATTCTTCTCCTCCTGCCTTCACCAGGATTCGATCCTGGGGACATCCGATGTGGGAAAGAGGCGTCCTACTGCCTGTGCCACCTCAGTTCCTAGTTTTTTGGCACGTCTCATCTTGGCTCTCCTTTGTGTCTCTCTCCTGTTACGTCATCATCTTGCTGCATGGCTTGGCAGGGCCTGGCACACCCATGCACCTTTTATATTTTTCTTTATTTTGCCAGGAGGTCCCAGGGATCAAACCCAGGTCCCTCTATATGGGAGATGAACGCCCAACCATTTGAGCCTCATCCGCCCCCATCTTTACCTCTTCTTTTCCTGGCTAACTCTCCTTTCCTCTTTCAAGATGCAGCTCCTGTGTCATTTCCATCCTCCTCCCCAAACCTCAGTCTGAGCTGAGGCTCATCTATGGGATTTGGCATAATATATTATAATTGCCCATTTACGCTGCTGTGCCTCCACCCCCAGGTAAGCTCCCTGAAGTTACGGAATGTGCGGTATTTATTGTCAGATCTCCAGGCCCCAGCCCATTGTGGCCCAGCATAAATACGCAATCATTTGCTGAACGAATGGGATAACTGGGGGAAGAAAGGGACTGCTTTATACCTGCAGAGTAATTTGTATTTTCACATACATCTCATTTGATTTACATGGAACAAGAAAGCAGGGATAAGTTCCATTTTTACAGATGTGGAAACGGGCTCAGGGAGGTTGAATGCCTTGCCCAAGATGCCATATCATGCAAGAGGCAGTACTGGGACTGACCCCCAGTTCATCTGACGCCCCTCCTTGCTGCGTGTTTTTTGCAACACACTGCTCCATCTCTCTAAAGTCTGTCTTTGGAGGATACTGTGTACTTTTGACTAAAGGCTCATCTTTCCAGGAAGGCGTTCAAAGAACATTGCTCTGAGTAAACACTGGAGACAAATGAGTTGGTTGGCAATGTGCAGTACGCTGGTTAGGGCAAGAAATAAAGAAGCCTGGGTCTTTGGAGAAGTGTTTTGGGAAGGTGGGAGAGTGGGCGTTGTGCCTTGCCCCTGGGTTTGAGAAGTGGCTCGGAGCTCTTACCATCTTCTTTTAGAGAAAATCACTGTGGCTCCTTTCTTTCATGCCTGCCTCTTTAGGCCTGAAGACCCTCTAAAAACCTGCCTTGGTGATTCTCGCCCACAGCCACGGGGAGGCTACTAGAGGGTCACCAATTAATGGGAAGCAGCTGCCTGTCCTCCGTTTTCCTCCAAGGACCCACTCTTTTTTTTTTTTTTTTTTAAAGATTTTATTTATTTATTCATTTATCGCCCCCTTGCTGCTTGTGCTCGCCGGGTCAGCCAACCACGCCGTGCGGGCGGGCTTGCCTTCACCAGGAGGCCCCGGGAACCGAACCCGGGGCCTCCCATATGGTAAACGGGAGCCCTACTGATTGAGCCACAGCCGCTTCCCAAAGGACCCACTCTTGACCACACGTGTTTATGCTCAAGGAGAATTAATGCGCTTCAGAATGTCACGCCCCAGATACCAGTAAGGCAGTGGTTGTGACAGAAAAGCTTAATTTCATTATCTCTCCATGGAGTCTTACAATTAAATGATCTTTTATTAGAAGCTTTGTAAGGTTGAGCTGAAGTGTTCTCTCATGTTGCCTTTAATTTCCATTCCCTTCTGCTTTGCAAGCTATCAGAATGGTAGTTCTTCATATCTATATTTTGCTTTCCAACTTTCAAACCACTCTCATATATCTCATTTGATACTCACAACCCTGAACTTGAAGCATATAGAATTTAAACAACGTACTTAAAGTTATTCAGCTGGTGAGCAAGAAAATCAGAAACTCAGGGTCCCCCATTGAGGACTCAGGATTCTTTCCTTGCCCCTCTGCAGATGTTGCTACAGGACTTCTCTAACTCCAGTCTAAGGTTAGGCTGCTGGGACACATCAGGGAGGCATAGATTAGCGATCCCTTAGAATGAAACGCTTCTGAAACCAAGTGGTGAAGATGAGTGGTTTGGGGAGGAGGGGAACTCAGGAAACTTTCATACCAAGTTCTGCAAAGGCAGAGCCTCCCTTTCAATTCTCATGTTATGAGCATTAACTGTTTTGGCAGAGAAACCTTCAAGGGTCATGAGTCATAGTCTCAAAAAAGATCTCATCCTTTTACGAGCCATGTGGCCCTGAGAAGCTGTTTATTCTCTCTGGGGCTTGGTTTCTCAATTTTGAAGATGTAGATAACTACACTCCCTTGTAACGCTGTGAGGCTCAGGAACAGCAGGGATCTCCAATACTTTGAACACCAGCTCCTAAGCAGGTGCTCAGTGAAAATCTGCTGAATGGATGGAATGAATCGGCGATAAGTCATGGTGGACCTTGCCTAGACCCTGGCACTTGGTGAAAACAAATGCTCAGCCATCAGAAAACGCTATAGGTTATTTGTCCATAAAAAGGAATGAAGTTCTGCTACATGTTACAACATGGATGGACCTTAAAATCATTATGTTAAATGAAAATGAGCCAGGCACAAAAGGACAAAGATTGTTGGATTCCACTTATATGAAATATCTAGAACAAGCAAATTCATAGGGATAGAAAGTAAATTAGAGATTTCCAGGGGCAGGGGGAAGAAAAGATGGAGGGTTATCACTCAATGAGTTTCTATCTGGGGTGATGAAAACGTTTTGGCAGTGGATGGCAGTGATGGTAGCACAATGTTGGGAATGTAATCAATGCCACTGAATGATAACTTAAAAATGGTTTAAACGGGGGATATTCGGGACAGGGCGCACCTGGGGCAGTCTCCTAGAGAATGTGCGAGTGATCATTTTGTCATAGTGTGTTGTATCAGTGCGTGGAGACAGACACAATGAGTGGGAAGGAGTTGGATTCCCATGTTGGGGAGGCCCAATATGTTCTCAAACAGAGGGGTAGATGTCTCTTGAAAGCATGGGTGGTTTCTAATAGGGAAGGACAGACCAGTGTGTCAAGCCCTCAGTGTTGTTACAAGTAACTATGAATCTTGTCCTTCAAGGAGTGAAGCCTGGTGGTGGCCATGGGCTCCGAGAGGAGGGGGATGGAGGAATAGAATAGATGGAAGAGAGGGTATTTAGGGGGCAACGGGAGTGTTCTGCATGATCTTGCAATGTTGGATACAGGCCATGTTAAGTTTCAGCAAAAATTTATAAAAGTGTATTGTCTAAAATGTAAACTGTAATGTAAACCAATGACCATGGTTGGTAGCTGTTTCAATTTTTGTACATCAGTTGTAACAAATGTACCATTCACATATAAAAAGGTTATTAATACAGGAAGGGGGAAAAGGGGAAGGATGTTGGGTATATGAGAGTGCCCTATATTCTGTATGTGACTTTATTGTGACCTAAAGCTTCTCTGAAGACAAAACAAAAGAAAGTAAGACACTGGGGAAGAAATGGAAGAATATGTCACTGTACATACAGGACAAAAGATATTACAGTGATGAAAGGCAAAATGTCAAAAAATATTTTTTAAAAATATTTTTCATTACTTTTTTAATATCCCAATTTTAAAATTTTAATTTAGTTTTAGTTTTTCTAAATTATTATGTATTTATGTTTAAACCTATCATTATTATTTCATTTTCCTATTAATTATACTTGGCAATATTCTTGGCTTCATTTTTGAAGAAGTTTTGGACCACAGAAGGGTTACAACTGTGGTAGGGAGGATCATTGGTGTGGGGTGTCAGTGATGGGGGATACACTGGACGAAGTTCACCTGGGCATAAATATAAGGTATATAAATGTGTTCAAATGTTCATGGGGCATTGTCACAGTGGGTAGGGATTCACACAATAACCAAAAGTGTATTGAATTCCCACTCTGGGGAGCTCTGCCACATTCTCTAAAGGAACAGCAACAATCCCCAGAGAACAGAGGCAATGACTAGTGAAGAAAGATGGTCCATTGATGGGCCCTTGATATTGATGACTATGCTTATGAGCCTTTGCTCTTGAAATTGCAACTTAGCCTAGTGTTGTAGGTTGCCTAAGAGTTATCTCCTGAGAGCCTCCATGTTGCTCAAATGTGGCCTCTCTCTAAGCCAAACCCAGCATATAAATGCATTACCTTCTCCCCAGCATGGGGCATGACTCCAGGGGATGAGCCTCCCTGGCACTGAGGGATTACTACCAAGCACCAACTAGCAATACAACTGGAAAAAGACCTTGAATAAAAGGGGGAAAAGGTAAAGACAAATGAGTTTATATGGCTAAGAGACTTCAAAGTGAGTCGGGAGGTCATCCCAGAGGTAACGCTTATGCACGTCTCAGCAGGAGCTCATAGACTGCCAAAGTGGGTACTACCCCAAATAGTGGGGCTCCTGAGGGCTCTGGAGACACCCAGGCACTATGTACAGGGCAGATAGCTCTGGAGTTTGGTGCCTTGCCAATGGGCCCTACTTTGGAGTTTGTGCTCCTGAGAGTGACAGAGTTGGACTCTGTTATGGCTTCCCTACACATGGCTCATCTGTCCCTTCTATTTGAACCTATAGTTGGTGCTGGAGTTGGTAGGTATACGCTCAAGAGACTTGAATCTCTGGGCTGTCCATGTGCCAGCTGGGCCCTGAGCCTCAGCAGAGTTGCATCACCTACTCTCCAGTTCATTGGACTCATCCAGGACAACTAACAAGGAGGTGAGGATGGACAACCACCATACCAAAAAACTGAGAGAGTCTACAACTGCAAGCAAGAGAGTCCCATCCATCAGCCATATGGGATCGAAGCCCCCTCTCAATTAGAGGTAGAATGGGCAGCACCATCCCAGAATCCTCAGGATTGGGGAATAAAATATGGTGTCGAGTAGACTTACTGGTATTCTATTATAGACTTATGGTGATTCTAGCAATGGAAGAAATTGTATCATTGATGTGGTGACAGTGGCTACTGGAGGTGTTGAAGGCAGGGAGAGGGAAAAAGAGGTGTAATATGGGGGCACTTTCAGGACTTGGAATTGTCCTGAATGACATTGCAATGAAAGATACAGACCATTATATATTGCCAAAACCTACAGAATTGAGTGGGAGAGTGTGTAAACTACAATGTAAAGTTTAATCCATGCTTAGTGGCAATGCTTCAAAATGTGTTCACCAATTGCAATGAATGTACCACACTAATGAAAGAAGTTGTTTATGTGGGGAAAAGTGGGAGGTGTGGGGAGTGGGGCATATGGGAATCCCTTATATTTTTTAATCTAACATTGTATGTAATCTAAGTATCTTTTAGGAAAAAATAAAAAACATATTTAAAAAATGGTTTAAATGGCAAATTTTTAATGTTATATATAAGATACAACAATAAAACAAAAAACTCTACAGAAGCAAGAGATGTTAATAAATAAGCACAAACAAAACTGGCAAAATAACGAAAATGAATGCGTGCGAAAGAGATCATTTGTTTGGTTATTGTGAAACCCCTCCCAGCTCTGTCTCTGGTCACTTAAAAGACTAGAGGGGAAGAAAGTGTCTTTTACCTCATCTTTAACTGGCTACGAAAAGGGACTTTACCCAGCTTCCTTGTTGGGGCTTCCTGGCTGACAAGCAGAGGCTGGCCAGAAGCTTTGGTTGGTTTGTGACGTTCAGGCCACTGGTACATCAAATTGCGCCACACTTGCAATCCTTGTGCAAGTTCACAATACTGCATTGTCTTCTCTTCCCTAGGGCAGGAGTGATTATCTGGAAAAGGTTAGTTGTTGCCATTAGGGAACCTGGTGTCGCCAAGACTACAGAGCAATGGGAAGCAGAAATAAACCATGGGCTCTCAACCTCTGCCGAGTGATTTGCAAATGTGTTTACTTAAAGAATAAGCATAACACGCAATCTTGTATGATACTGTGTCTAGGGAAGTTTTGTAACTCTATTATAAAATGCCCATGTTCTATTCAAGCAATTGCTTCACATTTACCCAATAGGGGATTAGATTGATTTTTAGCTTCATCCATATATATCTTAGGTAAACTAAACAAATCTTGATTTCTTGATTTTATATCCCATCTTTTTTCTTCTTGATATGACTGAAACCACTTTTGAATAAGAGGAACAGCATTTCACTCAGAACCCCTAAAAGCCAAGTTGATTTGGAAGTTTTCCAATGAAGTCGATGGAAAGGAGTGCAGGGGTGAAAAACAGAGGGGGTAGACCTCTTATACATTTTTGGTATTTCACGGTGCTCTGAGAAGTAGGGAAAGTAAAACTTCGAAATGATGAAACAAATCATAGACCTAATGAATCATCTGGTCCACTCTCCAAGCTTCAGGCAACCAAATATCTAAACCTTCTAAGACACAACCTAATTATTACTTCTCAACTTAAAGATCTTTAGGAATTGAGGCATCACTGTCTGCTTCAGCAGCTTGACCTGGGGGTTAATATTTTTGATTCTGTGTCTAACTGAAAGTACTCTTGCCTTTTAAATGAAATATGAAAATAATTTACCAGTCTTCTTGTGGAAAATAAGGAGATTGATAGACCCAATACCCATTCCTAATCACTCTTTCTTTTGCCTGCCTCTACTGTTGAAGCCAGGAAAGCTAAATGCTCATTTTCTCAGTTTCCTTTCTAGCTGGGGGTGATGATGTGAAAGCTCAGGCTAATGTTAAGTGGCTGGATAATTGCTGGGGGATGGGGATGGGGAGAAATCTAGATATGCTTTTGTTTTCCTGATAAAACATGAAAAATCATGTCTGGCAACACCACTTTTCTTTTCTTCCTCTCTTAAATGTAGATGTGATGCCTTGAGCTTCAGCAGCCATCTTGGAACCGTGAAAAGGGCGTTATGTTTTTGAGCCATTGAAAGCCAGCAACACCAACCTCCAAACATCTAATAAGAAAATCCACCTCTATTCCTTTAAGCCAATATCACTGGGCTTCCTATTATTCACTGTTGATAACAGTCCTATCATCACCTATAAGATTTCACGTGGCTGAAGAGCCAAAAAACCATTCAGCTTCTCAAGGCAGCCTCTGTCCTCCCACTGTACTTCCATAACCTTCCCCATCCCCAATGAAATCAGGTTTATGAAGGTCTTTCTGTCTTTGTTACTCTTCTCTGTTGATCCCTGGTATACTTCCCTTGTTGCTCCCCATCCCTAAATCCACACCATCCTTAAAGGCATATACTTTTCTGTAGCCTATCCTAAAGAATATGCCCCACACCATAATTCTCCAGTAAAACACTCATGCTTGATCACTGTGTTGCTTAGACTTTCCTACCCAGTCCCAATTTCAACTACTTTGTCTCATCGTCTCTGTAAGTGCATTTATACTTGTTAGATTGCATGCCCTTATGTTTTGTGTTTTGGTGTGGGGTGGAACACAGTAAAACTAATTCCGTTTCTCTTAGTTCAATATCAGTTTGAAGAACCGGGACATTTCCCATTCTTATATTAGCTTCATCACAAAACCAATTATAAAAGTACAGTGTACATCTGCTTCTCAGGGTCTTGATACAGGAAATGCAAAGGAGAGTAGGAAAAATACACAGAACATGATGAAGAAACGACATTAATAATCATTAGTGACTTGGGAAATGCCATGTGGCATTAGTTCTTCTATTATTCAAGGTCACCGAAGATGTTCTATAAATAAAAAGGGAGTTTCTCGAAAGCAGTGGTTCTGATTCCAGAAGCTCCTCATGGAAACCAAGTGGGTTACTTTATAGTCACACCTCCATTAATGCAACTTTAAAAAGAAATAAAATTCAATTTCTCATGAGTTAGAGTAAGAAAAATTATCCTTAGAAATAAAATACTTATTAGTAAAAATAAGATAGCAGGATTAGATTATCTTTAGGGTTCCTTCTAGCTCCAAATTTGTGGTTGTAATTAACTTTTCAAACTTATGCTTGGTAAAATTACATCTCTCCAAATCATCAAGTAACATCTTAGGGAACTAAATGAGATTCCTTTCTTTCCCTTCCTGGACATTCAATCCCAAAGCCATTAGATGAGGCAGTGGAAAGTAGATGTCCACAGTAGAGGGACAGGGGAGCACAGAGTGACATGATGACCCAGAATGAAGAGTCAGAACTGGAGCAGCTAAAAAAAAAAAAAAGAACTGGAGCAGGATGAGGAGTTTGCCCCCATGGAGGGGTGGCCTGGCATGGGGGGTCGGAGCCCAAGTGAGCAGGACCAATCAAATAAATAAATATATTAAGGAAAATGGAAACCAGGTTTCTTATTAATGGAGAAAGGAGGTACAAAAATTGAAAGGGAGAAAGCCAGAATGCACCTGAGGGGTTGGATTGGAATTGGAGATATCAATATGAACTCATGGTCTTCAAAATCTAGATATAGAAATAAATATAGATGCAAGTGTGTGTGTGTGTATAAATATGCGTATCTGTACCCCCCAGCTCTGTCTAGGTGCAGCAACACCCCAATAGCTATGAGCACACTTAGTGTCCAGATCTTGGCTTCTTTACTAAAAGGAACCAAGGCCTCTTGGAGAAATGGCTAATTCCAGGACTGGGCCTGGCAAAGTACAACATGATCCTGGAACATATTTTTGTGCAGAAGTTAAGGAAGTACTCAAAGAATAATGGAGTTATGTTTTTATGTATTTTTAAAAAGCACAGAAACCAGCTTGAATGGGCTCCCAACAGCCAAATCCAGGATAAGTTGAGCATTAAAATAAGCATATAAATGGATTTAACCCACTGAATAAACTAGGAAACCATGAGTTCTTATATATAAATAAATAAAATGAAAATTTGATTAGGAATGGGATGTTTGCATAGTTTGGTAGCCCTTTTCTACCAAATACTTATTCTTCAGAAAGGGGGAAAGAATAACCTTGCAGTGGAGAAGCCTGGTAAACATTATCTTCATCAATTAAAGTGAATGCAGTCAGTAAGGGGACAAATTGAAATCACAGACCACCTAAGAGGATATGAAAATAAGAACAAAGTATCACTTTTGTGTTATTTCTGCCAAAGATGCATAGCCTGAATCTAATCAAGAGGAAGTATCCAATAAGTCCAAATTGAGGGAAACTCTACAACAAGGTTTGTTTTTTTTTTTTTTTTTTTACAACAAGGTTTCTTAGCAAGGGGTCTATGAGCTTGAATTGAAATAAATAAAAAAAAACAACCACATTATTCTTGTGGGGATGTGTTGGTGCAGGTGTGATATATTTATTAAATAATACACAGTGTAATGTGGACTTAGTAAGGGGTCCGTGGTTTTCCCCTGACTGCCAAAGGGGTCCGTGGAACAAAAAGGGTTAAGAACCCCTGCTCTACAAAGTAACCGTCCTGTACACTTCAAAAGTGTGTCAGGCTTGTGATAACCAAAGAAAGATGGAGAAACTGTTTCCCACAGAAGAAAACTGAAGAGCCGTGATTCTGGACTGGGTTTTTTCACTATAAATGACATTACTGAGGCCACTGGAGAAACCTGAATGGGCTCTGAGGATTAGATGGTAGCAATCCAGCACTGTGAATTTCCCCATTTGATGGCTGTGCTGTGGTTATGTAGGAAAATGTCCTTGATGGTAGGAAACAATCTCACTATAGCATTTGGGGGGGGGGGGATCAGAAATCAAGTCAGATCAATGACTTTATTTTATTTATTTTATTTTTTTTATTTTTTTAAAGATTTTATTTATTTATTCATTTATCCCCCCCTTGCTGCTTGTGCTCGCTGGGTCAGCTAACCACGCCGTGCGGGCGGGCTTGTCTTCACCAGGAGGCCCCAGGAACCGAACCCGGGGCCTCCCATATGGTAAACGGGAGCCCTACTGATTGAGCCACAGCCGCTTCCCATGATCAATGACTTTAAATGCTTTAGAAAAGAATAGTGGTTTTTTTGTGTTTGTGTGTGTGTGCTATACTTTTTTTCCTGTAAGTTTGTGATTATTTCCAAAAATAAAAAAAAAAAAAAAGCATTAAAAAATGAGGCAGTTTTGATAATGAATCTAAACCCAAACCCAACAAATCTTAACACCAAAAACAATTTTCCCGTTATCAAAAGCTCACAGCAATCTATTTGCTGCAGGGTTTGTGCAAGTATAAATCTAAAGCTTTATTACAGGATACAAATGTAAACTTAACCTGCTTGACAAGCACTTACTGGACACCTATCTAAGGCAAGGCAAGGGACTATAAGGACCCCCCCCCTTTTTTTTTTTTAGGTAAATAAGGACTTTTTAAAATGAGTGTGATGTGGACTCTGCCTGCAAAAGCTCACAGCCTGGTTTCATAAGCCTGCCCCTGGCCACAATCCCATTCTGTAGGATTTTAGTTTGACAAAGCATTTATTTAAACTTCTCCCTAAAACTACATTTGTATTAACAACTAATTGCAGACAGGAAAGGAAATTGAGGCATGGGCCCAGAGTTGGTTTAATAACTCAGAAAAAGGAAGCAACATTCATAGCAGCTGGTAGAAACCTAGAGACTGATTCTTGTTGAATACCTTTATATAGACACGATATATCTTACACCTTTATAATAAAAATATAGTGATAAAAATCTCTCTGATGACCCCTTTTACCTTCACTGTGGAATGATGGTTCCATACACTGAAACTAGACTTTCCAAATAAGGAACTGTTCATTTTTAAAAGCAATGGGTACTTCAAAAAGTCCAACTGCCCAGTGGCTATAGTTGAGCCACGTGGATTACACTTCAAAGAGGAACATGTGCATCTTCAAATAGCCTCTTCCTACTCAGCAGCTCATTCTGGAGCGCATGTTTAGTGTTGACATTCAACTGAGCTTTCATTTTCACTCCTGAAAGCCAAGTCCAGATGCTATTACATCCCAGATCAAAACTCTCCCCAAACTCCCAATTTAAATTTCTCCCTTCACTAAATGAATCATAGCAATATACTGCCCCCCCCACCCAGGATTGTCATTTTAATCATGCTCAGAGAAAAGTTAAGTCTTTAAAAGTTTACCTCTACACATTAATATAAACAAATTACACTTAAAGGCATCATCTGCAATCAAAGGTTTTGCATAAGAAACCTGACTTCGCAAAGAGGATTTTCCAGTATTTGGGAATCTATAATTTTACCATTTTCATCAGTTATAGTAATACCTACAGGTACAGGAATTTCATAGTGTTTTCCTTTGGAGCCTTTCAATGCACTAACTGGACTGTTTGCTCCTCCTCCAGCCACAAACTATTTCTGAGGATATTTGTCTTTAAGTTGTTTTATTTATTTTTATTTTTTATTTTTATTTTTTTTACCGGGAGGTACCGGGGATCGAACCCCGGTCTCTCCATATGGTAGACGGACGCCGAACCTCTTGAGCCACATCCGTTTCCCTTTAAGTTGTTTTAAAGTCATTTTTTCTTTTTATCAGCTACAACCCAGACATCACCACCTTTTCCACCTTCTCCATCTTAAGGAGGATAACCCATTCCACTGCTTCCTCCCTGAGGTTATTGGTGAAGTTTCCACACTTTCTGAATAACAGGCAACTGCAGCACACCACCCGGAGTCCCTCCCGTGGAAACAGCAGGAACTGAGGCACGGCGCAAGCTTTTGCACGTCACCACCAGTCACCGGCACAGTAGTTCTTCCTATACTTCTTTTTTTTAAAAGATTTATTTATTTACTTTATCCATTTTAACCCCCCCCTTCCCCATTTGCTGTTTTTTTGTGTCCATTAGCTGGGCAATTCTCTGTGTGTGTTTCCTGCCATCTCTTCTCATCCTCCTCCTCCAGTCTTCACCAGGATTCGATCCTGGAGACCTCCGATGTAGGAGAGAGGTGTTCTGCCACCTGCACCACCTCAGCTCCTGGCTTCTGGAGCTTTCGGAGCATCTTGTCTTGTCTCTCTCCTGTTACGTCATCATCTTGCTGCATGGCTCCCGGGGCCTGGCGGCTCAGCGGCACACAGAGCCTGGCAGCCCATGCGCCTTCTATATATATATATTTTTATTTTACCGGGAGGTCCCGGGGATCGAACCCAGGTCCCTCCATATGGCAGACGGACGCCCACCCATTTGAGCCACATCCGCCCCCCATTCCTGTACTTCTTAATATTAACTTTCTGTTTTGCTATTGACAGAAAAATCCAAGGAGCCTTACTTAAATGTGCAAGGAGGAATCATTTTCCATTTTTGAGTTTGGACTTCAGATAGACTTATGTAACTTAGTTTTGGTTGCATAATCAAATTCTAGGAGGAAATCCTTCATGCGATTGGCTAAAACACATCTTTCATTTTGGTAAAACCACATTCTCATTTCTGTGTTTATTTTGAAATCTATGTCAGTGGTCATGGGTTCTTTAACTTCACTTATTTATTTAATAAATGTTTCCAAAGATTTGCTGCCTGCCCAGCATTAAGGGAGGCCCTGAGCTCCATCAGTAAACAGCATTGCCTGGTTCCCACGCTCACTGAGCCCCATTCTCTCCTCTGAATCGTCCTCACGCTGGACTGCAAGGCCGAAAGCAAATACGGGGAAGCCTGAGAGCTTAGCCACAGTCAGGGATGCAGCAAGACAAATTACTGAGTGAAGCTGTGAAAACTTTATTGGAGATCATTAACATTAGGACTGATGAACACTTGTCCTGGTTGGGTTGTAATCACTGCTTCTAGAAAAACAGCGTGGAAAGTTCTCAGAACCTTTGAAATTCTGACTTTTGTTTAATCTCTGTATTGCATAAAATCTTGTTTGTGCTCCATACATAATGATGACCCTGTTGGCCACTTACCTGTTTTGTTTTTATCCAGAGTTGGGATGGATCTGCCCTATTCCTTCACATTCTTGTATCTGGTTTCTCTAACATTAAGGCAAACATCCTTAGAATTCAGAAGAGATGGAGGTTAGAGACCACAGGAAAAAAGGCGGGAAAGCAAACCACCTGGTCCATGTGGGCTTAAGCTTTATGTGAATAAACATAAAATAATATAACCAGGAGAGCCACAATCTAGATCCGCATCCTGGGAGGCAGTAAGGATAAAAAGGAAAGATTCTCGTATCACACTGGCCACTTATATGTGATCTTGGGCAAGTTACTTGAACTCTGATGTGCAGCCCTCTCATCTGTGGAAGGTGGTTAATAATACCTATTACCTAATGCTGTTGTGAGAATCCCAATGCGATGATTTATATGAAGTCTACACGCTTTGCGTGTGAAGGGCTTAGCATGCACAGAAATACGCTGAGATGGCTTCTGTGTGTCATTTAACCTAGGGTGGGTGTGTTCTAATTTACTCCAATCTCTCACATTGTTAACACAGTTAATGATGGCTAATCAGTTGTATTAGGTAGGATAGGCTGGGTTATACTGCAGTAACAAGCAGCCCCTAAATCTCAGCAGCTTTCAAAGAAACAAAAGAGGTTTCTTTCTAGCTTAAGCAAAGACCACTGCAGGCCTGTGTGACTCCTCAGGGAAGCTATCCTCCTTAGGTACCTCCCAATCAAAATGTGCTTCCACCATCACTAAGGCAGGAAAAGAAAGGGCTGCGTTACAGCATGGGTGACCACATGCTTCCACTCAGATATGAAATGTCATCCACCTGCATTTTATTGGTAAAAGCAAGACAAGGTCATTCCTATATTCAAGGAGCTAAAGAAACGTGATCCCCTAAAGTTCCCAGAAAGAGAACTAGAAATGCTGGTGCCCAGCACTGATGCCTAGCAGTCTACTATTACAGGGGGGTAATTTCTAATCAAGGTGGATGCTAAAAGTTATTAGGAAAGTCCTCAAGTTCTAAAATTTGAAAACTGCATAAAAATGTTATTGGTCACTCAAATCATTTCTGAAAATGATACTCTGTTTTAAAACAAGGCTGTTTCTTTACTTATACATTACAATCAGCAGGCTTTATTTTCCCTATTTCTTTTTTTTTTTTTTTTTAATCTTTCTTGCACTTTTGTGACTTAGGGAAGTGGCAATGAATAGTACCAAGCACATAGTAAGTGCTTACAACTCATTCATTGATTGATTAACACCATCATAAAGAAACCACATTTGTAAATGCAATGAATTGATATATTATGTTTCATTTCCAAAGTCACAAGGCAGTGAGGGAGCCAGAAAGAAACTTTTATGCTTATTGCCATTAGCCACAAGAGTACATTTATTACTTCCTTGAGAAAAGTTGGCCCCAGACGAGTTATTCATTATTTGTTGGCAGTTTCCAAAGGTGATTACCGCTTTTAGCCTTGGACTACAGTCGTGCATAGAAGGTTAGGAGCAATATGGTGCAAAACAGTGTCAGACACAATTAAAGAAAATATCCCGACTCTAGGTCATTTCACACAGTGTCTGCCTAAAGGGAGAAAGTACAAAGCAACTTCTCACCCTTCAAAACTCAGCTCAAATGTCACCTCCTCTGTAAAGTCAGTGCTAATCCCCAATGAGAATTAGTGGCTTCTATAGATTTTTCTCTGTACCGTGCAGTGCTAGATGGCCACCTTTATATTTACTAGCATATCTGTCTCCTTTGCTGGATTTTGAGCCCCTGGATGACACAGATCTGGAATCACCCCCAGTACCTAATGGAGTGACTTCTCAGGCAGAAGAAGGGCAAAATAATTCTTCGCTGAATTGAATTCACTTTGGAAACCCAAAGTGGAGCCCTTGCCTCCCTGCTCTCCAGGTTTCAACGTTCCAATCCAAAATCTATATGCAAAGAAGGAAGACGAGGAGGGTTTGTGTTTGTATTCTCAGGCCAATGTACACACCATGCCAAGAGAGAGAATTTGATTCCATTTTAGAGGCAAGGTCTCGGGTCCAGTTTAATTTGATCCCCTGATGACCAAGCTGCTTAACTGTCAGCTCTGGCCTTTCTTTGCAGTAAACCTCGATCCCTCATAATTTGCCATGAAGTTAGTGGGAGTTGGCTGTTTCAGGCATGAATAGTGTAGGTCTTTTCAAACCTCCCCAGGCCTTATTTGGGCAAGGAGGGGATGGGGCTCGCCGCACTGAGGAGCAGCAGGTGTGCTGGGGAGCAGGGCACGTGGTGGAAGGGCTGCAGGGGGCAGGCAGCTGCTGGAAGCCCAGGTGTGTGTGAGTTGGCAGGGGTACAAAGAGAGGAGAGCTGCAAACAGCTCAAAGTCCCTGGGCTGTGCAGCTGCTTGCTGGGCACTTGCCTGGGACCCACCTGTGGTGCTGGTGGGCCCAGCCATTGCTAGCAGCAAGGCCACCTGAGAGAGCTGGGTACCCCCCCGTGCAGTAGATGAGCTCTCTTGAACCTTGGAATCTCCCAATGCTTAATTCAGGACAGGGTTGGCTTTTCTTTTCAAAAGGTCTGCCCTTGGACGACTAAGATAGAGAATGCCACTTGGTTTCTTCCCTTTCGGGGACCTGTTCCCAAGTACAACTAGGAAGTAGGCAAAAACAAAAAACAAAAACAACTCCCTGAGCTGCGAGTGAACAGGCAGAGAGACTCAGGGTGAAAACAGGCTCAAGGCCGAGAGGCAAAAAGAAACGATGATCCCTTCTGCTGGGCTGCGGGAGGCTTGTGTAAACATACTCATCCTAACAAGCTCTTCTTTATCTGCTACTGGCTTCTGTGGGTTTTGCAGGAGAGAGTTCGTTCTCGGGGCTGAGGCTAGTGTTTCAGATTTGGTTCCTGTGAATTATGGAACTCCTCTTGTTCTCTGAGGACAAAAGGGAACTGCTAGCCACAAATCTGCAGGGCTGTTGCTCACACTAAGCAAAGTAGCAAACTCCCTCAAGTGTGTGGGTTTGTAGGGCCACGAGCTCCTCTCGCCACATTAAGACAAGCCTCCAGAAGGGTTGGGAAGGAGATTAAGTCCGTTCGTGACCACGCACAGCTCTGTACTGGCCTCTCCCATCTCTGCTTTAAATGCAAAGAGCACAGCCTGCTGATGTGCCGACACACAAATCAGTCCCTCCATTCTGCCTCCTAAAAGAACCCCAGCTGGGGGTACGTGGGGCGATGGCAACGGCACAGCAGAAACACACTCATTCCAGGCTCTGCTGCACCTGGGCATGGCTGGGTGACATTTAGCATCAGAGACACAAAGGAGAGCATTTCTTGAATTGCACGTTTGCTTTCTTGATATGGGCACTGCCCATTCTGGATCCCCCTGAATTCCAACCTGGAATGCAGAGTCCATCTCCTGCCATACACCAAGGCTATCCGAGCAGGAGGACACGCATCTGGTCCTCAATGACACTGCTGGGCTCTAGTGCCAGCTGGGACCTGCCCAGCCCAGGTCTTCTGGCTGTAGAGGGTAACTGGTTTGCAGACTCAGGAGGGCATCAGAATCACTCGGAGGGCTCATTAAAACACAGATGTATGGGTCCTCCCTCCAGAAGGTCTGATGGAGGCCTGGGGTGGGAGCTGAAATCCTTGCCTGCCTAGCAAGTTCCCAGGCAATGCTGAGGCTGCTGGCTGGAGACCAGGCTTTGAAAACCACGAGGACAACTGAACTGCCATCTGTTGAAGCTACTGTTACTTGGGTTTTCACATACTCATAGCCGAGTCCGTAACTGGTCCCTTGCCCTCTGAACCCTCCATAGCTATAAACTCATCTAATCCTCTACCACCCCCCCAAGCCCTCCAGGAGGGGGCTGAAAACTCACTTTATACCGAGGCGGAGATGACCAATGAGGCTTACACTGTGTTTGGATTCAGAGAAGAATCATGATGTCAAAGAAAAGTATCTTTTAGACTTTGAGGCATTTCTAAAGCGAATGAGGCAGACGTTTAGGAGCAGGAGAGCTTGCCTGGAGCCTCTGAAATCACAGACTACATACACACTTGTTACTTACAAGTGGATTTTCCCTGGGATGCTGTCCCTCTTTCTGGCAGCCATAAAACACACTCGTGGGGAGCAGATGTAGCTCGAGTGGTTGAGCGCCTGCTTCCCATGCACCAGGTCCTGGGTTCAATCCCTGGCACCTCCTAAATTTTTTGAAAAATAAAAAATAAAAATAAAAGCATACTCGTTATGGGACCTGGAGCAAATTCTTTCACCTCTCTGAACCCCAGGTCTCTCACCTGTAATATAGGAAGGGTGGCACTTACCTCACAGGCTCGTTGTAAAGCATAGCGATGTAGGGAGTTGGCACCAGAATGTCAGCACTGGGAGAGGGGACAAGCCGGACCTGTGGGTGGACATCACAGCACCTCACGGAGCAGGGAGAAGCAATGGAATACATGCACAAATCACACCCTTAAACACACTGAGCCTCGTGCAAAAGATCCAACGCGGTAATACTCTGAACTGAAGAACTCAGAATAGACCAAATGATATCCATCACGCGTAGCATAAACAAGGAGCTACAGATATTGAATACACTAGAAAGGTCATCTGTGAGGGCTGGCTCTCTTGGGAATGGGAGCCTAGGATATGGCCTAAAAAGCTTTTGTTTTAAAGAATAAACGAATATCTGTCAGATTGACACACATCAAAATGTCTGAAAAATCCCAAAGTTTGATGAAAACACCGAGCAAAAGGAGCTCTCACATGCTGTTGAAAAGAGTGCGGATTGGTGTAAGCCTGTAGTTCAGATAACTAGTTGTTTCCAATATCCGTTTCCTCTTTGTCTACAAGGTTGCACCCTGATTCCTTTGGAAACACTGAATAGTTTATTCATTCTACAAAAATTGATGGGATATTAACTATGGGCCAGTCTGTATCCTGGGTGCTGGGGACACGGAGCTGAACAAGATCCCGTTGGTGGGAGAGATCCCTGAGAACACTGTGATAGCTCTGCACTCATCTATATAAATATAAATATGAATTTATAATTTATAAATTTAAATATAAATTTCTGTTTATGAAGATTTCGTGTGCCACCAGGGGTAGGCATCCTTGTGCATTCCTTCACTGAGGATTGTAAGTAAATACAAAGAGGTATGTATTTACTGAGTATGTAAGGAACTGAACTATTAGTGTATTTATGATTCCCTTTATATGAAGTTCAAGAAGAAGCAAAGCAACCTACGGTGATAGAAATAAGAATAGCAGTGATCTTCGGCGAGATTTTGACTAAGAAGGAGGCCGAGGGAAAATTCTTTGGTGTTAGAATATTCTCTATAGATTGGATAAAGTGGTTCCACTGCCTTTGATATTTGTGTTTGCTGTGTGTCAGTTATATCTCAATAAAATTTTTAAAAGATGAATTAGACATGCTCCTGCCCTCATGCCTGATTCTTTAACTTGGCCACTCAGAACAAACTCTCCATTTCCCAGCCTCCTTTGATGCTAGATGTGGCCATGTGAAGAAGTTCTGGCCAAGACGATGCAATCAGAAGTGTTGTATGAGATTTCAGGGGAACGTCCTTAAATGAAGAAGGGGTTTCAGTAAATGACTGGGAACAAAAGGGAATGGCAGAGAGAGAGATGGCAATGATTCGTGATGTCTACAATCTTCCCTTTTGGTGACCTAGCCTAAAATTGAGCAGCAAGTAATCCTAAATGCTCATGCTCTACTTGAAGGAAGAAGCAAAAGTCCCCCGAATACACAAAATAATCATATGTTGTGTAACTTGGCATTAGCATGGCCACGCCCTAAGAAGAGGAAACTGCTAGAAGGGGGTAACCATAAACATATTTAAAGTGGAGTGATGTGAAGCTTTAGCCCAGCGGGAAAAGGAGTTTTTATAATTACTTTCTCAACCTTTGCTTCAGCCTGGAGAAACGTTAGCAAAAATAGGTCTCCCTGTTTCACTTTGTGCTACTCAACACGCGCAGAAGTAAATAACTGAGGGTTTGTTTTTGATGACTGGGCGATCCCTTAAAGAAAAGGAGTATGAATCAAATTCGTTAATGTTTCTCTTTCCTAAAAAAAGAAGATACTGTGTTTCTTAGTCAGCTGAGTTGTTTCAATAGCAGTTTGTCTACCACTAAAACCCGGAGCCCCACATCTGTTCCTCGTAAAAATCTATAATCAGCAAATGCCCTCTGCCTTTCAAAACTTATTTTCTTTATCCACCAACTATGCACAGACCTGGCCAAAGCTTGTTGCTGTTGTCACCGAGACATAACGGCATTGCATTTATTCCAGAATAAATAAATCAACAGTGTTTCCAAGAAGAATCAGTGTCCACCACTTAGGCTATTGAAAAATTTAAGCCTTAATTACGAAATGACCTTTGCAGTTAGTAAAATGCCTGAGCATGCAGGGTTTTTTGTTTTTAAGTTTATAACGTTCAGACCTTTGTGATACTTTGTTTCAGGTAGCAAGGCTAAAAGACATTTGATAATAAAAACAGTGGACTTGCGCAGTAAAAACAGATTCTTGAAGTAGCAACCTAAAAACACCCTTTCCACAAAAAAACACTTATTCATCAAAATGATGGACTTTGAACTGAGCCTGGAGGACAGCAGACCAGTCCACTAGCTAGTGAAGAACTTCCCCTGGCACTGGCCCATGGCCGGCAGCGCCTGGATAAGGTCGATAAGTCCCACTGGATCGGGATATTTCGGCGCTGTGCAGGGACTGGCCTGAGTTGTTTAAAAATAGCATTTAGAAAAGCATAGTATATAATTCCACCTGAGAGTTTAGTGCCGCTTTTCCTGGCAGTGACAAATCCTACGTATTTTCTTTATCTTCCTCTTGGAACAGTCGATCCTCAATGTTTTTTTTCCAGCTTTGAGCCATTTCAAAAGAAGGGTGCATATTGGGAGCGACAGCAAACTTCTGTTTGCCTTGAAACGCCAGCAGGGAAGCGGATGTGGCTTTAGTAATGGGGTGCCCGCCTACTACATGGGAGGTCCCAGGTTCGGTTCCCGGTGCCTCCTAAAGAAGATGAGCAAGACAGTGAGCTGATGCGATGAGCTGGCGCGGCGAGCTGATGCAACAAAATGATGCAATGAGATGACGCAACAAGATGACACAATGAGGAAACACAATGAGAGACACAACAAGCAGGGAGTGGTGGTGGCTCAAGCGATTGGGCACCTCCATCCCACACAGGAGGTCCCAGGTTCAGTTCCCAGTGCCTCCTAAAAAGAAGACGAGCGAATAGCAAATGGATACAGAGAGCAGACAGCAACTGCACACAAGGGGGCGGGGCGGGGAGAAACAAATAAATAAAGCAAATCTTTAAAAATATATATCTAGGATTAAAACAAAACAAAAAACCCCAGAACGCCAGCAAAGAAGGGTAAGTGTGCAAAGTAACGGTGCCAAGTTGACAGGAGACTTAGCACGCACGGCACACAGGGCTGCAGACCAGGGAAGCAGCCTCGAGTCCCCGCTGCCCTGGAGCAGGTGCGTGTTGCCCAGCGCCCGGAGGCTGTACTATATAATATGGACTCTTTCCATGAGTCAAATGTGGACACCAAACATCGGTCATTGCAGACAACAGCTCTTAGTGACACTGCTCAGCCCTCGTAGGCATCTTAGAGCTACGATCCACTCATTAAAAATTGCTGAAAATAAGCATATTTCCTTTCGGAGGGTGTGCACTATTGCGTTAAAACACATCTTTTTTCAAGTCCAAGATGCGTAAGAGTGTCACGCATAGATGGGGCTTTTGTGGGGGTGCGGGGACAGAGGGCTAAGGAAAGGTCATGATTTTGGATCACAATGATTTGCTAACTCTTAGAAGTGAAGGAAGAGCCCATGCAGGACTAGTTTAGGAGGGTATTTCTTTCTCTACTAGGAACGCATAACTGTGATGCCCTAGGACACCAACTCCTCAAGAGGTAACGGCTATCAATCCAGCAGGGCTGCTCTAGCTTGTACTCTCTGCAACGAGCTTAAGTATCAAGAGACGGGCATGTGCCCAGACGTTTGCGGCAGGTCCTCCCAGCAAACCCTCAGAGAACTTGGATGAGTAAGAATTGCCTCCTGATCCACTGTGAGTGAACTGAAGAGTCGGAAAGAGATACCCCCAAAAGAGCCTCTGAACAGGATGAGGACGCGGTGTCCTGGTGCGGGCAGAGTTTGGAAACTTCTGGCACATGATGACAACTCCAGACACCCAATCCCTAGCGTCTGTTTGCAGGAAGGCATCTGTGTGGAGGGCAGGAGGCCAAGGGTGGTGGTTTTGCTTGAGCTACACAGAGGGTACCCCTAAGAGGATGAAAGGAGCAGATACAGGTTCTTATCCTCCAACCTGCTTGAAGTTTGCCAAAAAGCCTGGGAAGTAAAAATGGGAGGCCAGGCCCCAAAACAGCTGTGGTCACTAAAGATTTTGTGCTTCCCAGTGATTTAGGTGATAGGCACGGCGGGGCCTTTCTCTGGCCCCCGAGAGGTGGCAGGTGCCTTGCAAAGTTGGCATGGAAGGACATGTACAGAACATATTGGGGGGGCTTACAGCAGCTCTGTGGGGTGGGAAGGGCATTGAGGGCCATTATGATTTATCTTTCAATGTGAATGTGACCTTTGTCCCACAGGAGGTGAGGCCTGAGCTTTTCAGTTCATGCATATGAAGAGCGAAGGAACACCTATTGCTCCCCGGCCAGGGCAGGGATCTGTGAAGGAGCTTCCAGCAGCCCCCAGGCTCTCAGGGGCACCCAGCAGCCTGTGCAGCAGCTCCCATCTTCTGCAGATGGGGCCCTTGGGAAAGGACAAGTTGCTTGTCCTTGACTGAGGATGCTCAGGAATGGTGGTAAATGGCCTTGGGCCAGCCCTCACTCATGCATTCATTTATTTAAATTATTCATTTACTGAGTACCTGGTGCTGGAGATACAGGGAAGAACCAGAAGGAAGAAAATCCCTGACCTCCTGGGGCTTACCTTTTATAAGGCAGGCAGATAAGATAGTAGAGAGTAATAAGGGCTAAGGATACAAATGAAGCAGGGAGGGAGGGTGGCAAGAGCAGAGGGAGTTGTATGTGCTCTTCTAGATAGCATGGTCCCTTGAGAAGGTGGCACTGGATGAAGACATAAAGGGGGCACTGGCACATGCAGAAATCTGCAGGGCGTCATCCAAGCAGCTGGAGCAGGAAGAAGGGAGGAGGCAAGAGAAGTGACAAGTGGCCAGGTAGGTGGAGCTCTGTGGCCACGTTTTTTCCCTCTGCCTCCATTCTGCGATGGGGAGCCGATGGGGAGCTGTTTGGAGCAGAGGAGCGAAATGATCTACTTTGAGGAGGTCGTTCTTGGACGGGAGAGTGTCTGCACTCAAATCAGGGCTACTCCCTGCCTTGGGGAGTTTGCAAGGAGAGGCCCATGAGCAAAAAGACATGGGAAGGGGTGAGGCTGGGGAACTGGAGATTTTAGAGCATCTGAGGGTCAATCTTCTTTCGCCCCTGAAACCTAAACTGAAACTACCCTGAAGAGAGAACAGTTTCCAAATTGCACTATATGTGGAGTCCCACACACTGGCTGGAATTCAATTGTCCTGGTCAACCAAAACCCCAGGGGAAGCAGGTGGGGCTTTGGGAGTCAACAGGCAGCTCAAGGGCTCTGCCTAAATATTTGCCCTTTGAACCTCAAGCTTGAGCTACACAGAAGGCACCGTAAGAGGATGCAGAAAATGACTTCTGCTAAATGTCTGACCAGATGGCTGGAGGCCCACAAACGGCGTCGGAGGAGACTGGGGTGAGAAAGGCCGGGAGGCCACTTGAGCAGTGGCAGTCCTGGCTCAGACTCTGAAGCTACGGTGAGCAGCATGTTTTCTCTAAAGGTGGGGCGATACGCCTGACCTACCCCCCCACCACCCTGCAAGGTCAGGGGGCACCCACTGGAGCCTGACGGGAGCAGGGCCCACGTCTTCACCGCAGCAGGCAGCAGGGAAGAGTTTAGGGGGACACCCACGGGCCTCCCTCCCTAGTTAGCCTCCACGGAGCAAACTGTAAAGACCTCTGGACTCTTGCCGCAAAACAAGAGCCCATTACAGTATGGGATGTTTCCATTCTCCCCCATTCTTTTTTACTAGAAAAATTAACAATTTGGGGAAATTATATGACTGATACAAAAGCAAAAAAAAAAAAAAAAAAAAAGACTGTTAGGCTTTAGCTAATGTCTACAACCAAACAGGATGAAGCTTGTCTTTATTGAAAGGGGAGTTAGTTGAAGGTTAAAAGGTAACGTTCGCCTGCAGGTTGAGATCTGCATGCAGAATTTCCAGAGTGCTGAATTTCAACAGGGAAAACCGTGAAGAAGTTGGAACTCATCTCATCGAAACTTTTCAGGTAAAGGGGGATTTGACAAGTGAGATTTCACTAATAAGTGACAAAAATGATATGGGTAATAATTTGATGTTTTTTTGTGTTAAAGTCTCTATTGAAATAGAATGTGTAAATTAATACCCTTAAGAGACCTGCAAAGAGGCAAAACCGAATGGGGATCACGAACCCTATTAACTCCCATGTCTCCAGCCTCTAATGAAAAATTCCGGAGGGAATGGGGCGTGAGGGGGATGGCTCCGGGTGTACAGAAACTGTGAAGTTCACAGACGTGCGTCTTATAAAGTTGCACAGCCTCATCTGATTTTATAACTGAGATTTATGTCTGACAAAATAAGATACGTAGCCAAAAACTGACCATGTTAGCCTTTTCTGGAGAGAAAATGAGGTCTCTAAAGATATTGTTTACTTTGCCAACTTATCTTTTTTTCTGTAAATTCTCCACATTGCCCAAGGCTGGAGCTTGAAATCTATTTGTTCCCATCAAATCAATTTCCCCACAGAATGAAGAATGCAGTATTTACTCTGCTTAAAATTATCTAAGAACACGACTCAACAAGAGTCACGGAGATTAAGGGGATCTGTATAGTAAAGTTGGGGAGGATACATTAAAAAAAAAAAGAGATCCACACCGATTATTTCCTAATGAAACTGTTCATTCTATCAGAAAGTGGGAAGAATATAAACAGATTTGTTTAAATACAGTTTTATTACTATTCTGTAGGTTGCTTTAACCCTGTTCTGACATGAATTATTAAGTAAATGGTGATATTTTCACAGATACGAAAAGACTGAAGTTATCTATCTCTGCAGGATTGTTTTGTATTTATTTTTACATGTTCAAAGAGTGAGAGAATTATATGGCTATAGAACATATTCACAGATGTCATAAGCTAGGAATTCCATCTGGCAGGACTACCTGTCAGGAAGTGTAAGAGAGTAAAAAAAAAATTAGAATAGAAAATAGCAATAATAGTCATAATTTATTGACACAATTTATTGTGGCTGTTACTTTCCAGATAGTTTATCTTTACTTCTGCCAACAACCAAAGTGGTATTAATATTCCTATATTACAGATGAGAAAACCAAAACTTATAGAAGTCATCTAAGGTTAAAGTCTTAGCCAAGGTTAAGTTAGTGTAGAACCAAGATTTTTACATTAATTTGCTTGACTCTTAATCTGCACACTTTCCACTACCATCCTCTCTCCCATTCTACAATTAGGTAGCCATTAACTGGAAAGTCAAAGACCCTAGGTTTCATAAATAAAATGTTCACGATTCCAATTCCATAATCAAGGGACATAAATTCATTTCCAATGTATTTGTGTGCATGCTTCTTCTAATCAACTTCTAATCAACTTCCTTGACTGAATTAAAATGTAATATTCTTCTTTACCCTAAAGTGAAAATAGAACCGGTTTTATTTCCTTTGCATTTATTGAGCCCCTGCTACAGTCCAGGCTCTGTTTCACGTAAGGGCCACACATTTCAATCCCTGCCATTCATGTTTTAATTATGACATTTGTGAAGATTATAGTAAGAGTCCAAACATACTGATTTAAAAGGGCAGATAATACAACTGATAAGTCTTGTTGAATATTGCAACATCCCTTTTCTAAACCCACATGGTAATTAACCAATAATGCAGAAAAACATTTTATACTGCATTTTGGGTTTTATACTTCTAAGAGGCATAAATTAAAAGTGAAAGGAAGGTTGGATTAGAGGCCAGCTCTGCCCTACACCTGCTTTGTCACTTTGTCTCTCGGAACATCATTTTCTTCATACAGCCAAATGGAGATGGTAATAATGGCCGTATAAGGACTTTGTCCAAGAACTTTCATGGTCTTCTTTCCAGTCCCACCTGTAGCTCTTTCCTTCCCTTTCCCTTTCCCTTTCCCTTTCCCTTTCCCTTTCCTTCCTTCCTTCCTTCCTTCCTTCCTTCCTTCCTTCCTTCCTTCCTTCCTTCCTTTCTCTCTTTCTCTCTTTCTCTCTCTCTCTCCTTCCTTCCTTCCTTCATTTCTTTCTTTCCTTTCTTTCTTCTTTCTTTCTTTTCTCTTTCTTTCTTTCTTTTCTTTTTCTTTCTTCTTCCTTGCTCCCTCCCTCCCTCCCTCCTTCCTTCCTTCTTTCTTTCTTTCTTTCTCTCTTTCTTTCTCTCTCTCTCTCTCTTTCTTTCTCTCTTTCTTTCTCTCTTTCTCTCTTTCTCTCTTTCTCTCTCTCTCTCTCTCTCTCTCTCTCTCTCTCTCTCTCTCTCTTTCTTTCTTTCTTTTTTTGAGGTACTGGGGCCAGAGCTCGAACCCAGGACCTTGTATGTGGAAAGCCAGTGCTCAACCACTGAGCCACATCGGCTCCCCTGAGTTGGGTTTTTCATTTGTTTTTAGGAGGCACCAGGAACCGAACCCAGGGCCGCCCATGTGGGAAGCAGGCGCTCAGTCTCTTGAGCCACATCCACTCCCTACAGCTCCTCTATCACTCGGAGTACCCTTGGGGTCCAGCCTCTTTGAACTATGGGCTTTCTCCAGTGGATCAAACACTTCCCACACCTCCGAGGCTTTGCTTGATCCCTCATCCAAGACTGACCAGCACTCCCTGGTCAATGGAAACCGTTCTCAGGCTTCAAGTATCTCCCCCACCTGGAAACTGTTGGAGAAAAGCAACGTTCACTAGGATGTGGAGACTGATGATTGCAGGCAGGACGCTCATTGAGAAGCTCTCCCAGTGGAGGAAGTCTGAAGAGTCTGAAGAATAGACTTCAGCCCGCCCCTGGAAGGTGGTGGATATGACTTTATACAGTACATTAATAGGTGGGGAAGCCAAGCACAGCTTAGGGCCAAATGGCCAGGGGGTAGTGGGCTAGGAGGTGGGGTATTCTTGGAATGTGGGAGGGGTTGGCGGTGCCTGGACCTGAGGGGTTGAAGGCCCTTATCTGCTCCACTGCTATAAGGCTGCTTTGTTCATTCTTGGGAGGGGATGGGCTGCCTCCTAGCCAGCAGGCTATGGCTTGCTCAGTCGGTCAGGTGGGTTGTGGCTGGAGGCCGCCTTTCTTCAATTTATGTCACAGGGCTATTGATTCACAGTCTTATAACCTGTTAATCATTGCAAACCTTGTAAGGGGGAACCTCTAGCAGAAACCTCTTTGACACCCCCAGTCAGAGCTAGCAGCTCTGCCTCTGCATTCCCGTACCACGTAGTCCATGTGGCTTTACATGAGTCTCGTGTCCCACTGAATTCCAGATTAGCATCTGACCATGTCTTCAGCATGTGTTTCCTTTATAGCACTCAGAACAGTACTCTACACAGAGTGGCCTCAATAAATGCTTAACGAGTGAACAGATCTATTCTTGATAAAAGAGGGAAAGGGGTTGGGGGAGGAGGTGCTCTTCTTTAACCAGACTCCATTCAGAAATCATTCAGTTGTCAAAAAGACATATATAAAAAAGCAATTTAAAAAAGTACATTTTCCAGGGTACAGAGTTTCTGTTTGGGGTGATGAAAAGGTTTTGGTAATGGATGGTGATGATGGTAACACAACACTGTGACTGTAATTAATGCCACTGTTTTGTCACTTCAGAAATGGTTAAAATGGGGAAGCAGACGTGGCTCAAGCAGTTGGGCTCCCGCCTTCCACACGGGAGGTCCCAGGTTCGGTTCCCTGTGTCTCCTAAAGACGACGAGCAAAACAGCAAGCTGATGTGACGGGCTGGTGTGGCAAGCTGATGCAACAAGATGATGCAATGAAGAAACACAAGGAGGAAAACACAATGAGAGACACAACAAACAGGGAGTGGAGGTGGCTCAAGTGATTGGGCGCCTCCCCCCACATGGGAGGTCCCAGGTTCAGTTCCCAGTGCCTCCTAAAAAAAAAAAAAAAAAAAAAGAGCAGCCAGCGAGTGCAAACCACTGGGGAGGGGGGGATTTATTATTTTATTTAATAAATCTTTAACAAAAAATAAATGGTTAAAATGGGAAATTTTATCTAATATATGTTACCACAATAAAATTTTTAATATAACTACAGCATTAACTGCTAAGAGTAGACTACAGCCATTAATTAAATAACAAACTTAGAAAAGTCTCTAGAGAAAAAGGGTGATTACTTAGGAGAACTCTGTCTCACATCTACTAGGTGACAATGAAATGCTTTGAAATGTTTTAACTTGTGCTAAATTCTAGGATCATAAAATTTTCCCTTCTACCTTTTCACACAAGGGAAACTCTTCATTCCTCAGCAATTGTAGAGGAGCTATTTTAAAAAGTGCATTTGCCAGTGAGGATATGATTCTTCACCATTTAATAAAATCTCTTGCAAAATTCTTGTGTAAGTAAAAAAAACAAACATTGCATGATCTCACTGATATAAAATAATTAAAATAAGCAAATTCATGGAGTCAGAAACTAGAATACAGGTTACAGGGGGCTGGGATGGGGACAGGGTATGGGGAGTTAATGCTTAAGTTGTGTGCAGTTTCTATCTGGGATAACGGACAGTTTTGGTAATGGATGGTGGTGATGATAGCACAACACTGAGTATAATTAACAGCACTGAATTATATATTTGAGTGTGGTTAAAAGTGGACCTTTTAGGTTATATACACGTTATAAGAATAAAAATGTTTGGAAAAAAATGGGACTGTACAATACAAACAGTGAGCCCTAATTAAACTATGGACCAATTAATAATATAGTTATAGTAATATTGTTTCATCAACTATAACAAAGGGATTACACTAATGCAAAGTGTTAATAGGGGAGGGTAAGGGAACTCCCTATTTTCTGCATAAATTTCTGTAAACCGACAACTTATTTAATGAAAAAAAAAAAATTCTCATGTAAAGAAGTGATTTCTGGGGAAATGGATGTGGTTCAAGCGTTTGGGCTCCCGTCTACCACATAGGAGGTCCACGGTTCGATTCCGAGGGCTTCCTGGTGAAAGGCAAGCTGGCCTGCGTGGTGAGCTGACCTGAGGAGAGTGCTGGCCCATGCAGAGAGCTGGCGCAGCAAGATGATGCAACAAAAAGAGACACAGAGGAGAGACAACAGGAGACGTAGCAGACCAGGGAGCTGAGGTGGCACAAGAGATTGAGCACCTCTCTCCCACTCCGGAAGGTCCCAGGATCGGTTCCCGGTGCTGCCTAAAAAGAATACAAGTAAACACAGAAGAACAAACAGAGAGCAGACAGTGAGCGCAAAATAACAAGGAGGGGTAGAGAGATAAATAAATAAAATAAATCTTCAAAAAAAAAAAGAAGTGATTTCTGAGGGATGCTTTAACAGTGATCGCCAAACTTTTGATTGTGTACTCCTATAACACACCACCAAATATATGCCTAATTTTAGTTCCCCCCAATATACATATACTTATTTATTTATAAAATATGTATATATCCTACCGTATTGATGTTATGTATATATAAAATACATGCAGAAAATATTTTCAATGAAGAACTAAAAGTTTTAATACTTTCTTTTTGTACCCCCATTAAATGGCCTTGCATAAGAAAAGACTAAGTCTTGGCTGAACGGCCAAATTTTTTAGTAGAAAAAAGGAAATCATGTTTTCTTTCCCTTGACTCGTCCCTGATGGTGGCGATTTCCTTCCTCTCTGCAGATCCTCTTACAAGACCACCAATGTTCCTCAAACCTCAGGGAAACAAAACAGGAGGAGGGCTTAGAGGTCTGCATTCTCAGGCTGGCAATGCCACAATTTCACCCCAAAGGTTTGCTGTAAGGTTGTAAGCATGACGGCGTGAAACTTGACAGATTATTCTTGAATTCCTTATTTGTTTTTGTTGTGACCTGACTCTCATAAAATTTATTTTACTTTTTTCTTCAGACTTCCAAGAATTTTGCTAATATGATTTCAATGGAAGAAAACATTGTCAAAACACTATCAAGGAGTTATCACTTTAACATTACTTTCATTAAATAAAAAGTCCTATTCTTAAGATATTCTGATAGTATAGATTTTTACCTGCATCTTAAAGAAAAGAAAGTAATATTAAAACAGAGGTGTTTTTTTTAAATGTATGCAAATTTCCACTATATTAAAACCACTTTACTTTCAAACACACACATACACACACACACACAGAGGGAAAAGATCAGATGGCTATTCACCAAAAAGTTAAAGAAGGATAATGTCAGAGTTGTGAGACTGAGGTTAATTTTGTTTGTGCATTTCTGTAATTTTTCACATGTCCTATAATGACCAAGTATTTTTTAATAAGGGTATGCATAAAACAACTGTTTTTATAATTTATATAAATTCCTATATTATAAACTTCTAAGCAGAAAAAAAAAAAACCTATTGGAGTCATTGGTGTTGAGAAAAAATAAACTGTGTATTATTTCCACATTCTGTGATGCATTTTAACAGTTTTTAATGTTATTTTGGTTTCACATAAGAAAATTACGTTTTAAGTCAATTGCTTCATAATGGAGTCTCACTGATCTAGATTTTAGACACATTTTGGATCAGGGATAAAAAGAAAGGCAGAGAATGGGTCCAGAGGAACTGGTGATGGGAGGCAGAAAGGAATATCCTTAATCAGGAAGGTAGATGTATCTAAAGAAGATTAAGGTATGTTGAATCCCATTCAATCCAAACACACAATATTCCTCATAAGGAAAAACATGACAGAGAGTGTCTCGGTGTAGGCCTGTCTAAAAGTCTCCTGTTGAATGCAAGGAATAAAAAGAAAAATTTTTTTTTAATGAAGAGGAAAAAAATTTATTTCAAGAATTAAGTTTGGTACACCTGGGATCTTAATGATCGAATTAAAAGAAACATGTTTCCACAAGGATTTGGCTGCAAGAACTTTAGGCACACATGGATAATGCAGCCCACCCTTCCTTTGCAGAGTGGTGTGTAAGGTACCAGATTAATAAACTGGGGTCCTAGGGAGTCCATGAATCCCCCCGAAATTGTATATAAAATTTTGTGTCTATATGCATTTTTCTGGTAACAGGCATTTTTATTTTTAGATTTTATCAAATCCTAAAAGGGGCCATGGCCCCAAAAGGTTAAAAGCTAACGTAATAGAAAAACCATAAGCAGTTGGTCCAGAGAGAATTGAGTTCAAATTAGTATTTTACTCACTATGGGAACCTGAGTGAGTTACTTATATTATCTGAGATTAATTTATGTTTTAATGCAATGGGAATAAAAATCTCTCCCTTCTTAGAATTATTGTGTATCTTAAAATAATAGCTGTATACCAGCAACTAGTAGACACTATAAAATGATAGCTATTATTATATATAGTATATATATATATATCAGCATGTAAATAAAAATCTGGAATGCCAGGTCCTCTTCTTTTTTTGAGCAAAGCTTCAATTTTGTTCCGGAGTCCACCCTCCCATATGCCCAACTTGTCCTGAATGACACATGAGGCCTCACTTCCCTTGTCATCGTCGACTCCTCCAGGCGGTCCTCACCACTGGATTTGCTGGGGGCACTTTGGATGGATTTTTCCTTCCTGCCTCAAGCTGAATATAATAAATAAGTATTTAAAGCCAGCCAGGACTTGAGCAGACAAAATCCTAGGGAGATAAGAGACATACTGAAAGAAGCCCATTTTTGCCTTTGTCTTTTCCTACTTCTGGTATAGGAAGTAGAGGCAGAGCAAAAAGTGACACCCGGGGACTGGAGCAATTTCACTGGACTGGGGAGGAAAGAGTTTGAGTTTGGAGTTGACAAGAGAGGAGGAGGGAACCCCAGAGAAGAAGGCCCATACATCTGTGTGTAATTCCCCTCGGATATGTGACAGCTCCTAAGCAGTGAATGCACTGGGTGAGGCTTCCAGAAGCCAAGCTGAAAACCACTGCTGCGAGCTAAAGAGCTGGCAGAGATTTAGAGTCTTGTGCTGATGAGGCAACAGAGGTTGAAGTTTGGGACCCACCAGGTGGAGGGGCCTGGGTACAAATCTCTGGCTTTCAGTTGAGACCCAACAGACTATTCGGGGAGTAAGAATAAACCATCAAAAGACCAAGCCTCACAGAGCCTAAGGTCTACACTCAACTGGATTGAGTTGATCTGAAACTACTCTATAGGCCAGCCAGAAAAAAATTAGATCCTCTTTGGCTGAAAATACCATCTCCAGAGCTGCTACAATTTGTCATACACAGTGTCTGGCATTCAACAAAAAACTTTACAAGTGTGTCAACAAATGGGACCAAATGACCAAATGCTCTAAGAAGAAACAGACAATATACACAGACCTGTGGGTGATAAAGACATTGGGGTTATCAGTCAAGGAATTTACAGTACCTCTGATTAATAAGAAAATAAAGGGAGAGATGGAGAACTTCACCATTCACTGGAATGTAGGAAGGGCATGAGGGAGGCTTCTAGGGCACCTATAATTTTTTTTTTTTTTTAAAGATTTTATTTATTTATTCATTTATCCCCCCCTTGCTGCTTGTGCTCGCTGGGTCAGCTAACCACGCCGTGCGGGCGGGTTTGCCTTCACCAGGAGGTTCCGGGAACCGAACCCGGGGCCTCCCATATGGTAAACGGGAGCCCTACTGATTGAGCCACAGCCGCTTCCCATCCTATAATGTTTTTTATCTTCATCTTTGTATTGATTACTCATGCGTAACAGTAAATAGTCATCAAGCTGAACATTTAAGATTTATGTATGTATGTTATACTTTTTAAAAAGTTAAGAAAAAAAGTTAAGAGGGAGGGAAAGAAAGAAAATGCCTAACTTCTCTTTGCTTGATGCTCTTCCTTGTGTGTGATCCTTGGAATTGATAAGCTTATGGCAACCCTGTCGGCAGACACTGCCGATGTGATGAAGATGGCAAAGTAGAAAGCTGAAATTAGCTCGGTCCAGGGCTGATATTCCAAATCTCTACAACCAGTGTACCACAGGCACCAATCAATCAGGATGCACGCTGGTTTAAATCAACCGGTATGGCTGAACTGGAGTTTGGCATTGTCTAGGATGATACTGAACCACCGAAGTAACTATATGAGAATAGCCCTACGGTAAGAACTGAAAAATCAGGAGCTGGAGCTGGATAGCCTGGATCTAAAGTTTAGACCTTCCACTTAATATCTGGGCAACCTTTAGAAAATCATTCAATTCTCCATGCCTCAGTTTCCTCATCTGAAGTTGGGGGTATACCCTGAGGTTTGTATAAAGGATTAAATGAGTTTATATATGTTAAGAACATAAAACAGTACCTGTGACATAATTAGTTCTTAATGTTATTTCTTAAATTAACCATTAATATTATCTGTGATTTTTTTTTTTTTTTAATGTGAAATAATCGACCCCTTCCAATTTATTCCTTTATTTGGATCTCCGGTTACTTGACAAAATCATCCTAGTGGATTCATATGGCAACCAGCAAAGACAGAAGACTAAAGGCAGTATCTGGCTGGTCTTCAGGCAAAAGGTCCTTTCTAGATGAACATTTTTCTAAAGATTCTCTCAGGCAAGTTCTTTTCCTTTTCTCCTGCCAAGACTGAACTTGAACACAGGTGTACGGCTGCCGGTGATACAGATCTCCCCACATATTTGCCGTATTTCAACAATGACACATAGATACTGTGGCAGTCTGAGATTATTTATGAATCCCCAAAAAGAAAGATTATGTTTGTAAACTGGCCTGTTCCTCTGGGTGTGATACCCTTTGCTTGTATTAAATTCTAAGGTTTTAAGTTTAGTTGATTAAATCAATTTAGGGCCTTTAATTTGACCATGTCAGTAAGGCATGACTCAGGTTAAGTCCCTGCCCCTTGGTGGGGTGATATAAATGGCCACTCACTCAAAAAGACACTGGAAGAGAGAGAGAGAGAGCTCCATAGACATGGAAGAGGAGAGAATTTTGATCCTGTGGCCCTGGGAAGAGAGATGAGCTGTTTGCCTGAGAGTTTGCAGCTGAGTAGCTGAGAAGGCCTGGAAAGAAACGAGCCCTATGCCAGACTGATACAGGAAGCCCTGAGAAGAGTGCTACGCCAGCCTACAGCTGAAATTGGAAGAAGCTGGGCCCATGGAGCCTAAAGAGGAAGAAGGAAGAAGAGACCAGGCAGAGATCACCCACCATCTTGCTTCAACACGTGGCAAGTGACTTGGGTGAGAAAGCGGCCTTGAGTTGGACTCTTTAGGGCCTTATAACTGTAAGCTTTTACCCAAATACATAATTTTAATAGAAGCCAACAGATTTCTGGTACTTTGCTTCAGTACCCCTTTGGCTGACTAATACAGACACTTTTGACATTATTTTATTTAAAACATTGTAAAGCTCTCATTACCATTATATACTTAAGAAGTATAGCAGCAGAACTGTAAAAATATTTTCCCTAGCCCAGTCCCTTTCACCTCTGGGATTCATGCCAAGTGACTTAGAAGTTGTTCTCAATTGCTTTTTGATGGCCTTGATTCAAGTAGGGGGCTGCTCCTGATGTCCCCTGGGATAAAGCATTCCATTGGCTTTCAAAGGTGAAGGCTCTCAACAATCATTTCACACATACATGCTTTAACTCCTCCCCTTGGCCTGTCCACTCTGAGTGTAGAGTCCATTTCTCATTTATTTGGCATCCATTCTCCATGCTTACTAGAGTGCTGGAGAAAACTTTCAATGAGTGTGATGGCTAATAGTCCATAAATTACAAGAAGAGGAGTCACTAAAGCAATGTCTGTATACCATTTAAGAAAGCAAAAACACAAATAAAAACAAGTAAAATAGATGAGCTATAAAAAATTCTAATTTACATCTGGATCAGAAAAACAGCATATTGATTTTGCTAGTAAAATGCCAATTGTTGTGAGTGGGTGCAGCTCAGTGGTCGAGTGCCTGCTTTGCATATATGAGGTCCCAGGTTCAATCCCTGGTAGCTCCTTAAAAAAAAAAAAAAAAATACACACACACACACACACATATATAGTGGGTTTTATGGAAGAGTTGCTAAAAATTTACTTCCACTCTAATAATCTAATTTGTGGGTTTGGAATACCTAAACCTTAGCCTAATAAAATAATTGTAACTCACAAGTCTGCAGCCTGGGGGTCCCATGTGCACTAGTCCTTTCAGTTCTTAAATCATTTAATATCCAAATAACTTGCACCCACATATCACATCATAAGGTAGCATTAGCATTCTCCACGGTATCTAAGAGGATTCTCAGGAACCTCGTGGTTTTCTCTGTCACTTCTCACCCAGACTTCCTGTTCCCACTGAACTTTCTGCCTCTGGCTCCCTGGGGCTGCTCTCTTCTCCACTTCCAATTTCCCAGGACCAGGCACTAGCCTTTATTTCCCAAGTTCCACTAACATGAGTCCTTGGGAGTAGCTGACGTTCCTTAATGTCTTAGGAATAAAAGGATTATACCATAGTACAGAGCAGGCAACAACTTGAAATTTACTAAAAATATCTCTCCAAAGCACCTAGCCTATCTCTACTCCTCGGGGAATTTCCTTGGCCTCCCTTCTGCTCAGCACATTGACAGGTGTCTTAGTTTACCAGAGCTGCTATGACAAATACCACACACTGGCTGGCTTAAACACAGGGATTTATTGTTGCACCGTTTTGGAGGCTACCAGTTCAAGCCCAAGGTATCGCCAGGCCATGCTTTCCCCTGAGTCTGCAGTGCCCTAGAGCTGGCTGGTCTCTGCCTCTGTCACAAGGTGACACCTGTCTACTCCTCTGGCTTCCAGTTCTGGCTTCTCCTGACCGATTATATCCAAAGTCCCTCGGCTTATAAGGGTTTTGGCCGTTCTGGACGCAGGCCCAGTCTCATTCAGTTTGGCTGCACCTTAACTATTAACATCTTCAAGCATCCTCATGTTGGGACTTGAACATTTCTTTTGTGGGGGGCATCATTCAATCCCCAATAACAAACCTCCTCTGTCTTTCCCTCTTCCCACATAACTCTCTTCTCTCCATTCCAAAGCTCCCAAACCTTTGTGTTCCTCACCCCCTGGGGAGCACTTACACATTCTGCTACTTTATAAAACAAAATAATTTAGTTCTTTGTTGCAGCTCTCTCCTTACAGAGAACTCAAGAAAGTCAGGTATTTCTCTAAACAAAATAGTCTTCTATCCCTGGGCCAATATTCCTTCTGCTCCTGCTTGTAGATACTGGTCAATATTTTTTTTTTTATTTTATTTTTTGACAGCCATTTTATTTCTTTCACATTGAACAGGGAAAATACTTGAGGACCAAGAGCTACTAATGCCCATCCAAAATTTTCCTTTTCTAGGACTTGATTCTAAATTGTCACAGGCTTTTTCTAAGTAATTTCACTACTGAGATTCCTAAGGAAATAATCCCCCCCCCACTCCCCCACCCCAAATCAATCAAACAAACAAAAAGTTACATTCAGGAAGATGCTCATTGTAGAATTATTATAATAGTAAAAATGCAAAAATAATTATATAGCTACTCAGTAGAACAAATATTCTGTAGTCATTAAAAGGCAGACCATAAAGATGTACAGCAGCAAGGAAAATAGTTATAAGATAGTGCATTTTAAAAATGGGATGTAAATTTGTATAGAAGATGGCAATATAACTGTGTTTGCAAGGCCAAGTGTAGGAAAAACATAGAAAAAAATATCCAAGGTGCAAAGAATGTTATGGTAATAGGACTCAGAGTTTTTTTGTTTGTTTCTTTTCTCTGTACAACAATTTCTCTGTAATACAATTATATTCATTCTACTAGGAGGAAACTTACAACTTTAATTAAAATAAGTATAATTTTAATATGTTTAATCATCCAGAAAACATGAAACTAAAAGCCAATCAAGGGAAATGAAGCTGTGTGTAATCTGAGCATCTCATATAAATCTGTATCAGATATCTAAATTCTATGCTATAAATTCACATTTAATTAATTTCAGTGGTACCCCATTTATGCCATCAGATCAACTCTCTGGAATATGACTAAGACACAGGTCAACATAAAACGAAAAGGCTTCTAGCAAAATGAATGTCAAAGCCCATGCACTTTACTTACAGGCTTTTACTAAGAGCCAGTTGGGCTCATTCTTGACACAACTCTAAGAAGCTGGAATTTCTAGGCCACAGCGTGGGTTAAAAGCAGGAAATTGAAAAGGGAATGGGGATGTAAAAATTGACATTTGCCAGTCTGACAGCAAAGTCCAGAAGTAGAGAAAAACACCCCAAAGTGGACCAAAACCTTTAAAAAATGGATTTATATTGGGTGCCAAGCGTAATAGTATTCCAGCATTTTTTGATGACAGGGAATTGCTCACTTCTCCATCTCAGGCAATAAATGAGGCATCATACTTGGGCTTATCTGGAAAAAAAATGTCATTTTATAGAAGCAACTTTCACCTCAGATTTTCTTCACGTTGCCCTGTTGCTAATTAAGTACTAAGAGAACATTCTTCAATCTCAAAACTTGCAGTGTGTCCTTTTGTCTCCTTTCCATGCCCAGTGTCAGCTTTGCTTCTGTGCTTAGTACCCATCCCCCCCACACACTTATCACAGACTTGAGCCACCCCAGTCTCTGGGGGACTAGCAATGAGATATGTAAATGTCAGTTTCGATTATAGCTACAAGAACTTCTCCCTGCAGGGCAGGCGTGGTGAACCCTGGGAGAAGTCTTCCACCCTATCTGAGCTGCCTGCCTATCACAACAGTCAGGGCTGTTTGGAAAGTTTTAAGGTTGTTTGCCTTTGTGGATTTGTTCCAAGTGAAGCACATGTTTTTCAAAAACCGAATGCCAAAGATAACAAAAAATGCAAAGAAGCGAGGAAAGGGAGGCTTACCCAGAATACACGAGTGAGCCGGGATGAGACTTAGTAAGAAACTGAATGTTCAAGGGCACTCCAATCTCCACCATGTTTAGAATGACAGAATCATTCAGAAGTCAGCGACTTGGGACCCCGAGCGTGTTTTAACATGTCCTTCATGTCACTTGGGGGCAGAGGTCACTGCATTACTCTGTTGTTTGAGCTGTTTACAGCTATTTTGGAGTGGTCTTTGTTGACAATGCTGTTTCCAAGTAATTTTCTAAAAACATTCTGCTTATCGCTCCCTGTCATTAGCTGCTGTAATTTGTTTTCAGGGTGATGGTCAGGACTGTCATAGCATTTAGAAAGACTGGTCGGCTTTGCATGGCTGTTTGGTGTCCCTGTGTTAAACTTACTGCTGTTTCTTGGACCCACTTTAGATTAAAAAGAGTATGCTGTTTACATCTTTAAAGAAGATAATGGAAGAAGGTGAATTGTGTTATTATAATTTAGCATTTACATAGCCCGTGCATTTCCAAAGGCACTACAGTCATTCATTAATTATCCAGCCCTGCACCCGGGAGCTGGAAGCCACTTGGAGTCTCTCTGATTTTCAGATAAGCAAGTGAGGCTGGGCAAGGGTAGCTGGGGCGTGGTCCCTCCCTTCCTGTTAGAGTTCCCACTATTTTTTTTCCAGGCCACCCCACCCGACTGGGATGTGCACAGGCTGGCTTCACTGCTTTGAAGTTTTGTGTTTGATGTTCTCTGAATGTGTGTTTAGAATACCTTCCCAAGGCACATATAGATTATTTTTGGATTATTTGATGTTTGGGATTTTCCCTATTACTCTTTGCTTCCACTCGTTAATTTACCCTTTCATTACAATCTGTATCGTGCTCCCACCCTGTGTCAGGCAGTGAGCTAGGCTGAGGGACATGGTGCTTCAGTCTGGCAAGGCAGATAGCTAAGGATACGACTGAAAATCCTGCCAGCTGAGGCGTGTGATGCCTCCCAAGAAAATACCCTGGGAGAGCCAGGAGAATTGTTTCTTCCTGGGAGGTTAGGGGGTGTGTTCTGAACTGGAACTTGGAAACCCCAGTTTTCTGTGTGTGCACTGGGTGGGAGGCAGGGAGGAGAAGGTGAAGAAGGGATGGTGACAAACAGTGTTACTCCAGGGAGACAAAACAAAAGTAGAATTCAGGGAACAGCAGTTTGTCCTGATTAGGGGATCACTTGTTTGTCCTGATTAGAGATTTGCTGTAAGGAATGATGGTAAATGAGCCTGGAAGAGTGGTTTGGAGGCAGATTCTGGATGTCTCCATTTATCTGCTGAATAGGGTGAACTCCATTAAGTGATGTTCCCCCAACTGGACGATAAGGTACTAGAAGTAGCCAGAAGTATAAAGAAAGCAATAGATATAGTCTATACTGTATGGGAGAAAATTACAAAGGAAGATTAATTATTGGATGAGAAACTGAGTGACCAAGTATCCAAGAGAACCAAAGCAAGGAAGGCCAAGTGGATAGGTTTTAGGAAGGAAAATCTGTAATTAACCAAGGGACAAAATGTTGAAAGCAACAGGATTGAGGAAATTTTTCTGATTTTATATCAATAGATAAATCTTATCTTAAAGAGCATGGACTTTATTCATTCATTCATTTGTAAGCTATTAAAGGGTTGAATAATCTGAATTTCCAATCTTATTTGCTCATGGATTCCTCTGACTCTGCTTCCTTCTGACTTGTTCCCCCTTGTACTTCACACCAGCTTCCACAGGAAATCCAATCCTATCACTGATTTCTGCAGCTGATTAAGATGTGCAAGGTGATGGAAGAGCGGGCCACAACACAGTTTGGGCCATTTCCCCTTTATTTCCTTCCTCGCAGCATCACCCTGCTTACAGAGTTCCCACTCACCCCAAAAGCTCCCATTCATGACTGCTCTCAGCCCACAGACTCAGCAGACCTGGCCTCTGAGCTACAATCTGGTTATGTGACAATACTAAATATAATAATAAAGTAGGAGCAATGACCATTTATTGAGCTTCTACTATGTATCAGGTCCCAAAGCTAGGAGCCTACCCATACGATCTCATCTAACTCTCCAACTCTATGAGGCAGGTATTATTATTCCATTTTATAGACAAGGAAACAGAAGCAGTGAGAAGTTAACTGACCTGCCCAAAGTAAGGCAGGCGGTAAGAGGCAACTCTATCAGTTGCCAAAGTGTGTCATCTTAACAAAGCACTGTATTAAAATTGTCTTCAGTTACTCAGTGCTGAAGACACATTGTCCTAGGCATCCTTGGGATAAGAATGCAATAGCCCTCAACACAATTTAAAATGCAGAAACCCCAGTTCCTCCAAATAAAAAATTAGTGAATGAAGTATTGATATGTAAGTTGATGTCCCTGATAATTAAAGTGATAGTCCCCCAAATACTGAGCCTTTTAAATATTTACGCTTTTTCTGGTAAAAATCTTTCCAAAGGTACTGGATGCTTTTGTGCAGTAGTTAACAGAACATCATGAACTTAGTCTGACTGCTTCTAGAGGGTTTATTTTCAAGACCCCAAAACCACTTGGTGTTGTACTGAGTGTGTCAGTGAAGCCTTGAGGAATCAGTGCCTTCACCCTGGGTGTAAAGTCGTTCTCACGTGGGTTTGCACTAAATGCCACCTCCCAAAACTAGGATGCTTGGAATTCCCTCCCTCCTGCTCAGCAACTTGATAAGAACCAACAGGCCTGCTAGCTCTGATGAGCTGCCACATTTTGGTCCAGGTACTAGGTAATGAGCCTGCTCTACAAGCATTTCCTCTGTTTTACCTTTCAAATGATTGCATATCTAGGCACAAATATTTGAGTATTTCCTTTGCTAAATTAAAAAAAAAAAAAAAAAAGCAATGAGTTATTTGAGAGTTTGTACCGACACTGTGGCAGGCGCCGATTCTAATATAGACGGGCTCTTCTATAAGATTGCTTGAGACCGCCAGTACTATTTATTCCAAACGGGTCTTTAAACAAGCATATGCAGCTTCTTGCTTAAGAAGTGTGAAAAAATTGGCAGTCAAGTCAGCAGCTTCCTTGTCCATTCCTTTTTAAAAATAGTTTTCAAGGCAAGCTCAAACATAGCTCGCACAGTTGGATACCAGAGGAGTTAATAACTCCAAGCTCAAAAGGAATGACTTTTTTGAATTATCAATTTGACAAAAGTCTCCCTAAGGCAATACCTTTTACCCCTGACTGTTCCTCTACTTGGAGTTAGCAACAGTATATTAATTAGTTGAAACCGAATCCCAGGAAGCACTAACCCTTGTCTTTTCTTTTTAAAAGAATACTAAGTTTACATTAAAAGGCAAGTAATTCTAAATTCTCCGTTAAGTGAATTGAAAATTCCCTGGTAAATATTTTCTGCAAATGATACAAAGTAAGGAGCGTTCATCTCAGTAAGACTGGCTGTATCTGAAGGTAGGTAGTTGCCTACATGGAATGATTAGAATGAAGAGAAATGTGTCTGCTGTGGATTGAGCTGTGCCCCCTAAGACGACACGTTCAAGTCCTAACGCCAGGGCCCTTGACTGTGACCTTCTTTGGAAATAAGATATTTGAAGACGTTATTTGTTAAGATGGGGCCCCAAAGGATTAGCGTGCGTCTGGATCCAATATGGCGGGTGTCCTTGGAAGGAGAGGAAATTTGGACAGAGTTGGTATGAGACGGAGGAAAGGAAGGCCTGTGACAGAGGCAGAGACTGAATCATGCCACCAGTCAAAAACGTCATGGGTTGCCACTAAGCCTCCCCCAGAACCCGACAGGCCTCAGCACGGGCCTGCCGACACCTTGATCCAGACTTTCAGCCTCCAGAACTGGGAGACAATAAATTAAGGCACCCAGTTTGTGGTTCTTTCTTATAGCAGCCTAGGAAACTGCGAGTGGCCCTTCCCCAAAGCATTTTCCTCCTTGGGGAGAGTGTCTGAGTTTTTCAATAAATAAGCAGGTTTTGAGGTTAATCACTGCTTTCACTTCTGCATTAAATGGTACCTCTCCTGGAAGAACTAACTTCTGGTTCTGGGCCAAGCCCATCCTTGTGGATAGGGGCCCAAGAGAGACGGGTATTCAGGCCATACCCAGAACAGCTCTGGAGGAGGAGGCTTGGTTTTGCAGGGAGCACCGGGACAGCTGGAATTGGAGGAACCTACGGTGGACCTGAAAGTCAGACTCCATACAAAGAACTCCAACATACCCCACCCCACCCCACCCCTCAGATACCCAGATCCATGAAACTTTAACATTTTGCTATTTGATCTAGCCATCTATCAATCCATCTATCAATCCATCTAGTCATCTATCTATCTATCTATCTATCTATCTATCTATCTATCTATATCTTGTCTACCAATCTATTTAGACAGATATCATTTTAAGTTTTCACAATAGCATGAATCAGGCTTTATGTCTAATTTTCTATGTGATCAAAATGATGGGGGGAGCAGATGTAGCTCAAGTGGTTCAGCACCACTTCCCATGTACAAGGTTCTGGATTTAATTACCGGACCTTCAAAAAAAAAGATGGTAGTTGCATGAGAGCACTGGTTCCTCCATGGGGAGTGGGAGTGGGAATGGGGAGTCACCCAAAAATATGAAAGGGAAAACTGAAAACAAACTTCTACTATTCAATAGTTTTGGATAGCTGTGCCTCTATTGAAACAGGACCTTCCATTCTCTAGGTGTGTTTTTGAATACAGAGAATACAGATGCTCAGGGAATCAAAGTCATAAAAGAACTGTGGAAAGCCTTGAACTGCTTATTTCACTTTGCAGAGAGAAGGGACACCTGTCAGGCATAGTAACAGGGGATGGTAGGCATTCCAGCTCCTCTGCCTACCAGGTGACAACCAGGCTTAAGTTACCAGCAGGGCCAGCTGCATCATTCAAAGGGCCCAGTAGAAAAAGAAAGTGTGGAGTCTTATGTTCAAAAAGCAGGAAAAGTTTCATTAAAGGAACTAAAATAACACCTTTTCCTTTCTTCCATGGTCTATCTCCCTAGAATTGTCAGTGTTTCTTGTTCACTATTTGATGTCTTTCTAAATAAAGAGAAATTAAAATTTTAAATTATTAGCATGGATTGTACCCTTTATCTTTGTATTGGGAAATGCCAATTTAAAATGGCATTTAACTTGTAAGAGGAATCACCAAAATTACACAAGGAATATTTTGTAGCTTATGAATGCATATAGCAGAACAGTAAAAATACTGCAGAAACTAGCATGACCATTTTGATTTCACTTCTTCATGAGCACATATTCTACCAACACTCTATCTTCAGCTTTGATGAGTGAGAAGAAAAGGAAGTATGGGTTGCCCTAGCTTTCCCTTTCCTTCTATGTCACTCTTTTCAGCTAATACAAGGTGGTAACATAAGTAAGAAAGGTCAGGGTAGGGTTCCTGGGACATTTATGTTTCCTAGAAAGCTATCGCCTTCTTTCTGCATTTGAAGCAAGTTATGGTTTGAATGGAAAACATGACCTCTTGGGGCTGTCAGTCGTAGAAAGGACACTTAGCTTGTACTCATTCTGAGTCTCACTGATTTTCCTTACATGGGGGTCCCTGACAATTCTGTGGCCAAGGGATATTGAGAACATTATGTGCAAATTATGCAGCAAGGAATGGCAGAAGACACTTCTCGTCTGCTCACCCTATGCTCCACTGTCCTAAATTTAGTAAATAACATGCCACTCTCCCTAACTCACCATTCCCACCATCCTTTACTTCTTGATTTCTATTATTTCCCACTTAATCTCCTTCTCTTTCATTACCTTCCTTACTCTCTCTCAGTATATCTCCAGGGTACCATGCAGGCTTGGCTTGTTTTGTTTGCCCTGCTTTGGTCTCTTTATTTGTGTGAGGTTCTATAAATAGCTCAGAACTGCCTTCCCCATATACTATGCCTCTTTTGGGGTGGGCTACAACTATAAACTCAGCTCACATCCAACCCTCCTGGAACATTTAAGGTATATTAAGGTATATCTATCTAAGTCCTATTCTTGACAAGCAACCCAGATTGCTATTGAAAACACACACTTAGAAGAGATGGTGAGATAGTCCTAAATGCAGCCAGAGAGGATGGTAGCTAATCTTCAGTGCCTACTGTGGACAGCATTAAATGCACAGATGCATTTAGTTCTTGTGACAATTCTATGATTTGAGATTTTTTAGTCATTTTTTAAATTAGAGAAGTTGTATGTTTACAGAAAAATCATGCAGAAAATACAGAATTCCCAATATCCCTCATTATTAACACTGTATTAACGTGGTCCTTTACCCGGTAACCTGCATTGTAGTTTCTGACTCTATGAATTTGCTTACACTCATTATTTATAATTTGGATTTTATTGCACACACATATAAGGAGGTAGGTACTACAGTATCACCTTTACAGATGAGGAAGTTGAGGCTTAGAGAAATTAGGAAACTTCCTTGCTATCACACAACTAGTAACTGAAGCAAAAGAATTTAAATCCCAGAGGTCAGACTCTAGAGCCTGAACTTTTAATCATTATGCTCTTCTGCCAAGATATTACATTTTTGCAACTGAAAAACAAAATGAGGCTGGGCCCTTACCTCACACCATATATTAAAACTAACTCAAGGCTGAGGAGAGAGGTATCAACAGCAGCACCATGGCAACAGAAGACCCTTGAAGGCTGTGTGTGATTTGCAAATCTCCCAAATCTGGTATAAAGAAAATCAATGAAGACAGGGTTTGAATTCACACTGGATTGGGAAAGTCAACCTTAATCAACTTGTTATTCCTCACAGATTTGTATTCTCCAGAGTATTCAGGTCCTTCCCATAGAATAAAAGACTGTACAGGTGGAACAATCCAAAGTTTAATCAAAGAGGGCAGTGTTCAGTTGCTGCTCACAGGAGTTGATACCCCAGGATTTGGGGATGTGCTGGATAATAGTAACTGTTGGTAGCCTGTCATCGACCATGCTGATAATAAATCTGAGGACTATCTAAATGCAGAATCTCCAGTGAACAGATGCCAGATGCCTGACCACAGAGTGCAGTGTTGTTTATACTTCTTTGCTCCTTCAAGACCTGGACTTAAACCGTTGGGTATTGAGTTTATGATGCGCTTACATGAAAAAGTGAATATCATGCCACTTTCTGCCAAAGCAGACAACACTCACAGCAGAGGAGTGCCAACCGCTCAAAAGACAGATAATCAAAGAAAATCAGGAACATAAAATTAAAATATGTGAATTTCCAGAAACAGATGAAGAAGAAGAAAACAAGCTTGTTAAAAAGATTAAGGACCGTTTACCTCTTGCTGTGGTAAGTAGTACTGCTATCTTGAAGTTGATGGCAAAAGGGTCAGAGCAAGGCAGTGCCCCTGGAGTGTTGCTAAAGTTGAAAACGGTGAGCACTGTGATTTTACAATTCTAAGAAAGACGTTAATAAGAACACAGATCCAGCACTTGAATGATGTCACTGAAGATGTGCCCTATGAGAATTACAGGAGCAGAAAACGGGCAGCTGTGACTTACAATGGAGGTGATAACAACAAGAATAAAGGGCAGCACACTAAGAGCCCTCTAGCACAGATGGAAGAAGAAAGAAGGGAGCATGTAGCCAAGATGATGGAGCTGGAGCTGGAGCTGGAGCTGGAGCAGGTGTTTGTGATGGAGGTCAAGAAAAAGTTCAGAAACTGAAGGACTCTGAGACTGAGCTCCAAGGGCACCATAAGCAAATAAAAAAGAAATTGGAAGCACAGCACAAAGAATTAGAGGAAAGACGTCGCCAGTTTGAGGATGAGAATGCAAACTGGGAAGCTCAACAATGTATATTAGAACAACAGGACTCTTTGAGAACCTTGGAAAAGAATAAGATGAAAGGGAAGGTCTTTTAAACCCTCTATTGATCACCAGTTATGTACTAGTTGCCAATATGCCAGCTTGGACGTCAATGTTTGTTGGATCCATTTGACCAATTTGCACCAGTTTTATTCAAAATGGTGGAATTAATAGCATGGCAAAAATTACTATTTTGTTGTTGCTGTTCTTGATGGAGATTAAGATGCTTTGAATTGTCTAGGGTTGTTGTGTACTTAGAAAGTAACAGCTCTAAGAAACTTTTCTACTTTTTTTTCTTTTTTTTAAATTATTAAACAGATATCTTCAATTTAATGCAAAAGAACATTTTTACTATTGTACAATCATATCCTGGTGGTTTGATTGTTTATAGGCTATTCCAAAATAAAAGAATTCTGGAAGGTTTCATTGAGGATAAATTACTATAATATAATGAAAACTGTGCTTCTCTATGATAATTATAATACAGAAGTTCCATTCAAGGTAGCATAAACAATAATGCAATCTAGTCTAACACAGTTGACCTTATTTTATTTTTAAAGACTTATTTTATTTATTTATTCCTTCTTCCTCCCCTTGTTGTTTTGCGCTCGCTGTCTGCTCTCTGTGTGTTCTTCTGTGTCTGCTTGTCTTCTCTTTTAGGTGGCACTGGGAACCAATCCTGGGACCTTCCAGAGTGGGAGAGAGGCGCTCAATGTCTTGTGCCACCTCAGCTCCCTGGTCTGCTGTGTCTCTTATTGTCTCTCCTCTGTGTTTCTTTATGTTGAGTCATCTTGCTGCGCCAGCTCTCCACGTGGGTCAGCACTCCTGTGCGGGCCAGCTTCCCTTTCACCAGGAGGCCCCAGGAATTGAACCCTGGACCTCCTATATGGTAGATGGGAGCCCAATCACTTGAGCCACATCCGTTTCCCAGTTGACCGTATTTTTTTGACATGTACATTGTTTAAAAATACACATAGAAGGGAAGCGGCTGTGGCTCAATCAGTAGGGCTCCCGTTTACCATAT
>JAKSZT010054400.1:5837872-6079196 GCA_026826555.1 Tolypeutes matacus
CCCAGCGAGCACAAGCAGCAAGGGGGGGATAAATGAATAAATAAATTTAAAAAAATCTTTAAAAAAAAAAAAAATACACATAGAAGAAGAAAACCTATATGCTTACATCTAGAGATTTTTTTTTTTTTTTTTTTAAGATTTTATTTATTCATTTATCCCCCCCTTGCTGCTTGTGCTCGCTGGGTCAGCTAACCACGCCGTGCGGGCAGGCTTGCCTTCACCAGGAGGCCCCGGGAACCGAACCCGGGGCCTCCCATATGGTAAACGGGAGCCCTACTGATTGAGCCACAGCCTCTTCCCTAGAGATTTTTATAACAACCTTTTTGTTTGTTTGTTTGTTTGTTTTAGATTCTTTAAACATATACTATTCTCATTTAGTGCCCTCTTTAGCCAGAATCTCATTACTGCTTCATTTTTGTAATAACATTTAATTTAGATATTTTCCATATATTGGCCCTGCTAAAATAGAGCATAGCATCTTTCATATCGTAAGAACCAACAAAGAAACTTTCTTTTAACTCCCTTTTTATACTTTACGGTAAGTAACAGGGGGAGATGCATTTATAGATCATTTTTAAGCAAAACTGTGAAACTAATGACCAACCTGTTTCTACCTATGTGCAGTGTCTTTATTTACTAGAAATGGGAAGCATGGCTTCTTGAAAAGAAAAAGTAGCACCATTCTGTATTTAGCTGTACTCATATATTGCGTTTCTGTATTTTTTGTTTGTACTGTAAAAATTCACATAAACAAAATATGTGATGTAAAAAAAATGAACTCAAAATGGATCACAGACCTAAACATAAGAGCTGAAACCCTGAGGAGAAAACATGGGTGTAATTTTTTTAACCTGGGATAAGGCAATGGTTTCTCAGACAGGATACTAAAAGCAGAAGTGGCAAGAGGAAAAAATCAACAACTGATGAATTGCAAATTGGACCTTATCAAAATTAAAGAATTTTGTGCTTCAAAGGACACTATCAAAAAAATAAAGAGACAATCCACAGAATGCGAGAAAATATTTGCCAACCATATCTTTGATAAGGGACTAGTATCCAGAATATAGAAAGAAGTCTTACAACTCAACATTAAAAAGAAAGCCCAAGGAATGGATGTGGCTCAAGTGGTTGAGCACCCGCTTCCCACATGGGAGGTCCTGGGTTTGGTCCCCGGTGCCTCCTAAAAACAAAACAAAAAAACAAGCAAACAAATGGAAAAACCAACTCAGGGGAGCCGATGTGGCTCAGTGGTTGAGTGCTGGCTTCCCACATACAACGTCTGGGGTTCAATTCCCACCCCAGTACCTAAAAAAAAAAAAAAGAAAGGAAACCCAATTTAAAAACGGGCAAAGTGTTTAAATAGACATTTCTTCAAATAAGATATATAAAGAGCAAATAGGCACATGAAAAGATGCTCAGTATCATTAGTCATTAGGGAAATGCAAATCAAAATCACAGCAAGGTATCACTACACATAAAAAAGATGGACAATATAAGTGTGGGGAAAAATATGGTGGGGTAATTGGAACATTCTTACATTATTGATAGGGATAGAAAATGGTGCAGCCTCTGTGGAAAACAGTCTGGCTATTTTTCAAAAGTTAAACATAGAGTTACCATATGACCAATAATTTCACTCCTAGGTATACACTCAAGAGAATTAAAAACATAACCCCATGCAAAAACTTATATATAAGTGTTCATAGCAGTATTATTTATAATAACCATTAAGTGGAAACAAACCATATGCCCATCAAGTGATGAATGTATAAGCAAAATGTGGCATATCTATACAATAAAATATTTTGGAATTTCATTTTGGGATGATCAAGTGTTCTGATTAGATAGTGGTGATGGTTGCACAAGCTTGTGGATATATTAAAAACCAATTATACATTAAAAGGCTGAATTTTGTGGTATGTAAATTATACTCAGTTAAAAAAATTTAGGTCCTTCAAATAAATTTTAGCCAAGATGAAAACAAAATGGTTTTAGATGTACTTTACTAGTTAGGAAGTGCCTTTGAAAGAGTAAAAAGTTTATCCCTTGCCATTAACACATGTGTATACTAAAAATCATTTTAAAGCTCTCAAAATGAGAAAAGTAGCTGCTGCCCATACAGATCATACGATTATGTGGAATAGGTAGAAAAAGTCTCTAAGTTGTTTTATGGAAAAAGGAAATTATTGCTTTGAACTAGAACTTTCTCAAGATAACTGGATAACAAGGATAAAAAGATCCTAAATAAAGGATAACAAGATTTTTTTTTACCGGGAGGTCCTGGGGATCGAACCCGGGTCCCTCCATATGGGAGACGGACACCCAACCAGTTGAGCCACATCCGACCCCCAAGGATAACAAGATTTAACAGAGAATTTTTTCAAGTCAATAATTCTAAGATTACTATATATATTTCTATTCTTTGGTTTTAGTTTTAAGAAGGTAGCTGTGCTGATTGTTTAGACCATAAGATTGTCTAGTTCCTGACCACCTGATTTGAATTTCGGTTACGTGAACAATGTGAGGCAACCAGGTAGTACTGAAGAGTTACCGTCCTGGTCTTTATTCTAGTTAGGGCAGATTAGTAAAACAAATGGCATGGGAACCCTATAATTGTCTCAGAGTCCCACAATCCATGTTTCATGTAAACATATACACTCATACGCTGACGTTCCGCCTGGCATACTGACAGAACTTTGAGGTCACACCTTGACTCTACCACTCAAGATTTCTTAATCCCTTTTAACTGTTAATCCCCTTTGTAAAACAGGCAAAATAATATCCCCTTTGCAGGGGATTTGCCAATATTCGATGAAATAACATACTGAAATTGCCTGACACATAGTAGGTGTTCATTAGACGGGCACCGCACTGATGATGGTGGTGGTGGTGGTGGTGGTGATGATGATGATGAGTGATGTAAGCATCCCAGATGAGGTAAGTTTCTGCAGGCCTTGCAATATCTAGCACAGGTAGATCCTAAATAAATACATGTTAGTGATAAGTTATTTCCTCCTGGAAATCACACAAATCAAAGAACACTTGTTCTCTTTCTTCTCAAGTGATTGTCCCAATGCTGCGTTTGAACATTCCTCTCTGCTTAGCAAAGGCACCTTCCCTACTCATTAGTACTAGGTAAGGGCTGGCTGCAGTATGACATTATTTTCTTTATCTTTTGATTTGATTATATTTTTCCCCATCTAAGAAAGTTCACCCATTCTGTATTATGTCAAAGCACATAATCTGGAAGAATGAATTACAACTCCAGTTGGAATGACCTAATTGGGTTTCAGCCATTGCTGGGAAAGCTGTAGTCCTTGTTTAAGTTTATTATTTGAACTGGCTAAATGCCTTTTGTTCCCAGATTAATAGTCTCTCCATGGTGCTTGGTATTATTTTCACTTTTACGCTAAATTTCACCAGATTAAAAAAAAAAAGCACACCCTCAATTTCAGAAGTTAAAAACTCTTCTGAGTTTTTCTAATTCCCCATTTCAGAGGCTTAAGCCTGTGAAAACAAATCTTATCACATTGGTTTTATAGTTCTCTTCCCCCTAATCATCTAGCCAGCTGCTTTCACTGGCAAAAGGAAATAATATTTGGTTATTGTTTATTTGTTTCAGAGGAGCTCTGTTGTATACTAGCTTAAACCATACATATTAACAGTAGTCCAGCAAACAACACAATATAGTTGGATCAACTCAGTTTCAGATAGCACTGGGACATTAGAGTAGATTGAATTAAGTACAATCTATATTCAAACTAAGATTGCCCTCTTGTCCCACAACCAGTTTTAAGTTACTACAAAATCAAAAACTAAACGCAAAACCAAAAACTAAAAACTAAAGTGCAAAGACTAAGATAAGCTCATAAGATGGAAGTAAGATGTTTAGTCAAATATAAAGTTTGAAACTTCAGCTAATTTTCAAATGCTCCCTGGTTAGTTAGGTTGACCCAGCTATGGAAAAACCTACAGTAAACCCAAAACTTTACTTTTACCTCCTCCAAGACAAAACTCTAACTCATTGTTGGTAACAAAGAAAATAATTTGCTGGTTTTGATGCCTCTCTTTCCACCTGTCACCCTGTCACCCCAAAAGTCAGGAATATGTTAATGCCCAAACCAAGATCAAGTTCATTTATTTTTATTTATTTTTCATTTATAGTCTGTAAAATTAGCCCCTGAAAACCTGAAGCCTACAGCAATTCTTAGCAGAATTCTGAGGAAGAGACAGTCTAGCAGATCGACTGAGGAAGCCGTAGTTTACCTGTCACCATGGGGCCCACCCATGGCTCAGTCAGCCCAGGGCTCTGCCCCAACAAGGGGCATTTTGTGGAAGAAAATGGTAATTGCCCTTGGATGCTAACTACTCTCCCCAGCTTCCTCTTAACAGCCTGTTATTGATTTATTGTTTGTACATTTGGCTAAACCCTAAAGCTGTTTATCTTTTCACCAGAATAACAAGTTCTGTATGTATACCATCCACTATATAAAATTGAGCTTCTTCTTATTTTCCCCTTAAACTCCTTTAAGCTTCAAAAAGATTCTGAGATTTGGGGAACAAGTTCTCACACAAATGTCCCCTACCTTTCATGACTTTATGGGCTTTCCTCAGTCCCTGTCAGCTTTAGTCTTTTATCACCAGTACTTTCATCCCAGCAAGCATCAAGAAAGAGGTGGGAGAGGAGACGGAAAACTGTGAGGGGGTATGGGGGAGGAATGAAAGACACTTAGGGGTGGGAGGATGTGGGGGAAAGATGAAGGCCTGAAGGACTGGCCGTTGTACAAGAAAAGGCTTCTGGTAAAATACCCATGATAACTTGAAAGAAAGTGCTTCACCGTAATTTACTTGGCCTTTTCAAGAGGTATGTGTATTTGAGAGAAAGCAGGAGATAGAAGTTAAATCTATCGCTACACATGCCAGTAGGATTAAAAACAAAGTCGGTATAGTAAAGACTTTTTAAGTCACATATATGAAGACCTCTTAGAATAGAAAAGCATTTGAAAACATCGTTACACATATTGTAATGGAACCTGACTATTAAAATGCACATGCAAACTTAACAATTATAACCCTGTCTCATGATTATATATATATATACAAATATTTGGGGGCCTACAATGTGTTGGCCACTTTGCAACTATTGGGGATTTACCACTGAAAAAGATGAACTTAGCTCCAGTCCTTATAGAGTTTTCATAAATTTAATATGAAATCAATATGTAGTATGATAAAAGCAGACGGTTATGGTAAGGGTGCTTAAGCCAGACTCAGGGGTCAGGGAAAAAAAAAAAGTGACAGTTAGGGAAGTGGATGTGGCTCAAGTGACTGGGCTCCCGTCTACCATATGAGAGGTCCACGGTTCAATTCCTGGGGCCTCCTGGTGAAGGCAAGCTGGCCCGCATGGAGAGCTGGTGCAGCAAGATGACATAACAAAAAGAGACACAGAGGAGTGGCAATAAGAGACACAGCAGACCAGGGAGCTGAGGTGGTGTGAGAGATTGGAGAGCCTCTTTCCCACTCCAGAAGGTCCCAGGATTGGTTCCCGGTGCCACCTAAAGAGAAGACAAGCAGACACAGAAGAACACACAGTAAATGGACACAGAAAGCAGACAACGGCAGGGGGTGGGTGGGGGGATAAATAAAATAAAAAAATCTTTAAAAAAAAAAAGTGATAGTTAAATGGAATCTAAAGGCACCATTCATTCTACAAATGTTTATTAAGCACCTAGAATTTTCCAGATACACAAGGCCCTAGGGATACAGGAGTGAATAAAACGAAGTCTTATCCTCAAAAATCTCACATCCCTGTAGTGAGAGACAAAGAAAGTAAACAACGTAATAGTATAAGTGATAACTTCTATGGAGAAAAATAATCTAGGGAAGGTGGGTAGGGAGCTGTGTTGGGGAGGAAGGGTGCAAGCTCCAGCTTCATGCAGTTCAGTCAAGGACTCCCTCACTGATCAGCTGGTGTTTGAACAGAGACCCCAAGATCATGAGAGAAGGAGCCAGGTTGCTGTTTGAGAAACATCAGTCCAGGCAGGTAAAGGGATGTTCTAAGACCCAAAGGCAGAAGAATTCTTGGTGGGTTCAAGGAATATGAAGGAGGGCCTGAGGCAAAGCATGCAAGAGGAAGTGGGGCAGAAGATGCAGTTGGGAGGATCCTATGTGGCCTTGCTGTCCACAGGACTGTGGCTTTACTCTGAGATGGGAAAACTTTGGGTGGTTTTGAGCAAAGCAGTGATTTATCTGACTCCTGGCTACTGTGGTAAGAAATGACTAGAAGGATACAAGTGAGGAAATAGGAAAATGCCTTAGGAAGCTGTGGTATTTATGCAGGAGTTTTAGTTTGCCAAAGGGCTGCCAATGCAAAGTACCAGAAAACTGCTGGCTTTTATAAAGGGGATTTATTTGGGGGTAAAAGCTTGCAATTCCAAGGCCATGAGATGTCCAAATCGAGGCATCAGCAGAGATGCCTTCTCACCAAAGTCAGCTACTGTTGATCCTGGCGTTGTTGCCACATGATGAAGCAAGATGGCCGCTGAACTCTGTGGAGGTCCCTGCCTATCCCACCGGAATCTACCGACTCCTGGAGCTCGGCTGTGGGCAATCAGGCATAGATCGTGTCTGTTTCTGGGCCCCAGCTCTTTGAGCTTCTTGGGGGCTTCTGTTTTCCTGCAGTCCTCTTTCTCACATGGTAGAATCAAACATGGCAGCTCCCTTCTCCTGTGTCTGCCTGGCTCTCTGTATTTCCCTTTACATCAGACCCAGCTAGAGGGTGGAGACTCAACGTGAATCCCTCCCACCGATGTAATCCAGTCAAATGGGTCTCACACCCACAGGAAACATATGTTTAAAACATATTCTTGGGCGGATGTGGCTCAAATGGTTGGGTGTCTGTCTCCCTTATGGAGGGACCTGGGTTCGATCCCTGGGACCTCCGGGTAAAACAAAAACAAAAACATACTCTTTTGCTTTTGGGGATTCACAAAATTCAAACTGTCACACCAGGCAAGAGACCAGGCAAGAGACAAGGCTGGCTTTGGCCAGGTATAGTCGCCCAGGTATAGAGGTGGCGGCAGTAAGAAATGGCTGGATTCTGGATAGATGTTCTTTGAAGGGGGACAGACTAGGAGAGTGGAGTTGACATTTGCTGAGATGGGAAACTGCGAATGAACAGGCTTTCCGGATGGGAATAGGGGACTCAGGTTGTGAGCATGTTAGGTTTGAGATGCCTATGGGACATCTGAGTGGCGGTATTGAATAAGGAGCAGGTCGAGGGAGACGTCTAGGCTGGAGATGCAAATTTGAGAGATACCAGTAAGCAGATGGTATTTAAGCCATGAAACAGAATGAGATCACCTAGAAGTGAGTTATCCAATGTTTGAAAGTCAGCTGAAAACCAGACAGCCCTGAGTCTTACACTAAGCAGATCACTTATGTGGCAAGGGAAGAAGTCATAACAGAGCTGGGAAACTCAGCAAGCATTTATATGCCAGATCCAGTTTTCACCAGACATCTCAAAATGGTTCAAGGAAGAGAGTCAACGCATATGCACTGACAGGAAAGACGGCATGTCTCCAAAGATAGATAGGAGCTGATTTGAAAGGGAGAGGCCTGACAATCATCTACAACAGCTTGCTCGTTACGCTGCCTCGTCTGCTTTACAGATTTCAGGGAAATTAGGTACTTATCACGACCGGTATCCCAGCTCCCAAAAGCTAAAAGCACAGAGTGGAATGCCTATGAGTTTATCCCATCTTGTTTCATTTCTTCTTCTTCTTCTGAATAAGTACATGTATTTCTCATAAGAGAATTGAAGAAGCTTTTCATAAGAGAATTGAACTTTTCTCATAAGAGAATTGAAAATTTCTTTTTTTTTTTTTTTTTATAAAAAAATTTTTTTTTTTTTTTTTAATATTATTTATTTATTTATTCATTTATCCCCCCCTTGCTGCCTGTGCTCGCCAGGTCAGCTAACCACGCCATGCAGGCGGGCTTGCCTTCACCAGGAGGCCCCGGGAACCGAACCCGGGGCCTCCCATATGGTAAACGGGAGCCCTACTGATTGAGCCACAGCCGCTTCCCTGAAAATTTCTAAACAACAGAATCATTTCTTTCAAACTCCTTTCAGGCAGCAGAATGGAGAGGGATGGACCAGCTTTTGCTATTGCAAGGCCTGAGAGTTACAAGGGGCTTGACTAGTGAGGTGCACACGTACCAATAACCCCAAATGCCCAGAGCCTCCTCCAGCTGGCCCAGGCAAGGGAAGACCCTAGGGTAGGGGTCCTCTCTGACATAGACCCCACGATCAGTCACGCACCTGCAACGTTACGCTAATGCGGGTAGAAATGTTGATGCCAGTTCGCATGAAGTTTTCCAGTGACTGGCTCTTTATAGCTACCCTAACAGAGTATTTTTGTTTTGTTTTAATTAGGTTTTCTTTGGCTCTCACGCACCCAGATTACCCATTATTGACCTAGAACTCCCAGTTACTGGTGACCTTATTAAAATTAGACTCTGCATTTCATAATCTAGGATGGTAACACTTTGTTCAATTAGCTGACACGCTTAGCCTGACCAAAATTACTCGAGTAGAGTGAGCTCTGTAAGAACCACTGATTGCTTTTATTCCTTTCCTGGGGGCACAATGCTTCAATTTCCTGTAAGACAACAGCCTTCTCTTCAGGACCAGATCTGTTTCCCAGCTACCTAAGACAAATTCTATTATTGCCAGTGGTTAATGGAGAATGGAGACCTACAACCTGATCTGCTATGGCAGAGCCAGCCTTTACAGATAGAAGGATTTGTGTCCTGCTGGCATGATTTAAGGACTGAGGAGGTGCTCCAATCTAGAGAATTCTCCCAGACTACCTGAGCCCTGGTGCTCAAAACTCCACCATGAGTGAGTCATTTCTTTCCATTAAACATTATCTTCTCAAAACATTTTTGGAAGGGATATCATCACATTAAGTCAGTTTGCTGGTCAAGAGGGTATTTAGGTGGGAGGGGGGAAGAGGAAGAGAGTTGAAATAGAGGTGGTAAAGAAAAACTTTGTACACTGATAGTTTTGTTAAGGACTGTATTGCAACACTGGTGCAGAGGAGGTGACAATTATAAGAAAACGATTCCAGTATGGTTCAAACTCACAAGCACATGCTTAATGTGGCTTTATTATTTATTCATATGAAACTTAATAAATAAGTATAGATCCAACCTACTTTGTGACTGGCCTACTAATTCAATGGAAATTATTATTAATTATTTAGGATAGTGATTCTCAACTGTGGGCAATTTTGCCCCCCACCCCATAGGTTATTTGGCAATCCCTGGAGACATTTTTGATTGTCACAACTGCGGGGGGTGGTGATGGGGGTGGGCAGGGGGAGGCCTGATACTAGCATCAAGTGGGTAGCGGCCAGGAGTGCTGCTGAACATTTCTACGATACACAGGACAGCTTCCTCCAACCAAGAATTATCCAACCCCAAATGTTGATAGTGCCACGGCTGAGAAGCCCTGCTTTAGGGTTAACAGCAGGAAGCCAGGCTTCAGAATGATAGAACTGTAGTGTAGTAATTTCTAGTTATACCTTGCAGAGAGCATGGGTACATGCATATAAAGCATGAATGCAAAAAGCGGCCCTTTGAGTGTTAGTAATCTTTAGAAATGCATCGTTATGTCCTGCCCCATTGCCTGGTGTTGGGCGAGCTGGTTCTTGGCCCCTACACTTGGTCTGTTCACCACCGCCTCTGAAGGCAGAAGCTAGGAATCTTGGACAATTCATTTTAAGTGTTTGTGGGCCCCTGGTAGAGTGATAGCTCCAATCAGTAAGACCTTCTATAGAAAAATCTCCCATAAGTAAAGTGGTCAATTGATATATCTTGAAGTGTAGCAAAAATACCTTTGTCTCCAGCTTCTAATTGCCCCAGCCACATGAATGCTAAACAGACTCCATGCAACGCCATCTTCTCCCTGGCCTCTTCTGTATTTCCTTCCCTCTGATGGATGGCAATTCCCTCCTGCCTCCCCTCCACCACAACAGGCACCCTTTAGCCCTCATCTGTTCACCTGCTTCTCCATCACCCCCTTTCCTTGCACGGGCAGGTGACTAAGAACTGGTGGAGAAGGGTCTACCATCAGCTACTTAAAATGGCAACTCATTCACACTAAATAGTTATCTCAGAGGGAATTTGTGGAATAAAAGGGCTTTTCCACCCCATACTCCACTTGGACAAAGCCATATATAAGCCTATAGATTTGTTGGAAGGTAAGTCTGATTTAGTCTTGAAAACTCATTTGGGGAAGGGGGAGGCCTTGTAATTGGCTTATGGGCAGAAGGGACAGGGCTCAGTCAGCCTTCTTTACTCCTTATGTAGGGTAGACCTGCCAGTTTGGCTAAGCCCCTAGAAACCTGACCTGGGAGGAGAAGGGATTTTTTTTCTTCCATTCCTTACTGGACCCAAACCCACCATTCCCTTAAAAAAGAACAGTGTCTGCCGGCAAGCCTCTCTCTCCAGGCTTTCCTCTGGTTTCCAATTGTCAATTCTTAGACTCACATTTTATATTTTCTCAATATTGGGAGACTGGTTTTCTTTCATAGCACAACTGTCCTGACCTGAGGGCATGGGATCCCCCTTTGACCATCCTATATGATTTCTGACTCGGGTTATGAAGTTGCTGATAACAGGTGCCCCTGGCTAAGAGAAGAACTACTGTGCTGCAGCCAGGGTCCCTCTGTTCAGGATACCACGGTTCTAAGCTGATTGGACCCTGGCTGGTATCTGCAGGATAAAAGAGAAATGTTGCTGAGTAGTGAAGAGAATCTGTCCAGGCCTCCAGACTGAGGGAGAAAAGGCAGGCAGGAGGGAGGGGACAAAGCTAATCTTCATTCTTCCAGCAGAGATACAGAGGCTGGGAAACATCTGTAACAAGCAAGTGATGGCTCACTGCTTTTTCTGCTTTCCATAGGGCACCAAGAGAAGAAGAAGAAAAAAATAAAGTCCCTCTTTTCCCCTGCCCTTTATTCTTTTAGCTAAGTTGTGACAAATCGCTGATTTCTACCCTATAAATTATTGGAAATTCTGCCCTCACCTTGGGATTGGAAAATCAATCTTCCTGATTAAAAAGTGACCAGCTGCACGTTTCCAAATGTCTCTTTAATCTTTTAATTATGTCTGGTAACAGTCTCAAGGAAGCAGAGAGCTGTGCGCTGTGCTAACTGAACTAAAAAAGATCTGTAAGTCCATTAGCCTTTTTTCCTTGACCATCTCGCCTTGTTACTGTCAGATACAATTGCTTTCAGAAATACTGCCAGAGAAATGAGAACCCCTTCGTTAATGTACTTCCATTTCAATATGCCATGTAAAGTTTGGTTGTTTCTACTTTGTCCAACTAAAATTAAATATTAGAGGATCTTAATGGAGACTTTGTAGGAATAAATGCCAATTTAATAAAAAAAAAATTGAAGCCTATGAATATTCATAAACAGACCTAAGAATTCAACCAAAACCCACTATCACCGTTCAGCGAGCAGAGGTAGCCCAGCCAAAAATGTACACATTTCTAAATTGAATCTAAATGCCAAGATTTTTGGAAGGAGAATTATAAGCACTTAAACGCTAGCGAGCTAGATGAAAAGCAGTCTCCTGAAGGCTTTCAAATATAAGCAACAGATTACTGAATGCAAAACAAGGAGTGAGGGATCCAGGTGAGCCTTATGGTGATTCCTGGAGAAATCACTTTAAATATGTGCATTATTTTAAAGATGCAGTGAATGTGCACAGGATAATGTGGCCCAAGAAATCAAAGCATTTCAAAAAAACCAAAACACTGACATACTGCCACCTTTTTTCTTTTTTTAAACTTTATTTTTAAAGAAGTTTTAGATTACAGAAAAATTACACTGAAAATATAGGGGATTGCCATATATACTCCACCTCGTCCCTGTCTCACATTTTCCCCTCTTAATAACATCTGCTTACATTGGTGTTGGCACCTTTTCTTAAGTCTGCATCCCAAGAACCCTCAGCAGAAATCCTGGCTGACTAATCGGGTTTCTTAAAGACTATAAATCACTGTTTTAAAATAGCCTTTCCTTGATAGGAATTGTACTATAAATCTCACAACACCTTTCCAACTGTCTAATGGAGGAAAAGGACCACATTTAGCATTTCAAGCCCAAGTCTAATCAGGAGCTCCAGAAAGATACTTCCTAGGTGAAGTGTTGGATTACAGAATCCCTCACTTTGCATGGCTGGAATGGGTGGACATATAAAACACGATAAACGTGAAGCACGGTAACTGGAGGTTCTGCAGGAGTAGAATGACTTCAGCATCTAATCCTGCCTCCATTCTGGCAAGTTCATAAGGCTTTCCTCTGTCTAGTCTAGGTGGGGATTTGAGGCACCCACTGGAGATGATGTGTGCCCTGGTCTTGCCACCATGTGCTTATGACAAGTTTGCATTTACAGGAGTCTTGAACCTAAAGGACAAGCTCCTTAACCATCCTTGTGTTTTAAGAACCATACCTGAAATCTCTTGGAAGTAATGGAACTTGCAGTCTCCGAAAACAATGATTTAACTCATGTACAAGATTTTTCTAATCTCAATGAGCACCGAATGCCGCAAAAATCTAAACTTAAGCAATTTTAGAAGCTCCAGTTAAGCTGATATGGTATAATGTCCTGATGATTTTCCTTATAAAATCAACTTTAAAATGCTATGTATTTATGTACCTAAAACCTCATTTTTTCCCCCCAATTAAAAGCAAGTGTTTATTTTGTATGCAAAAAATTACAGAATACTGATCTCGGGAACAATTTGCCAGTTGCACCAAGTAATTATTGTTCATACGCTATAATGTTATTTTACATTTATCTGGTCTACTCCAGCTCTTTTTTGATAACGATTTGCATGGAATACCTTTTTCCAATCTTTCACTTTTAACCTGGTTGTGTCCTTACATCTGAGGTAGGTCTCTTGTAGACAACATATAGACAGTGTTGTTTTTTTTTTTTTTTTAATCCGTTCTATCAGTCTATGTCTTTTGATTGGGGAGTTCAATATATTGACATTGTTATCACCTAAAATCTCATTTTAATTCTGTTTTTACCTGTTTCTTCTTATAGGAGTGGGAGGCTCTAAGCAATGCCCTTCTGACCTGACCTCGTTTAAATATAAAGGCAGGAGCAGTGACTCAAGATTCATTAGGCATTTAACAGGATCAGGTGATAAGGGTGTTATAAGGATATATATGGCTATTCATATAGATTAAATGATGACAGATGTCTTAGTTTGCCATAGGGCTGCCAATGCAAAGCACCAGAAATGGTTTGGCTTTTATAATGGGGATAAAATCTTACAGTTCTGAGGTCACAAATGATCATATCAAAGCACCATCAGAGATGCTTTCTCACCAAAGTCCGCTACTGGTGATCCTGGTGCCCTGCCACATGGCGAAGATGGCCATGGCCAGTCTCTGCTGAGGTCCCTGCCTTCCCCTCCAGAATCCACCGTCTCCTGGAGCTCAGCTGTGGGCAACCAGGCATGGGGCTTTTCTCTTTCCAGCCTCCTCTCAGTCTCGGCTGCTCCGCTTTCTTCCTGAGTTGAGCCATCAAGTATATAGCTGGTCCCTTTAGCCTTGCTCTGTGGGCCCAGCCTCTTGGGGGCTTCTTGCTTAAGCTTCGGCTGCTAGTGATCCTCGAGTCCTCTCTCACATGGCAGGATCTAAAAGGGCAGCTTCCTTTTTCCATGTGTCTCTCTGTGTGTCTCCATTTATATAAAGCTCCAGTAAGAGGGCCTAGACCCAACCTGAGTCATGCCTCACTGAGGTAGTCCAAACAAAAGGGCCCCACGCCCACAGGAATAGGTTAGTTCAAGAACTTAATCTTTTTTGGGGGGATTCACCAAATTCAAACTGTCACAATAGATGACAGATTAAATAGAGTTAGATGATAGCTTAGATAAAATAGATGATGGAGTTTCAAGCCAAGAGAGGGAAACAGACTGAAATAACTAAACAATAGTAGAACAAAATAAACAGGAGAATAAAATAAATTCCCAAAGAGAGGAAAACTGATTTGTACAAAGTGATAGTAAGTTTGTTTTACGTATACATATTATGATTAAGAGGTAGAAATGAGTGTGCAGATAGTTTATTAGCATAGAAGTAATAGTTACTCATGGGGATAGATGAGATAACTCAGGAAAAAAACAAACAAAAAAAGAAGACACAATCAGCAATAATATTAAGAGATTGAAGAGGAGAATCAAAAAAGAATAAGGTAAAAAAAGTCCACCTAAGAGAGTTTAATAAAAAAAGGTGATAAGGGGAAAAACACAAATAATGTAAACTATGGGTTATAGTTAATAGTATAACTGTAATATGTTTTCACCAATTTCAACAAAGGTACTATCTCAATGCTAAAGGTCAACAACAGGGCTTTCTGGAGTAGTGAAAATACCCTAAAATTGTGGTGATGAGTGCATAACTCTGTGACTTTGTCACACTTTGGGTGGATTGTATGGTGTGTGAAAAAAACATCATTAAAGGAAAAAAAACACAAAAAAAGTAGAGAAGCCGGCGTGATAGATAATGGGCATGGGGCTTCTTTTGGGGGGTGATGAGAGTATTGTCAAATTGATTGTGGTATTGCACTTAACTGTGAGTAGACTAAAAACCACCGAACTGATTTTGAAATGGGTGAATTATATGGTATGTAAATTACATCTTGATAAAGCTGTTGCTTTTTTTTTTTTTTTTAAAGGTGGTAAGAGTGAGATATTGCAGAAAGCTCAGGAAACATGTAGAGGCCATTGGCTGGTAGGTCCCCTCAGAGCAAGGTCTGTACTGAGAACAACGGAGAATGAATGCAGGAGAAGTCAGTCATGGTCTCAGCATACAAAGGATTTCCACAGTAGGGGTGAGGACAAAACTGACCATAACATGGGATCAATGTTCAGTGCTAAACTATGTGATGCTGAATGTAGTAGGCTGGGCAGTTCTGGGATGGTCTCAGGTGCCGACTGCCAAGGGGACTCTGACCCCAAGGGGAAGAGAAGTAGATGCTGTGCAGAATCCTGCAGTTAAGCATGACATTGAAGCTGGCATTGTTTTTAGAAAGAGCCCTGATATGACAGAACTTAACTGCTCAAGCTGGAAAATTGATAAAGGACCTCATTCCTGTATTCACACATTTATTAGTGAATGAAAATATGAGCAGAAATACCACATGCCAGGTCTGTGACTGAAAGCTACAGATACATGAGCTCCTCATCTCACCATCTCCTCTCAGCTTTCTTCCTTTCATTGCAGGACCTCACAGCAAAAGACTTATGATCTGCTGGGCTGCCAAGGGAAATGATTGCCAAATGGGCTTGTAAACTACGAATGGAGACGACCTGATGCTTCCGACACCTCTTTTACCTCTGGGCACGTTTTAATATTACTCACCAAAAAAAAGGTGAGTGGTGAAACATAGCTGGAACTGAGGTGTTATTTGGGCCTTTGGGGGAAAAAAGGTTAGTCCCTTAGCTCCATTTGCAGCACCACAAAAGAAGTAATACAGGAACTCAGAAAAGAATCACGGTTTATTAGTAACACCAAATAATTAAGGAAGTACAATCTAAAGGAAGAAAGAAGCAAACAATTATTCATTTAGCAGGAGAAAACCCTCAACACATGCTGGAACTCACACAGTCCTGTAGTCATTTATTCATTCATTCATTCATTCAATATCCATTCAGTGCCAACTTCATGCCCAACATTGCACCAAGTATGGAGACACACAGAAGAAGAGCATATGGTCTCAGGCCTTGAGAAGTTCACTGCCTAGTGGTGAAGGCAGGAAAAGTAATATCTACTATTTTTTCTGCCCCTCCTTTCCATGAAGAACTGCCCTTTACCTACTTTTGCTCCTTTAATACAACAAATTGGTGAGTTAGATATTACTATCGTAGTTTGACATAATAAAAAATGGAAGTATAGCAAGATTAGGTGAATTGACCAAAGCCACACAGCTAATGTGTGGAACTCAAACCCAGCTCCCCCCTGGCTTCAAAGATCTGCTCTTTCTACTGCACCATGGGGCCTTGTTGAAATAAATGAAACCTTCAACCTGCCCTCAAGGATTTTTACAGACATTGTAATGATTTGGCCCTGTATGCGCCCCAGAAAAACTTGTTCTTAAGGCTAAATCCATTCCTGCGGGTGTGAACCCATTGTAAGCAGGGCCTTTTGATGAGGCTACTTCAGTTAAGGTGTGGCGGTCTTCAGTCAAGATGGGCCTTAATCCTATTATTGGAGTCCTTTATAAGTGGGATGAAGTTCAAACAGAGAAAGCAAGCCAGAGGGAGCAGCCAGAAGCTGAACATCCACGGAACCCGGAAGAGAAGGGAGAGACCAGGACACACCGCCATGTGCCTTGCCATGTGACAAGCTAAGGACCAAGGATCGCCAGCAGCCAGCCTAAAATGCCAGGCTTCAGAGAGAAAGTATCGCCTTGGTGATGCCTTGATTTGGAATTCTGTCTTAGCCTCAACAGCATGAGTGAATAAATTCCCGTTGTTTAACCCAACCCATTTCATGGTATTTGCTTGAGCAGCCCGGGAAACTAAAATAGACATGTTTACAAATAATAACAATATGATCATTGTAATAATAACTTAAAAGGCTTGTCCAGGGTTCTATTCAGTACTGAAAAGCATTTTTGAACCCCCCCTCCCCACTATCACTGGATCAGCTATGAAGTGCAAAGGTTGGGGAGTCTCCTAAGGAGATGTTTTATAGGAGATGTCCCCTGTAAAGGACAGGACTTGCTAAGACGTTATTGCTTACATGGATTTGCTTCCAACCATTGCAGTGGCTAAAGACTTGGTTTCCACTGCTTCCTAGAGGAAGGGCGTCAAGAAAGAACGAGCCAGGCATTTTTATTACCAGAAAGGGGGAGGCTGCTCCCATTGCATCAACTGCCTATTCCCATAGTAAGATTAATCACATTGCAGAATACGTACTTGTTTTATTGTCAGTCTCTCTGACTAGGTTGTGATGCTTTCCAGGTTAAAGACTCTGTTCGATTCATCATTACATCATAGTAGGTGATCATGAAAACGTTTATTGAAGGAAAGAAGAAAACTGCAATGCTATTAAATTTCATTTTTTAAAGATTTATTTATTTACTTTATTTATCCTCCCCCCCCCCGATGGACACATCAATCAGTGGAATAGAATTGAGAACCCAGAAATAAACCCTCGTCTATACAGTCAACTGGTTTTTGACAAACCTACCAAGTCCATGCAAACAGGAAAAAAACATTCTCTTCAACAAATGGTGTTGGGAGAACGGGTATCTATAACCAAAAGAATGAAAGAGGACCCCTTTCTCACTCCCTAAAGAGAATCAACTCAAAATGGATCAAGGAACTAAATATGAAAGACAGGACCATAAAACTGCTAGAAGAAAATGTAGGAAAACATCTTCAAGACCTTGTAGTAGGTGGTGGTTTCTTGGACCTTACACCCAAAGCACATGCGACAAAAGAAAAAAATAGATAAATGGGACCTCCTCAAAATTAAACTTTTGCACGTCACAGGACTTTGTCAAAAGGGTGAAAAGGCAGTCAACTCAATGGGAAAAAATATTTGGAAATCACATATCTGATAAGGGTTTCATATCCAGGATATATAAAGAGATGTTACAACTCAACAATAAAAAGACAAACGACCCAATTAAAAAATGGGCCAAAGACTTGAATAGACATTTCTCCAAAGAAGAAATACAAATGGCAAAAAACACATGAAGAACTGCTCAACATCACTCATGATAAGGGAAATGCAAATCAAAACTACAATGAGATATCATTTCACACCTATCAGAATGGTCAGTGTTAAAACGACAAGAGAACTACAAGTGTTGGAGAGGATGTGGAGAGATAGGAACACTTCTTCACTGTTGGTGGGAACGCAGGATGGTACAACCACTATGGAGGACTGTTTGGCAGTTCCTAAAGAAGTTGAATATAGACTTGCCACGTGACCCTGCAATACCACTATTGGGTGTATACCCAGAAGAACTGAGAGCAGTGACACCAACAGACATCTGCACACCGATGTTCATAGCCACATTATTCACCATTGCCAAAAGATGGAAACAACCCAGGTGTCCATCAACAGACGAATGGATAAACAAACTGTGGTCTATTCACACGATGGAATATTATGCAGCTGTAAGAAGAAATGAAGTCGTAAAGCATAAGACAACATGGATGAACCTGGAGGACATTATGTTGAGTGAAGCAAGCCAGACACAAAGGGACAAATACTGTATGAATGCATTACTATGAACCAAATACATTGTGTAACATATCATTTGATTAAAAAAATTTTATATGTATCCAGTACATTTAATTGAGAAATGTATATATTTATTCATCTGTGTTTACTTTTTTGTTTTTAATTGTTTATATTTTTAATTATTAAATGTACAAAATAAAGTGGGGGGAAAAAAAAAAAAAGAAAGCACAGGCATGAGGTAAAGGGTGGACTGAAAGTCAACATAAAGCCAGTTGGCTTCTTGGGTCCATCCATGGTCCTCACTCCTTACTCCAAGAGGAAGGTTGCTTATTCTCTCCAAAAATTGAACCCAACAGGCTCAGAAACAGGGATGAAGGCAGAAAAACGGGACATCAGCAAAGACCTGAACATCGACCTCCTCAGGTCCTCTCTTCCACCTACCACCCAGAAGGTCACAGGCAGGTTTATAATCTCCAGGAAGATATCTGGAAGATCCTTCTGAGGGGAAATTAAAGGGCTTTAATGAAATAACCTGTTGAGTTCAGGGGTGCCCTAGTGAAAATGTGGGCTCACTGTCCTACCATCCTACAGTGAATCTTCTACACACAGTGAAAAACCTTCATTTCCTTCCTTCACAGCCAAGGATCACCAGCTATGGGAGATGGCCTCCAGCATGACAGACAAAGACAAAGCAAGCAAATAGAAAACAAGGAAATCAGAGGGAAGAAAGACAACTTAAAAAGTACGATGAATTTCTACAGAGAGATTAGAAATTATATTGCACCCAGAAACAAGAATAAGGGCTATAAAAAAGGGGCAAGCCCAGAATGTGAAAGCTTTCCCGGAAATTAAAAGTATAGTTCCTGATATTAAAAAAAAAAAATCAATAGAAACACTGGGCAATAAAGTAGAGAAAATATTCCAGAAACTAGAACAAAAAAAGACCAAAAAGGCATTAGGAGAAAAAAGATTTGCTTTTTTTAAACATGAGATAAATCCAGAAGGGTCAGTAGCTGATCAATAAGAGTTCCATATGTGGGATCAAGGGGGAAAAAAGGAAACAATCAAAGACACAGTATAAAAAAATGCCATGAATGTAAAGGATATGGATATTTAGCTTAAAAGGACAACTGAGTACCCAACACAATAAGACCCAAGACACATCATTTTGAAATTTCAGGATCCCAGAGAGAAAAAATTAATGCTCATACAATCAGAAGTAACACTGTTTTCTAAACAGAAACATTGAACGCTAGAAGATAACAGCTCAGTGCCTTCAAATTCAGAGTGAGAATTATTTTTAACCTAGAACTCAATTCTCAGCCAAACTTACCAAACAAATGTGAGGGTAGAATAAAGATATTTTCAGGCATAAACGCTGTCAGAAAATTTACCTCATATGCACCCTTTCTCAGGAAGGGCGTGCCACCAAAATAAGGGAATAAACCAAGAAAAGAGGAAAACATGGAGACCAGGAAGGAGAGCATTCTACACGAGCAGGCAGTGAAGAGATTGACGAGGGTGAGGGCAAAGGTGGGACAACAGCTGTAGAGCAGCCATGAATAAAAACCAGTCCAGGTTGGGAAAAAAGAAGAAAAGGCCCCCAGGAAGGAGGTCTTGAGATACGGATAAATTATCTGTTATATGTGACTATGTGGAAAGTTTTGGGGGGACTGTTGGAAGCTGTGGCAAGACTTAGGGATAGTTACATACAGAGCCAAGCAGATGAAAAAAAAGTGATTATGAACTCCAAGAAAAACAAAAAGCTGTACAAGAAAGGAAAAGTAATTATAGTATAGTGTTAGCTCAGTAGAGCATATTATTTATGGAGTTGTAATAATATAAACCCTGACTATTGATTTAACCAAAAAGGGGAAAGGAGGAAGCAGTGCTGTGGAATAGGAGGCTTAAATCCTCACCTAGTGTCAGAGCTGGTCACTAAATAATGAGCTGGTAATATATCATATATAGATATGATACACGTAATTGAGAAGTATGGAAGTAAATGCCAGCAGAAACAGCTACAATTAAAATTCCAAGTAGCTGCCTCCAGGGAGCAGGACAGGTGGTGAAGGGGGTGGGGAATTTGGGGTGCCCGAAGAACTGCTGGGTATGGTTTTCTGGTTCTCCCCCTCCCTCTTCCCCCTTCCCCCTCCTCCTTCCCCCTCTCTCTTCTCCTAAGTATTATTAGTCTTAGAATGTGAACATTTATTTGGATAAATTTTCAATTATTTCAAAAAACATTAAGTTGCCACTATTCTGATTACCCAGGAGGCTCATGATCAGTTAATGAGAGAGCTTTCTGTCCTCAAGAATTATACAGTTTAGGCACAAATCTGAGAAAACTGTACAAATTATTTTTCCAATACAAATGTAGGAGATTTCAAAACCAATCTGAATTCATTTGCCTCTTCTCCTCCTCTTCAATTTGTAGAACTCTTTCAAGTGTGAGTTACGTGAGTAACGCTTTTTCCCAGATATTTAAGGATTAAGTACAAAACCACTACCACAATCTGGGTATTTATACCTGGTAGCACTTGTTAGCAAAACTAGGGAAACCCATCAGTGCTGGGAAAATTAGGAACGCCTTATCTGGCTCTGAACTCAACCAGAGACATCACTGTGATCAGTCGATGAGGTTAGAGCCAAAGCTTCCAGGACCACAGATGTGCAATTTGATGGCTAGGGGGAGATGTCGCCATCCCTGACTCATGGAGAAAAGTTGTGGGTCAAATCGAGTGTCAGAACCACCCTGGGGGTTCTCAGATACATGCGAGGTTTGGGAAAACAAGGCTTTCAAAAGTCACAGAGGATGTAACCTGCTAATTCATCTCCAAACTGCAATTTCTTCGTCCCAGCAGAAATCCCTGTTAGACTAATAAAGGCTTTTTGCCTAAAGTGGCATTGCAGGATCATGCAATAGCTGGTCTAGCTTGTCGCCTCACAACAACAATAAAGTGTTAATGACTTTGATAAGGAAGGGGATACATATCATTATCACCTTTTAATTACCTTTTGAGCACTGGGAAGGCAGCTGTAGAATACACAGAAAGGAGTCTGGGGAGGAAGTTTCACTTAAAGTGGCCCCTGTGATTGTTAATTTTGTATTATTCTGCCTCCATTAACTTTTTTTTTTTTAAGTTACTTGCCATTAGTTAAGAAGCAAATTACAAGCTTGTGGTTGAGTCCCAGTTACAAACCTGTAGGAAGAGCCTGTTCTTCAGGCCTAAATCTGAGAGTTTACACTCCTTGTTTGTGTCTCTCCCATCTTCACACTCAGGGGACACAGCCCCATTCGCTGACTTTGCAAACCTAGAACTAGGAGACGCCGGTGAGGGCGATGATTCCTTAGGAAGAAGCTAAGTCCCGGCTTTTATTTGCCATGGTGCCAGCCCAAAGTGCTGCACGTAATAGCCACACAGCAAATATTAGTTGCACAAACTATACGCGTTTATTCCCGAGATTACAGAGGTCTCACTGTTTTTGTTTGGACTCTGCTTATGAGGTTCCAGTTAACACCCTATATTTGTATCTGCAGACTCTGCTCACTCCACACCAGAGTCACCGCAGGTTCTTCAGCAGGAATGAGAACAAAACCTGCTCCGACAGGTCAAACACCTTCCCAGAGGAGGGGAGAAATACTGTAGTTCTTACTCACCAGGGTACTACGCAAACTCCTGCCCTGTCCTCCACAGATAGAAGGTGCCGAATCCTCAACTTCAAACCTTCAGCCTAAGGTGTCCTGTCCCCAAAACTGTCCCGTGGCCCGTCGGGGAAGCAGTGGTTTAGCGCAGTAAAGGGATTCCCTCTTCTCTTTCTCTCCACACAGAAGCCCATCACTAACTTCACTTTTTCTTTGCAGGATGCCCTCAGGGAGTTCGAGGTCACCTGAAAACAATTCCCATGATCACCTCAGGATTCCTCTGCTCTAATATTATCCAGCCCTCGAAGGAATTCTTCAGCTGTATGACATTTCAAGCCAATTCCCTGTTTATCTTCCGCTGTTATCAGCCATACGGAGTATTGAATGCTCTCGAGAGAAGCATTTCGCTACAGGTTGGCGAAATCACTGGAAACAGCTCCCACCCCCAGCCCAAAGGCAGTACACCCCAGGCTGTGAACGTATTCACTAGGGAGAACTAAAATGCTGGCTCTTAACGTCTGCCCCCCTTATTACTTTTACTATTTTTTATCACCTTTCCTCTCCTTTCTGTTTCTGGCCTGGACCAGAAGGAGTTACTGAAGTCCTCTAGATTCATGAACCCGGGGCAAGCCAAGGCTAAGATTCTCTCACTTGTCTGAAGTTAGCCTAAAACCTCAAGTGACCAGTGGGCAGCAGAGAGGACCACCGATTCCACTGTTTGGATGGAGTAGAAATCAGCTGGAAAGAATGTTATCTAGATTGACAGTCATCCTAATTTTTCAACAGTGAATATGCATTACAGGTCTAATTGTTAAAAACAAGTTAAACAGGTTGGTTGACCTTTGTGTGAAAAAATAAAGCAAGCTAGTACTGTTCACTAGGCCAGTTTACCTCTATTCCTCGCACATAAACAGACGTGGAGCAGCGGCTCCCGCCCTTGCCCCCACCCCTCACCCCTCACCCTGGGCTGGGCAGGGCAGCGCGGACAACCTAGGACCCTGTAGAGGCACCCTTTCTCCTGCACCCCGCTGCACCCAACACTCATCCCACAGCCCCCTTTCCAAAAGCCCCCGTGACCAGCCCTCAGTGGTACACTGAGGCTGGGTTTTTTTTTTTGTTTGTTTTGTTTGTTTGTTTTTTTTACTAAGGGAAAGAATAATTTTATTTTAGACAATGATGTTTAGGAACAATATGCTATTATACTTTTTTTCCCATCGTGGTAAAGTATACACAAAATTTTCTATTTAACCATTTTTAAGTATACTATTCAGAGGCATTAATTACACTCAGTGTTGTGTAACCATTGCCATTATCTAGTTCCAAAATTTTTCATCTCTTGAAACACAAACTCTGTACCCACTAAGATATAACTTCCCATTTCCACTCTCCCCAGCCCCTGGTAACCTCTAATCTACTTTCTGTCTCTATAAATTTGCTTATTCTAGATATTTCATGTAAGTGGAATCACACTTATATGTTCTTTTGTGTCTGGGTTATCTCACTTAGTATAGGGTTTCCAAGGTTCATCCATGTTGTCGCAAGTATCAGAACTTCATTCCTTTTCATTGGTGAGTAATATTCCACTGGAATTTATCTCCCTACTTGGTTGAAATTGAAAATGAAAGAGGAGAGGGAGCAAAAAGCCCTCCTGATTTAGGAGAAAACTGTGGATCAAGGAAGAAAGAAACCTTGGTTTCTGAAAGCTGTGCATGCAAAAACTGCAAGTTTGATACGAGGCCAGAGGAACAGAAGAGACAGACAGTTACCTAGAGGATTAAATGGACCCAAGCGGGTTGTGAGCTGGTAGGGAGTGGACGAGTGAGGGCAGAAGGACTGGGTTTGTAGACAGACAGTTCTATCCAACAGCTGTCCTTTCAGTCCGTACTTGCCTCTCATATTTTCTTACACAATTCTCTGACCCCTTTCCTTAGCCACCCTCTAGAAAACTACTATGACTTTGTGTCCTGAATTTTCTAAGATGGTATCTATTTTTTAAAGCAATTTTATTGAGACACAGTCGCATACCACATATCCACCTAAAGTGTACATTCACTGGCTTTTGGTGTGATCACAGAGTTATGCATTCATCACCACAATCAATATTAGAGCATTTTCATTACTCCCAAAAGAAAAACCCCTTACCCTGTAGCAGTCACCTCTCATACCCTCTCGCCTTCCCCTGCTGTACATACCTACTAATCTAATTCCATCTCTATAAACTTATTTATATTTACACCTTATATAAATGAGTAAGACAGTATCTATTTTTAAATGCTCTCTCCTACTGGCCTTACAAACAATAATAATAAAAGGCAGAGGGCTGGGCTCTGGTATCAGACTGCCCAGTTTTTAAAAATTCCTTAGTAGACATATTGTGATTCTAGCAATGGAAGAAATTACAACACTGATGTGGAGACAGTGGCCACTGGAGGCTCTGGGGGCAGGGAGAGGGAAAACAGTTGTAATACAAGGGCTTTTTCAGGACTTGGGAATCGTCCTGTGTGACGTTGCAATGACAGATATAGGCCACTTTATATTGTCACATAACATGCAGAACTGCATGGGAGAGAGTGCAGACTGAAATGTGAACTATGGTCCATGCTCAGTGGCAAAGCCCCAGGATGCGTTTATCAATTGCAGTGAATGTGCCACACTAATGAAGGATGTTTATGTGGGAGGGTGTGGGAGGTGTGGGGAGCGGGGCAGGTGGGAATCCCTATATTTTGTGTGTAACATTTATGTAATCTAAGTATCTTAAAAAAAAATTTTTTTTTAATTAAAAAAAATTCCTTATTAGAGAAGTTCTAGGTTTACAGAACAACCAGGATTCCCATGTACCACCCTCCTAATAACACCGTGTAGTGGTGTGGAACATTTGTTACTTCGATGACAGCACTTTTCCTAACTGCACTATTAACTATAGTCCCTGGTTTAAATTCGGGTTCACTGTTTGTGTAGTGTAGTTCCATGGATTATTTTTAAAGTTTTTATTCTGCTACCTATATACAATTTAACACTTCCCCTTTTAATCACATACAGATAGATATATATTTCAGTGCTGGTAATTATGCACACAGTATTGTGCTACCATCACCACCATCCATTATCAAAACCTTTCTGTCATTCTAAATAGGAGCCCTGCACATTTCAATCTTTAACTTTTCATTCTCTATCCCCCACCATCCCCTGGTAACCTAGATTCTAGATTCTGACTCTATGAGTTTGCTTATTCTAATTGTTTCAAATCAGTGAGATCATCTAATATTTGTTCTTTTGTGTCTGGCTTATTTCATTAAATATGCTGTCACGTGTATCAGGACCACATTCCTTTTTTGGCTGAATAATAATATTCCATCATATGTATATACCACATTTTATTTCCACATTTTATTTATCCATTCATTGGGTGATAGACACTTGAGTTGCTTCCATCTTTTGGAAATTGTGAATAATGTCGCTATGAACATTGGTGCGCAAATATCTGTTCTAGCCCTGCTTTCAATTCTTTAGGGTATATACCTAATAGCGGGATAGACTGCCCAATTTTGAATCTCAGTTTTCCACTTATTTACTAAATGACATTTTATAGCTCTCCAAGTCTCAATTTCTCATCTGTAAATTGGCCATAATATTAGAACTACCACAATGGTTGTTGTGAGAATTAAAAGTGCTAATAAAACAAACAGCTGAGAATAATATCTGATAGTAACAGTGAGCTCTCAAAAAATACTAAACCTTTAAAAACCCATAATTATTGTTACCATACAGTGAGACACTTTACATATATTGTCTCTAATTCTCATCACAACTTAGGAAGAGATAAAATATCTTAGAATTTCCAGGAGTTGGTACTAAACTCCCCCAGATTGTCTCTTCCACCATAAAAATGGTCCAGAAATCTTTTGGCTCACTACTTATCTTCATTACGGAATGAGAAAATGTGGCTGTGGAACACAGAGCTCTCAATCTCCTCCCATTTCCTCTGGTTCCTCCTGAAACTTTGGTTCCCAACTGCAGAACCATGAGAGAAGCGAGGTGGCTCCTTATTCCCTTGGGGGAAGAGGGAGAGAGACTGTGCCCTCTTCCTCTATAATGGGGGTGTGAGAGGAGCCCAGGGAAGCAGGTGGCTGGGGACAGCGAGCCATGGCCCCAGTAAGCAAGCGTGGAACCCACAGCTAGATTCTATAGTCGGATCAATACTATACCGTGCTACAACCTCAAGCAAGAGAGTCCCATCCATTGGATGTATGGGATCAAAGTCCCCCTCAATAAATGGTGGAGTGGGCATCACCATCCCAGAGTCCTAAGGATTAGGAAACAAACTATGGACTGACATAAATTTACTAGTATTCTACTATAGACTTACTGTGGTTCTAGCAATGGAAGAAATACCATTGTTGTGGAGGCGGTGACCCATGGATGTTCTGGGGTTAGGGAGAGGGAAAAACACGTGTAATAGGGGAGCATTTTCAGGACTTAGGAATCATCCTGAATGACATTACAACGACAGATACAGGCCATTATATATCTTGCCATAACCTACAGAATTGGGTGGGAGAGAGTGCAAACTACAATGTAAACTATAATCCATGCTTAGTGGCAATGCTCCAAAATGTGTTTATCAATTGCAATGAATGTACCACACTGATGAGGGATATTGCTAATGTGGGAAAATGTGGGAGGTGTGGGGAGTGGCGCATATGGGAATCACCTATATATTCTCTGTAACATTTATGTAATCGAAGTATCTTAAAAAAAAAAAAAAAAGTGAAAAAAATACTATACTGTGCTAAAACTTTACTTACACAACGGTTTTAATAGGCTTTTATGTGCTAATCCAAGGACAATCCCTATGCAAAACGTTGTTAGGATTAGAAAAAGGAGTTCCACAGTTCCAAAGACTGTTCTTAGCAATGAGCTATTAGGACACAATTGGTACATAATTTGCAGATTCCTGTATGATTTTAAGACAACCATAGTCATTTCTCTCCTAAGAATCTGTTCCAGATGTTAAGACAGAATCCGTACTAGTTAAAATTAAACCTTAGTAATGGATCACTTGAACCTTACAAGACTAAAAAGCTTGACCCTCAGAGGGAGTCAGATGTTCTTTTGGGACTGTTAAACGTTCCTCCAGGACAATTATTTTCACATTGTATCATTTGTTTGTCTTTCTCAAGAGACGGAGCGGTCTTAGTCACTTTTATACCCCCAGAACCTGGCAGGGTCCAAAACTCAATAGGTGCTCAGGAATATTTGTTGAATTAATAAATTAGTGAAAGTCATAGGTAGAGAGATTTCAACTCTGTATAAGTGTAGAAGGAAAGAAGGCAGGTGGGAAGGAGGGAAGAAGGAGGGGGGGAAGTCATAGAAGTGGTTACCTCTCTAAGAGAGCAAAATTCATTTGCCCATCTATCAGATTAGCCGGATTAAAAAGTTCCAACTCTAAAATTCTATGAATTATTGAATACCTATTATGAGTTTATCACTCTGAAGCTTACTGGAGGAAAGAAAAAGTGAAGAGGGTTTAGCAAGATAGACATTAGTCACAAAAGTTATCCTTAAGGAGCTTACAATTTAAAGGTGAACTAAAATTAACACATGAAATAATCGAAGGACAATACATACCAGCATATAATTAAGTCCTAAATTACTTGGTACAGATGAAATTATGACATCAGAAGAAAGGAATACTAGTAGGAGCTGGAGGGATTAGGGAAGAATTCTATGAGGATTTGAGACTTGGGCAGCACATGAAAGATAATTGGGGAGAGCAACAATCTCACTGAAGATAGAGGCAGAGACGAGTCTGTTCCTGGGAAAGCGAGACCACTTTGGCTAGGGAGAGAAATTGGCAAGATGTGGCCAAAGAACAGGTCGCCGTGGAAGTCAGCCTTAGGCATTTACATGGAACGTGACAGCAATGAAGCCCATGGAGGGTGAGTGACTTGTATTGGCTGGAGTCACCTGTGGCTGATGAATTTCTGAAAGAGGCAGACGAACGTGGTGGCAGCAGTGCCAGGCGTCTCATTCTGGTTCCCAGATGGTGCTCAGTCTAGGCCAGCAAGTGTCATCATTTCCCCAAGTTCTGTGGCTTCTCAGAAGTTGCAGGAAACAGGGTGAAGATGGGAATACAGAGCTTTTCTCCACTGCCTTGGAGGGTGGCATTTTACAAGAGGCAGATGGTGCTGGCCTCAGTCTGAGATGGTTTTCCACATTGTCCACTTCTCGAGTTAGATGAGATCAGAGAGATGTCCTCTTGGCCAACACCCAATGATGGGTGCCCTTCCATCTTTCCAGATCATCAAGGTTTTATATAGATAGGCAAATATGTGGGTGCCTTTTTCTCTCTGAAGACAAAACCTAAACATGATGGATTATGTAACAATGGCTATCCATAGAAATAAATTCACCACAGCATTTGGGCTATCATTATACCCTCCTGATTATATTAGAATAATAACTGTTTGGAGCCATTGCGATATTCATAAAGTATCAGAGCTTTAATAAAATGAAAATACACCGTAAAATAAATATCTCTCAAATTTTATGCAAATTGGCCAATTTGAATAAAATAAATGTTAATTAAGCTTACATATGCAGATTAATTTTAACTAGCCATGTTTTCATACTTAGTTATTAGACCACAGCTTTCTTTCATATCTCATTGAAATTGGCCCTGTCATTTAGAAAACGTTAACAAAATAACGCTTTAAATTTCTTTGCATTATATATGAAATATTATCATTTAAAGAAGAAAAAGGCATATATTTGAAAATATTCCTATGAAACAGTGAGAAATAATTTTATGGAACTGCTTTTATGTAAATTTGAGAACTTACCTGAGAACAAAGAAACTGTATGTTTGTACCTATCACTGTTATAACTCTGATCGTACTCTTTTTGCCTGTATCTCCATCAGACTGAATCTTAGTACAGCTTACATTCTAGCACACCAGCTAGGGAGATAGACAACTGCAGCATCCGAACCAGCCACAAGCAAAATTAGCAGGATTTTGCCATGGGTGCTGGAGAGAAGTAAAGCCATCCAGACTTTCACTTTCCAATATAGCAGCCACCAGCCACATGTAGTTACTGAGCACTTGAAGTGAGGCTTGTCCAAACTGAGATGAGCTGTGAGAGTACAATACACACCAGATTTTAAAGATTTGGTATGCAAAAAGAGAATGTAAAATATTTCATTAGTAATTTTTATCCTGATTACATGTTTAAGTGATAACATTTTGGGTATATTAGGATAAATAAAATATACCATTAAAATGTATTTTGCTAGTTTCTTTTTACTTTTTCAAATGTTGTGACTAGAAACTTTCAAATTAATTTTCTGGGTTGCATTTGCTTCTCACAACGTATTTCTTTTTTTTTTTTTTTAAGATTTATTTAATTTATTTATTTCTCCCCTCCGCCTTCGTTGTTTGTGCTTACTGTTTGCTCTCTGTGTCTTCTTGTCTTCTCTTTAGGAGGCACCGGGAACAGAACCCGGGGCCTCCCATGTGGGAGGGAGGTGCCCAATTGCTCAAGCCACCTCCGTTCCCTGCTTGTTGTGTCTCTCATTGTGTTTCCTCGTCGCGTTATCTCGTTGTGTCATCTTATTGCATGAGCTCGCCACGCCAGCCCGGAGCGTCAGCTCGCTGGCTTGCTCGTCTTCTTTAGGACGCACTGGGAACCGAACCCGGGACACCCCCATGTGGTAGGTAGGCGCCCAACTGCTGGAGCCACATTCACTTCCCAATATATTTCTATTGGACAGAACTGTCTATCTGGTGGTTCTCAAATGGGCAAACTGTCCAGGAGATATCTGTTAATGCCTGGAGACATTTTTGGTTGTCACAACTGGAGGAAAGGAATGCTGCTGGCATCTAGAGGGCAGAAGCCAGGGATGCTGCTAAACATCTTACAGTGCTTGGTGGGCCAAAAAACGGCCCCTCAAAAGACAGCCACGTCAAATCCCCAGAACCTGAGAATGCTACTTCAAATGGTAAAAGACATGATTTAACTCAGGTTCTGGAGATGACGAGTTTATTCTTGATCATGCTGGTGCATCCTGAGTGCCATCATGAGCATCTTTATAAAGGCAAAGGGACATTTGAGACCGACACACAGAGGAGACGGCCGTGAAGATGGAGGCAGAGGTTGGAGTGCTTGGCCACAAGCCAAGGAGCACCAGGAGATACCAGGGATTTGCAGAGGCAAGGAACAGATTCTCTCCCAGCACCTTCAGAAGGAACAGGGCCCTGCTGACCCCTTGATTTTGGACTTCTGGTCTCCAGAATTGTGAGAGAATAAATCTCCACTGTCTTAAGCCACCATGTTTGTGGTGATTTGTTACGGTAGTACTAGGAAATAAATACAAATGCACAGGACAGCCGCCACAAGGCATGATTCAGCCCCTAATGTCAACAGAGACCTTGGTCTAAAGAAATTAACTGATAAAATCTAGGAGCTTAAAGTGAACAAGTGACTAATCTACAGATCTATATTTATAGAATGGAAATAGATGTGATATTGTCATCTATAATCAATAAACTGCTGTTTGCAATATAAAGCACCTGCAGCCAGAAACTGTCATCCCATGCATGCTGCATGGGACAAGAAAACAGACCAGCACACCCTGCTTAGCTGTCCCCTGGTTGTGATGTGTCACCAGCATACTGGAGGGTTTTCTCACAGCCCCTAATAGATTGTTTGCAGTTTGAAGCACATACTCCTGGGCATGAATATTCACAAAAAAATATTCACAACAAATCTCATAAGGTCCCATGTGAAAGACCCTATTACTAATCATGTCATCTTCCATAATAAAAGATGACAGTGTTCTGAATGAGCAAAGTTAGGTAAGAGGTCCATCGCAGCAAAGTTTATTTCTGCCTGAACGTGCCATGTGTTTTAGAGAAGTGAAGAATTGGCCTAAATCAGTCCTAACCCTGGCTTTTCTTTTGAAGATGTGCCCAATTCCAACTGGTTTACTTGCCTCGTGTTTTTTCTTATTTCAATGTAATAAACAGCTTTGGTTATTTCAGCCTTCTGGTTGTTTGGATCTTAGCTAGTGGATACAACCATATAGTACTTGGATTTGATGCACAGTCTTTAAAGTTGAGGGGTCAAAAGGTTTGGGGGCTTTGGCTAAAGCTTTGGAACCCCTCCTTCTCTATTCCACATTTATGCAAGGGAGAAGCATAGTGCTTATCACTGACGTTCTTCACAAGTAACTGCAGGAAAATAATTTTCCTTATTTAGTTCCCAGGGATGCAGACCTACCCCATCCTTCCCCATCCCCCACTGCTGCTTTCCCCTTCATGAGTTTGCATTTTAATTTCCAGGGCACCTTGGTTTATTCCTAACAGGCAGAAAGTTTTCTTCCTTTAACTCACAATCTACAAAATTCAGGCAAAAATAACACTTTACTTGGAAGCAAAAACAAACTGGTTAGTGATCGGGTGAAAGAAAATTATCTTGTTCTGGAAATCACATGAGAAGATGAGGCTTGGTCTGCAAATACCGTGCTGCACCATTAAACCGGAGGAAGACAAGAAGGAAACCGCACTGCTTTCCACACTTCAGTACCTCACGTCACCTCCCGTCCCCTCCCTGCCTGGCCAGAGTCATCAGCTCACTTTAAAGCATAATACTTTTCTGGAGTAAAACCAATCTATGAAAAGTCCTATCCTCTGGATAAAAATAAACGTAAGTAATTTATATTCTATGTGCTGTACAATTAAGTTGAAGAGCAGGGAGAGCGTGTCACAAATATTCAGGTTGTCCTTTTGTGTACACGGTAGGTTTGTATTTCCCCACCCTTTTGAATTTAGGCACAGCCACGTGGGTGGATGGAGCTAATGAAATGTGAGCCAGAAGCTTTGAGAAAAAGTGATCATGGAAGCACGTGTCGACCTGGAGCCTTGAGTGACAGATGATCTGAGTCTCTGTGTAGATCCGCTTTGGATATGTCCCATGAGCTGTTAAGTCAGAGACTTGGCGTTTTCATTAATGCAGCATACCCTAGCTTATCCTGCCTCATAAGACCCATACAGCTAGCATCTTTTCTGCACCTTTTTCCAAACACTGCTTACTTCCTCCCGACCTCAAGTAGAGGGAGTTTTAAAAACGCCACTTGAAAGTAATAACAACAAATAGAAGAATGCATTTAATGCCCCTAGAGCTGAATCAAGGAAGAAGAAAGTGATCAACTCTCAACAGCCCTTTTACCTGCCATTGTGTACATGTGGCTGTTTGTCTGCTTTGTTTGCACAGTGCCAACTTCACCATGCTCAATATGGTTGCTTGGCTGGGTTTTTCTCTTTCCTTCACATTTTATCCATGCCAGTTCAACCATCTACCACAGGATAATTTTCACCATGGCCAATTTTCCCATGCCCTACTTTTGGTTGCGACCAGTTTGCCATGATTTTTGATGTCTGCAGACCTGAGATGACTCTCTTAGAAAGGAGATTACCACCTTGGAGCACACCTGCAGTGACTGAAGCTCTGCATCCACATTTTCCACACACTTTATGTCAACTCGTCCACTGCACACCAACCGCAAGCATGCAACATGAAGACTGAACACTAATCAAGAGAGAAAAGTGGGTTGCTTGTGGCACTGTCTTAATAGGAAATTCCTCCAGCCACCAGGGCGTGTGTTGAACACGACTATGGTTGCCGGTGGCTGACGCTGTGCACCAGCTGACTATCAATAACTTGACATTTTCCTTATTTTTCTTTTTTGTTTCCACTTAGTTTGCTATTTTACCAAAATAGAATGTGTACATCATAAATTTAAAACATCAAATAAGTCTACAAGGCCTTTAATGGAAAAGTACAGTCCTTGGCTCTCTCCTTCCTGATCTCTGACCTACACTCCACTGATGTCTACTTCAAAATCTATTTGCTGTTTTTGTCTTCATGTTTGTAAATAACTTGCTTCCATTGTGTTACTTGATTTTTAATATTTAGATAGATATATTGGTTTCTCACTGTAGAACATAAAAACAGCTTTATTGCACTGATGTCTTTCTCTCCATGCACAATCAGTTTTTGCTGGGTAACAAATCACCCCAAAACTTATTGGCCTAAAGCAACAATTTAGCTACTCACAATTCATGGGTCAGCAGTTTGAACTTGGCTCAGCTGAAAACCCTTCTGGCCTCAGCAGAGTTCGTTCACGCAGCCGTGGTGGGTTGCCGGGTTGGCGGAGGGCTGGCTGGCCCAGGTGGCTCAGCCAGGATGGCTCTTCCATGCCCCACGACACCTCTCGTCCTGTCAGGCTGCGCCAGGCTTGTTCACACAGAGGATGGGCAGGTTCCACAGAGTAAGTGGCAGCTGTGAAGGTTCTTGAGACCCAGGCTCTGAACTGGCTCACCACGACTTCTGCTGCATTCTATTGCCAAAGAAGGCACAAGGCCAGACAGATTTGAGGGGAGGAGAAAGAGATTCTACCTTTGATGAGAGGTGCTATAGAGTCAGATTGTAATGATCCATCCACAGGATGTGAACCCATTGTAAGTAGGACCTGTTGATGAGGTTACTTCAGTTAAGGTGTGACCCAACTCAATCAGGATGTGTTACTTTATAAAGGAATGAAATTCAGATAAAGAGAGAGAAAGCCATAGGAAGCAAGAAGCTAAAACAGAGCCCAAAAGAGAAAGAAGGAACCAGGAGGCGCTGCCATGTGCCTTGCCATGGGACAAGCTAAGGACCAGGAATCGCCAGCAGCCAGCCCCAGAACGCCACAGACGTCAGGGAGAAAGCATTGCCTTGATGACGCCTTGATTTGGACATTTTCTTAGCCTCAAAACCATGAGGGCATAAATTCCCATTGTTTACCTGATCTATTTCATGGTATTTGCTTAAGCAGCCTAGGAAACTAAAAACACACGATCTCATTGGGATAAAATCAAGGTGTCGGGAGAGAATGTATTTCCTTGACTTTTCCAGTTTCTAGAAGCTGCCCATATTCCTTGGCTCATGGTCCCTTTTACCATTTTCAAAGCCAGCAACAGTGGGTCAAGTCCTCACATGGTGTCACTCCACCTTCTCTTCTGTCACTCTCTCCCACTTTAAGGACCTACCAGATAATCAAGGATACTCTCTCTACTTAAGGTCAGCTGATTAACAATCTTACACCTGCAACTTAAATCCCCTTTGCTATATGTGGGAGAGTGAATCATGTATCCATAAGAGACATGTTCAGATCTGAATCGCTTTCCTATAGGTATGAACCCATTTGTAAACAGAACCTTTGACGATACTATTATTTAAGGGGTGGACTCACTTGTGAATAGGCTCTTCGAAGATTCTGTTTTGATGAGGCCAATTAAATCTGGGAGGGCCTTAATCCGCATGACTGGAGTCCTTATAAATAGGCAGAAGAAACTTGGGCGCATTCAGTCAGAAGAAGCTAGAGGGAGGCGATGTGGCTCAGTGGTTGAGCACCCGCTTCCCATATATGAGGTCCTGGGTTCAATCCCTGGCCTCGGAAGCTAGAAGTCAGAGAAAGCGCAAGAGGAGCCCAAGAAGACACAACACCATGTGACGAAGGCAGAAACAGCAGCCAAGGAACTCCAAGGATTGTGGCACGCCAGCTCCAGAATGCTACATGCTCTGGGAGAAAGTATACCTCGTTGAGACCTTGGTTTTGAACCCATAACTTCCCAAACCCTGAGACAACAAATTCTTTAAGCCAACCCATTAGGCATCTTTCGTAGCAGTCCTGGCAAACATAAGGTAACATATTTATAAGTCCCAGGGATTAGGACATGGGCATCTTTGGGGGGGGGGGCATTATTCAGCCTACCACAGTACTTGCAGATATTTTCTTTTGGGCTGATCAGTTTACCCAAAGAGGAAGCCTCCTTCCTCCCATCAGTCATGTGCAAGCCTGGCTGCCAGCCTCTGGGAGCAAGAGGAAAACGGTGTGGGGTGCTGCTGTTTGGCTTGCAGATGGCCCCTTAGGCTCCCTGGTTTCCTCAGGGCACCAGTGCCCTCAACTCTGCCCAGTGTTCCCGCATTAAGAACCTTCTCATTCAAGGTCTCTTGAGAAGAAGCCTCCAGCCTCGGGCCGGGTGGGGAGGGGACAGCTGCCTAGCACTTTACACAGACTGTTAGCCACCCTGCTGTTCCCACTCCTCCTCATAGCGGGTGCTTTATTCTGAGACTCTCCCTGGTCTGTGGCTCCACTCAACCAGGTTTTTGTTTTTTTTATCTTGTAGGCTCTTACCGTTTGTTTTTTCCTGTCTACTAAGTCAGGAAAGCTAGCTCTCTTGCTTTCAAAATATTGTCGTTTCCTCTCTCCTTCCCAAAGTTCTTATTGATGTGTGCTTTTTCACTGTCTTGTTGTTAGCTGAGGGGGACTTTGAGAAGGACTGGGGGTAAAATCATGCTTTTTTATCTGCCATGTTTAGCCAGAAGTCCCTATGGTTTTAGGAGCACTGAGCAATTATGAAACCAATTATACTCTTTGTGTTCTGCATGACAATCAGTTTCCAATAGCTTTCATTAAACACCAATGACAAGAATTCAGAAATTTTTGTATTCCCCGTGAAGAAGAAGAAAATGGAGTAAAGGCAGCTATTACCAGGTGGCAACCTCAAAATAGTAATGTCAAATTATCCTACTTTATCTGGTCCAGAGCAGGTGCTCAATAGGGTATTTGTATGAATTATATGAAGCCTAAACTGTATTCTGAGAATCGAGCAGGTCCAGGCTGTCCTCCTAATGTGTCCAAGCAGGGGTCCACCCATGCCTATTGAACTGGTGCTGAATTCATTAGTTGTCTTTTCTTCTGAGATAAAGTTAGGAAAGCAAGCTCTCTTCTCATTTTAAATATCCTAAATGGAAAGTGAAAAGTACCACATGACGATCAATTTCAATGAAGGTAAAATATTGAATTTCTTGGAATGCACAAAGCATTGATATTTATATATTAGTGATACTATCGGTAGCAGATCAGATAAATTATGTATAGAAAATGTGATTTTACCTCCTCCTAGTTATTTTCAAATGTCATCATCCCCCTCCCTCAAGCATGCTATTTCCTATTGTTTTAGTCTTTCCTGATAACTTCCATCCAAGCACTGAAAGCTTGCCCAAAAATATTTTTTAGGAGGTACCTGGAATTGAACCTAGGGCCTTGTACCTACAAAGCAGGCACTCAACCACTGAGCTACACCTGCTCCGCTGGCCAAATACTATTTTAACAATGCAGGCAGATGGCAGATGGGGTGGGAATATCACCCAGTTAGACACAGTGTGGTGACTATAATCTTAGTTTCTTTTTCTTGTCACCGTGGCTCTTTTCACAAGTCTTTGCTGTGCCTTTTGGGTGCCAGTGGCTTGTCCCATGTGAGTATCTCTAAGAGGTACTGGGAGCTAGGGCTGGATTGCCAGGGGCCTTTAGGCATCCAGCCTTGTGCTGGACCACCAGCCCCTTCAGCTGCTGTGCAGGCTCCAAGTGGGGATGTGTGCTGCTCTCTGAAGCCCCAGGCTCGTGCCTCCACTCGTGTTGGTTTCTCTGACACCTGGGAACAGCAGCTCCCTTGTGGCATCAGGGTGACACAGAAGCTTGGTGGTGTTAGAAAGGTCGACTTCTTCTCTGAAATGCTACTAATTAGCTGTTAACACATGCCACAGTCACACACACCTCAGTGCAAAGAATGCCTCACAACTACCAGTTCAGTCCATGCGTGAACAGGCGATAACAAAGGTGAGAAAGAATGGAGGGTTAGGATACATTTCGTCTTTTCAGAGTTAAAGAAATGTTTTTTGATAAATTGTATATAGTAGTACTTTTGTTGTACCATATTTAAGATTCCAAACATAGGACCTCATCTGGGTGGGAAAACAGAAGGGGAGAAAAAATACTTCTTTGTAATCTGGCTTGCAAAGACATAAAAGGAATTGAAGAGATACTTATTATAACTCAACTAGCTTTGGCCTTGGGCACAAGCTCTCTTTTCTTTGGATTTCAGTTTTTCTCATTTGTAAATGAGGGGACTGGAATACTTTTTTGTTGAACTAAAAGGACCTTTTCCGTGTTAAAAATTTGAGGTTCCAAGGTAGGTGACTTTCAGAAGCAATGGGGAAGAGAACCTGTGAAAAGTCAAATCTCCCGTTATATAAGGATTTGTTATATCCATCTTGGGTTTAGCACTTTTATAGAAATGTAGGTGTTAGAAACTGTAATGAGTAAAGGACATGCTGAAAAATTTAGTGGGAAGAATAACAGATTCTTGTTGTTTCCTAATAGTAATATTATTGTTTGAAAAGCTCTGTGCTTTGGGCAATTGTAATCTAGTATCAAAGAACATGTTGTCATACCTATGTTCCCATTTCTATTCCAAGAGAAATTTTGTAACTATCACTGTGACCGGCCCCTCTGTCCACTCTCTGGGGGTTTCTAACCCTGTGGGAACCCTCTAATGGGGGACACTATTTTCCCTTCCCCTGCATGTGAATGGTGAGTGAACACACACACACACACACTTAGACAAAGGTGTACACTATTCTGATTTTAATGAACCAAAATTTAAGGAAAACATTAATTTGCTAGGCTAATTAACTCTTATCAACTCAAGACGTAACTTGGTGCCCATCCCAGGAGTACTGTGCAAATTAAAGTCCCCAGGGACGAATGTTGTTGCCACTCCAGTCAACAAATGCCTTAGCAACTGCTTTTTGCAGAGCTCTAGAGGATTACAAAGAATACATTTCTGCCCTCAAAGAGATTATACTCTGGTAAATAGAGATGCACACACCTCACAAGAAAAATGCAGAATATACTCTTTCCTTCAAACTACTGTGAGGCCACTGGGAAAGTCGAGTGTAATCCAAGCTTGGGAGGAGGATGGTGAGAAATGGACAAAAGTTTCTAAGTAAGATTGGGCCTGGACAGGAGAAGGACATGCCAGGTGGAAGAGCAGCCCGAGAACAGTATGGGGTGAACGATGGTGAGCATCCTGCTTGATAGAGCAAAAGGGGGTGGGGTGGGGGTGGGGTGCATAATGAGACTGAGAACCGAAAATGTAGTTTGAGATCTTACCATGGAGGGCTTTGGACCTTTACTGATAGAAGGAATTTGAAATATAAGAATTTTGGATGGGAAATCATCCTGGTCAGAGCTATTCTATATGAAGTGGCAGTAAGGAGACTGCAGGTTGAAGAGATGGTGGCCAGCGAGTGCCGCCGCCGAGCAGTTCCACGACTCCAAGATCAGGTTCCCGCTGCCCCACTGCCCCCTGCGATGCCAGCACAAGCCAAGCGTCGCCACCTGGAGACCCAACACCTTCTTCCAGGTCCAATCCCTGCTCCAGGACCAGCCCCAATAATTCCATGCAACTTACCCCTGCCCCCCTCCCCCAAAAAAAAGAAAAAGAAAAAAAAAAAAAGCTGGAGACGGTCCCAGTTGAGGCAAGAGGTAACAAAGACCTAAACTAAGACAGTGAAAATTTAAGAAGAGAGAATGTATCATTAAGGTAAAAGTTTTTAAAAATGAGGTGCGATACTTGGGCAGGGAACCCTCACGCTGTGTATGTCTGAAGCCTGAGTCCAAGTTCAGGGATGCAGGAGAGGGGAAGGCAGGGAAACCTTAGTAGATGAAAATGTAAGAAAATAAGAAAAATGCACATTAAAATTACACTGAGTGCCATTTCTCACCTCGCAACCAAGAGCTGGACAACACTTTTGGTGAGGAAGAAGAGAGAAACATACTCACGTTTTGTGCATCAAAGTGTGAAGTGACACAATCCTTAGAGTAATACGGTGCGAGCTACCAAATTACTGCAGCATTTATCCTTTGACCCAGCAATCCTACTGCACTTGCATAAAGCAACACACAGACACTCGCACAATATGTGGTTAGTAATTGCAGCATTATTTGTAGTAGCAAAAGATTGAAACCTTTTCACAAGATTGAAAACATAGTATGTTATGAAAGAAACTGGGAGCATAAACAATTGGAATACGATGCAGCTGTAAAAAGGAGGAGGGAGGTTTTTTTATGTCTTGATACAGAATAAGCTCTAGCTTAACTTACTGTTATATTGGAAAAAGTACGCTGTAGAGCAGATATAAAGTTATCTTTTGTGCTGAAAGTGGGGGAGAAACAAGAATATGTACATATACTTGCCTTTGTCCTGGCAAAAAGAAACACTGGAAAGATAAACAAGAAATGTACGTAGTATTATGACAGCCAAGGAAGATTTGACGAAATCAGGGAGGCCAGGGACTGTCTCCTTGAGCTAAGATCTGGTCGGAGGAGCAGAGAAGGGCATTAGAATCAGGGAGAGGAAAGCCTGTGCAAAAGCCTTGAGACAGGCAGAAAGTGGTGCTTGCAGAGAACTGAAAAAAAAAAGGCAGCTTGGAGAAGAATCTAGGCGCGATAAGGCAGGCTAGACCACCTGGGGCTCGCGGGCCACGCTAAGGAATGTTTTCTTTATCCTAAGAGCAATGCAAAGCTGATGTAGGGTTTTAGCAGGCAGATGGGGGGGGGGGGACTGGGCTGGGCGTGAGGTTGTACTTTATCCAGGGGAATATTCCTAGTCACCCAAGACCGTACAGGAAAGGCTGGGTGTGGTCAACTACACTTGTTCTTAGAAAGAGCCATCAGCCCCACGGGTCTCCCAAATTCACCTGTACAAACACACGCTGCATGCAGTGCTTGCTGACAGCATTCCACATATTTCAATTATGATCCATCAGTTGCTATTTGCTAAAAACATTACACAAATTGCACAAAGGATAAAGTTGTTACAGTCCAATTTACATTGGAACGTATCTTCGTTTCTAGGCAACCTCATTGCACTGGATAATGACGGCTCCCACCACCGAGACTCTTCCACAATCTGGTGAGTGAAATGAATGAGGGAACCAATTTCTGTTGTGTTCAGGCCAGTATCACAGCCTATTACATCCAGCCTGGGAATAAAACCCATTTTTAATGCACCATTTGATAAGAACACTTAACCTCGGTATGTGTTATAATTAGAGAGATAATTAGAACTTCACTAGAACCTCTTAAGACTAAGAACACATTTGAAATTCACCTAGAATGAAAACTGCATTATCTAAGACCAATCCAAGTTATTTTTCCTTTCAACTTTACCTTGCCTCTTTCCCCCACCCCAAAGCTTTTGCAGCCTAATGAATGTGAAAAGAGAAGAATTTTATAGGTAGCGCCTACCCCACAAGGCTAATGGCTTACGTTGGAAATTGCTTTACAGTTATTTGAAAAGAAAAAACAACTTAATTTTGAAAACCAGCTTCAGAGGCCAAGTATGGAAAAGGCCAAGCATGAGTCATGTATGCAGAGAGAAAAAACCACTCTTGCATGAATCCACTCATAAAATGTTAATATATGCATAAGAAAATTGTGTTCCTTAATCTCTGAAGAAACACTTATCACTAAGAACCCTTTAATTCTTTTCCTGTGCTTGATTTATTAGCTTATGAAATTATGTTAATAGCCTTCATGTTAATGGTTTGGGGGCTCAAATGACCTGATTTTAATAATGAAGTAATTTATGCAATAAATGCAATCAGCATCTATGAATCTCACTTAACGGAACATATTGGTGATTAGCCAATGCTAAAGCAAGTGACTGTCAGCATGGGGCAATGTATGGGCTTCTGCAGAGAAAACAGATCTCACTGATGGGTGCGGGGTGGGGGCTGCTTGAGACACGTGATCTGAGAGCAGCTCTTGGCTGCAAAAGCTCTGTCAGGGAGGTTGAGACCGAACTTGACGTTAATTTACAAAAACTGATTCTGATACTTTGGTAACATTAGCATAAAACTACAGGACAAGGAACACTTGTACCTTGGTTGGAGTGAAGTGATATCCTGGAAGGAAATCGGGGCACACAGAACAGGGTATGGGGAAGCGGATGTGGCTCAAGCGACTGAGGTCCTGCCTACCACATGGGAGATCTCGGGCTCGGTTCCTGATGCTTCCTAGACAAGAGGAGCAAGACAGCAAGCTGGCTTGACAGGCTGGCATGGCGAGCTGATGCAACAAGATGACACAACAAGGAGACACAATGAGGAAACACAACGAGAGACGCAAGAAAGCTGGGAGCGGAGGTGGCTCAAGCGATTGAGCGCCTCTCTCCCACATGGGAGGTCCCAAGTTTGGTTCCTGGTGCCTCCTAAAGAGAAGAGGAGCAGACACAGAGAGCATACAGTGAATAGACAAGAGAGCAGACAGCGAGCACAAACAACAGGGGGGAGGGGGGAAATTAAAAAAAAAAAATCTTAAAAAAAAATTAATAAAACAAAAAAAGAACAGGGCATGTAAGGCAGGCAGAGCCAGCACCCTTCCTGGCAGCTAGCAGGGTACCAGCAGGGCACAGGGCCTCAGGGCGGTGGAGTGGGCACCCAGGGAGAAACGGAGAATTTCTAATCTGGTAAGAGTCAATCTACATCCCTGAATAATCTGAGCTGCAAGTATTTTTCAATTTAGGCTTTTGAGAGTGTTATGTTGAATTACCATTTTTTACCTTTTTACTTTATTCCATTCCCTACAGATCGGAAGCATACGGCGATAATCACTGTACACGCACATTTCCGTCCATTAGGATTCTCATCAAATATGGGTCTAACCTATGATATAACAAACAAATCAGTAAAATTTCGCGAGTGCTATCTCCTTGCAAATGAGATAACTCCTAAAGTTATTTAAGCCATCTCTCCTCACACAAAATCCTGAAGAATTTTTTTTTTCACATAGCCAGGAAACATTATAAAGAAAAAAAAAAAAAAACCCACAAAACAACAATTCATTTTCCTAATATCAATGTGAGTAGTAGAAATCCAAGCCAAGCCTCCCTTCAGTCCTAAGCAGCAGCCTCCAAGAGCCACTGCTATGCTGCTCCTGCTGTTGAGTTTTCATGGAATTGCACAGCTCTTTTTTTTTTCTCAAGATTTATTTATTTATCTATCCCCCGCCCCTTGTTTCATGCTCACTGTCTGCTCTCTGTGTAAATTCTCTGTGTCTGCTTGTCTTCTCTTTAGGCGGCACCAGGAACCGATCCTGGGACCTTCCAGAGTGAAGAGAGGCGCTCAATCTCTTGCGCCACCTCAGCTCCCTGGTCTGCTGCATCTCTCATTGTCTCTCCTCTGCGTCTCTTCTTATTGCATCGTCTTGCTGCGCCAGCTCTCCGTGCAGGCCAGCACTCCTGCACGGGCCAGCACTCCGCATGGGCCAGCTCTCTGTGTGGGCCAGCTCGCCTTTCACCAGGAGGCCCCGGGAATCGAACCCTGGACCTCCTATATGGTAGACGGGAACCCAATCGCTTGAGCCACATCTGTTTCCTGAATTGCACAGCTCTTAATATTTTTTTTTCGAAATCCTTAGCACTGTTACCTTGGGCTCCTTTCTCCCCACCAATCCAGGTTCTCAAACGCACAAGGACACTTTATTCACGCTGTTGTGGCAATGCAGGAAGAAGAAAAGTAATGGTTGTAACTGTTGTTGGCCTGGAAATGGCCACCCCTGCCCCATTCCTCTCCTCCTTTGCTGCCCACCTGATTCTGCATCACCTTGGGAGCTGGTCTCTTTCGCTGTTCCTGCAAACTCCTCTCTCCTCTTGCTCCTCACCCCACCCTCCGCCCTTCAAGGAACACTGCCCAGCTGATAGCCACTTCAGCCACACTGGAAGGCTGTTAAAATCATGCTTTGGGCGCAAGAAACAGATGCTGTTTGCAGTCCCGTGGCACGTCCAGTGCCACCGCACCTCCCGCCGCTCTGCGTGTTCTCTTCTTCCGAGCGAGCCTCTGCCGCAGGGACTCAGGAGCTCCACGTGCCGTCTGCCTCACGCGGTTCAAGAGATGCTCTTTCTTCTGTGCTGTTAATTAAAGCATTTGTTTTATCACTCACGGCTGCAAGGCAATTCAAATCAGTCATTTAGTCAACAGAAATAAATTAAAATTCATTAAGAAATTAAAAATCAGGTCTTTAAATTTCATCTCCACATTCCTTCAAGGAATATCAAATCTGTTCCCATCGAGACCAGGGAGACCATACAAAGTCCCTCCGGAATATGTGCTTCACTTTTTTCTCTCCAAGCCTTACTGTACTCTTTTTGGCAGTGCAAAAACTTGGGCCTGTTTTGTATTTAAACTCACTTTGTGAAATGAATGGGTAACAGAAAAGAGACTTCCTATCGCTAAAATAACTAATCCTGGGTTTAATGAACATACTTTTCCACAAGCGGCCAGATAGATTATTTTTAAAATCTCAGTGTCTTTATGTAACGCCAAACCACAAAATTGTGGTTGAAAGTGTGCGCTCTGGAGCCAGAAAGGCTCAAATGTGACTACTGCCTCTCTCTTATAATAGCTGTGTAACCTTTGGGCAATGACCTAACCTCTCTGGGGCTTCTTCTTCTCATCTGTAAAATGGGGCTAATAATAATACTGCTGCCTTTTGATTGTAGTGAAGACTAAATAAATTTACACATACAAATAACTTAGAACTGTGCCTCACAGATAGTTAATGTTCAATCACTGTTACCTGTTATTAGTGTGATAATATCTGTGTATGACACCCCATCCCATCAATAAAACCCCACTCACTGACTGTGCCTATAGAACAGATTCTGGAAATCTTCAGGTAGGATCACAAAAAAAGAAAATGTTTTGCGTCTCACTCTCTCTCTAAGACACGTCCTCTCTAAAAGTTCTTTTTGATTCAGCACAGTCTTGACAGGATTGTCCAGGGGATTGTATATTTTAAATATGATCATTAGAGTCAGCCAGATAAGCATTTGACTCATAACGTTCAGTCCTATTAACAGCTTTGGTTTAAGCCCTCTGTACCAGAAAGCAATCAGTGTGGGTGGCTCTCCTCAGCTTCTCTGCAGAAACAAAAGCCAACAGGCCAAGGGAATGAAGATATTTGCCTTTTCCCTGCAAGAATTGCTTATCCCACATATAAAGTACAGATTGCTGTCGCTGCATTAAGCTTTGGGGAAATTAAGATATGGCTTGTGGAAGGAATTAAAATTTATTCATCCAAAGCAGTTTTGCAATGTTCTGTAGGGGGCGGAAAAGGTCACTGTTTCTCTTATTTCCACCCCGTCACGATTATCCTCCAACCTGACATTTCTTAATCTGAGTTTATTTTCCAGGTCATTAATTTGATTTCTCAATGTTTTGCAGCCTTTAATATTCGCCACTAAAACAGCATCATTAAACATCAATCATCATTTCCACTTCTTATTTTTTTCTTCCCTCCTGCCATCTTGTTTTTTATTTTATTTTATTTTTTTATCCTTTTTCCATCACTATTTTCCAATGGTATCTGACCTTTCTTTGCATCAACTCAAGCTAATCCAACTTAATAAATCAATTTTGAGTCTCCCAAGGGAGGCAAATGGAAAAGAAGGCAGGCCTATTTCCTAGACTGTAGAAGCCGAAAGATTAGCAACATTGAAGTGTATTTTTATCTTTGCAGGATTTCTCCTGAAAAAACGACAAACCAGGCTACCAAACCAAACACATAACACTACAAATGAAAAGCAGAAGATGTCATGCTATACCAACTGGGAAGCCTCCAATCCAACTTCTTTTAGCTGTCTTCAGTGTTTTAAAGCTGAACCATGGGGCTATTTCTCTCAGCACTGAACATGCTCTGCTCTGGCTAAAAATATAAAGGGTCTCTCTTTGCCTCTATTTTAGGCAAATCAGATCATCCAAAACACTGAAGTCTCTAGGTGAACCAGGGCTTCAAACTGGAGAAAAGAAAAAGAAGGAAATGCAAATTCCTCAAACATCACCCACCCAATACCTGAAATGTAAGGTAAGCTAGCTCAAGAGAACGTGCTTATGTCTTAATAGTGCAACCTAATGGTGTTTTATTGGTTTTATTGCACACTTTGCCTAAACTTTAAGGGAGCTGAATTAGAGTGTTAATAAAAATAATATAATTTCCCATTGCTTCTATGAGAAAACCAATGAAATAGTCCTAACAGGAATATTGGAAGCAGGGTGAAAGTGATGCTTTTGCAACAGTCCCAGTTTCCAGAATTTAATTTCCTTTATGTTTCTTTCCTATTCCTGGGTTTTTCTCTCTTCCTTTACTATTCAGGGGAGAGGATTTTTCTCTTTTCTCTTCCCTCTCCCGTCTCCCCGAGGATTTCCTCTTCCCGTCCATGTCTCCTTAAACAAACACAGGACCCTAAGTGAGAACTCCCCAGCAGCCAGGGCTGTGAATAGCAGTGGTGGGCAGTGACAACAAGATCAAAAGGGATCTTCCCACAGGCCATTCCTGAACAGGAACGTTCCATATCAGCTGTGTCGGTCTTGGTGACCGCTGTCATAAAGAATTAGCCACTAACGTTGTGCAATAATAGCATCGACAAAACACGTTCACACCCATCACCACATCTGGTGCGGACATTAACCTTGCAGGGTAGGTATGATTTCCATCCTCATGTTACAGAGAAGGTGACTGAAGCTCGGACAGGTTAACTGAGGAAACAAGGTCACGGGGGATTCAAATCCTTTTTCCTCATAGTATCAACTCAGTCTTTAATATGTAATTGCCTTAGAAGTATAAATAGAGACTTCTTTCCACTATTATTAATCAACTGTCCTTTGCAGGTTTAGTTTAAGTAAAAGAAAGTGACTGAAATTTACTGCATTTTTCCTTTCTTTTAAAAGAAAAACCCTGGATTTTAAACCTTATTATTCTGTTTCAGTAATTTAAACGTTAAGGGCCTGAAAATTTGAAATGCATACTTTACAGTATATAAAGTAAGGAGTCCAAGAATAACTGAGCATTAGGGATCTTATCAACATAATTTATTCCACTAGTAAATTAAACATGATAATATAGAATTATACCAATATATGACAAAAGAGCAACTTATTAGTAGGCATTCATAGGAAACTCTCTAAGTAAAATAAGAATAGAAGGAAATTCCTAAACAATATAGAGTATTTATTGGAAACCAACAAATAATAAAATACTAAAGTAATTCCAATTAATATCAGAAACAAAATAGAGTGTCCCAATAAGGCAGCTAGAATTGGTAGGGGTGTGGCAACAGAGAGGAGGGAGCTACACAGAGACAGGCCATAAGAAATCTGCATAGGGGTTCCCCTAGATCCTGGGCCAAGGATTGGAAAGCACATGTACTGGGCCTGACTCTGTGAAGCGGTAGCTGGGAGGCTGAGATCTGAACAGAAACCCTAGAGATCACACAGTTTGGAGACACTGGGATTCTGGCCCAGCCAGAGTGGCGAATTCTCATTGCAAACATAAGGAATTAGGTTGAAAACCTGGAAAAGTCATACCTTATGAGTACAAACCAGTTTCTAGACTCCGGGCCATACTCTAGGACTCTAGACAACATAATCAATATACCCTACAACGTATCATCTACAATATCAAGCACGTAATAAAAAATTACTAGACCTGCAAAGATGCAGAAGATATGATCCCTATCAAGAAAAAAACAAATCAAAACAGACCCTGAAATGACCCAGATGTTGAGATTAGCAGACTAGCATTTAAAAACACGTGTGATAAATAAGCTCAAGGATGTGAAATAAAACACGAACACACACGAAATAAGAGATGGGCAATCTCAGTCAAAATATAAAAACTATTTTAAAAATCCAAAGGGAACTACTACAGCTGAAAAATACCAAATCTGAAATGTAAGACTCCTTGGGTAGGTGTAACAGCAGGTTGGGCACTACAGAACAAAGTGTCAGTGACCTTGAAGACGGCCCAATAGAAACTTCCCAAACTGAAAAAGAGAGGGAAAGAAGATTGAAATAAAACCAAATATATCCTCAGTGACCTGTTGGACTATAAAAAGTGGTCTAATGTATTGTAATTAGAGTTACAGAAGGTGAGGAGAAAGATAATACGGCAAAAATTTAAGAAATTGTAGCTGAGGATTTTCCAAAATTGACGAAAGGTATCAATTATCAAGAAAATCATACCTGAGCATATCATAGTCAAACTGCTGAAAACCAAGATACAGATAAAATTGCAAAAGCTTTTAGAGGAAAAACAACAACAACATATTATATAGCAGGGAACAAAGATGAAATTGATGAATGACCACTTATGAGAAACCATGAAGGTAAAAAAGCAATGGCATTCTCCTCTCTGTGTCTTTGTGTATTGAAATATCCTTTTCTTATAAGGACAATAGTCATATTGGATTAGGGTCCACCGCAATCCATTTTTGGCCTCCTTTTAACTTAACTAATTCCATCTGCAATGATCCTATTTCCAAATAAGGTCACATTCATGAGACCAGGGGTTAGGACTTGATCATGTCTTTTGGGTACACACAAGTCAACATAAGAGCTGCCATAGGATCCAGCTATTCCACTCTCATATATTTCCCCAAAAGAAAAAGAAAATATGTCTATATAAAGACTTTTACACAAATGTTCATAGAAGTTTTACCGTAATAGCCCAAACCTGGACACAATCCAAATGTCCATCAGGAGGCGAATATATATACAAGTAGACTATTTCTCAGCAATAGGAAGGAATGAACTATTGATACATGCAACAACATGGATACATTTCAAAATTCATTATGCTGAGTGAAAGAAGCCAGACAGAAAGAGTACATATGGCATGATTCCATTTGTATAAAATTCTAGAAAATGCAAACTAATCTACAGTGACTGGGGTCAGATCAGTGGCTGCATAGGGATAGAAAGAAAGAGGAGGAGAGAGAGAAGAGATTACAAAGGAGTATTGAGGAAACTTTAGGAGTGATGGATAAGTTTATTAACCTGATAATGGCAATGTTTTTTTTTTTTTACAGGTATATGAATGAAAAAACATCAAATTGTCTATGTTAAATATGTATAGTTTATTGTATGTCAATTATACTTTAATAAAGCTATTTTTAAAGTCAATAGAAGAAATAAGATAGAATACTAAAACATATTAATCCAAAGAAAAGCTAGAAAGGTGAAACAAGAAGTAAACATTTCTGCTAACCAAACACACCATTAAGAAAATGCAAACACAAGTCACAAATTGGGTAAAAAATTTTCAATTCATATAAGACAAGAGGGTTGAATCCAGAATAGATAAAAACTACAAATCAATTTTTAAAAAGACAAGCCTTTTTTAAATTAGAGAATTTGTAGCTTTATAGAAAAATCATACAGAAAATACAGAATTCCCATATACTCCCCTATTCTTCATACCTTGCATTAGTGTAGTACATTTGTTACAACTGATGAAAGAATATTATTATAATTGTACAAGACAACCCATTTTTTAATGTGAAATTTTTGTAATATGGGTAAAATACTTAAATGGACACTTTACCAAGGAAGATAAGAATGGACAATAAGCACATACCAGGGTGCTCAACAAGGAAATGCAAATTAAAACCATGAAATAGGGGAGCGGATGTAGCTCAAGTGGTTGAACGCTGTTTTTCCAAACGAGGTCCCGGGTTTGATCCCCAGTAGTACCTCCTAAAAACAAAACAAAACAAAACAAAACAAAACAAAACAAAAAACCAACTTGGGGAAGTCGATGTGCTCAGTGGTTGAGTGCTGGCTTCCCACATCTGAGGTCCCAGGTTCAATTCCCAGCCCCGGTATCTCAAACAAAACAAAACAAAACAAACCATTAGATACCACTTCATTTCAACTAAAATAGTTACAATGAAAAAGACTAACAACATCAAATGTTGGCAAGGATGTAGAACAATTGGCACTCTCATAAATTGCTTGGTATAAAATAGCACAACTGCTTTGGAAAAGGTTTGCCTGTTTCTTATAAAGTTAAAAATGCATCTTCCCTATGGCCCAGTTACTTCCTTCTAGGTATTTACTTAAGAGAATAAAAATACTTATCCACAAAAAGACTTATACAAGAATGTTCTTAGCAGCTTTATTTATAATAATCTCAAACAGTAACAACCCTAAAGTTCATCATTAGAAGAGTGCATAAATAAATTGTGGCATATTCATTTAATTGAATACTACTAAACAATAAACTGAAAAGAACTACGGAAATATACAACAGCATGGATAAGTCTCAGGACCATTATGTTTTTTATTTTGTTTTAAAATTTTTTAATTAGAGAAGTTGTGAGTTAACAAAACAGTCATGCATAAATACAGGATTCCCATCCCCCCTGCCTTCCACCACCTTGCATTGGTGTGGAATAGTTGTTATTACTGATGATAGCACTTTTTTGTAATTGTACCATTTTTTACCAGTGGATACCTCTGCTACAATTGATGAAAGGTTATTAAAATAGTACTATTACTATCATCCATAGTTCGTATTACATGTATTCTTTCCCATATACCACCCTATTATTAACACCTTGTATGAGTATCATACATTTGTAACAATTCATGAAAGAACATTCTTATAGTTATACTGTTAACTATAGTACATCATCTACAATAGGGTTCACTGTGTTATACACTCCTGTTTTACTTTTTCATTCTAGTAACATATACGACCTAAAGTTTCCCTTTTAACTACATTAACCTATGTAATACAATGCTGATAATTATACTCACAATAATGTGCTACCATCACCACCATCCATTTCCAAAACATTACAATAAACCTAAATCGAAATTCTGTACAAATTAATCATCAAGTCTCCATTCCCTAACCCCAACCCAGCCCCTGGTAACCCATACTCTAGACTGTGGCTCTATGGGTTTGCTTATTCAAATTATTTCATGTCATTGAGATGAGATCATACAATATTTGTCCCTTTGTGTCTGGCTTATTTCACTCAACATGATGTCCTCAAGGTTCATCCACGTTGTTGCATGCATCAGGACTTCATTCCTTTTTACGGCTTGTGTGTATATACCACATTTTGTTTACCCATTCATCAGTTTATGGACACTTAGGTTGCTTCCATCTTTTGGCAATTGTGAATAATGCTGCTATGAACATTGGGGCACAAATATCTGTTTGAGTCCCTTCTTTCAGTTCATCTGGGTATATAATTAGTAGCAGGATTGCCCAGTTATTTGGTAATTCTATACTTTACACTTCCTGAGGAATCACAAAACTGTTTTCCACAGTGGCTGCACCATTTTACAGTCCCACCAGCAATGCAGGAGTGTTCCTATTTCTCCACACTTGTAGTTTTCTGTTGTTGTTGTTGTTGTTGTTTTTAGCAGTAGCCATTCTAATGGGTTTGAAATGATATCTCATTGTGGTTTTGGTTCGCATTTCCCAAATAGCTAGTGATGTTGAGCACCTCTTTATGCACTTTTTAGCCATCTGTATATCCTCTTTGGAGAAATGTCTATTTAAGTCTTTGCACAGTTTTTAATTGGGTTGTTTGTCTTTTTATTGTTGAGTTGTAGGATTTCCTTATATATTCTGGATATTAAACCCTTATCGGATAAGTGGTTTCCAAATATTCTCTCTCATTGAGTAAGTTGTCTTTTTCACCACCATTAAAAAGCCTTTTGATGCCCCAAAGTTTTTAATTGTGAGGAGATGAGATTTATCTATTTTTTCTTTCATTGCTTGTGTCATGGGTGTAAAGTCTAAGAAACCATTGCCTGACATGAGATTCTCAAGATGCTTCCCTACATTTTCTTCTAGGAGTTTTATAGTCCTGGTTCTTATATTTAGGTCTTTGATCCATTGTGAGTTAATTTTTATATGGTATGAGATAGGTATCCTCTTTCATTCTTTTTTATATGGATATCCAATTCTCCTAGCACTATTTGTTGAAGAGACTATTCTTTCCCAATTGAGTTGACTTGGTAGCCTTATCAAAAATCAATTGGCCATAGATATGAAAGTCTCTTTCTCAACTCTCAATTCGATTCCATTGGTCAGTATAGGTATCTTTGTGCCAATACAATGCTGTTTTAACCACTGTAGCTTTGTAATATGCTTTAAAGTCAAGAACTATGAGTCTTCCAACTACATTCTTCTTTTTCAAGATGTTTTTGACTATTCAGGACCCCTTACCTTTCCAAATAAATTTGATAATTTTCCATTTCTGCAAAACAAGTTGTTGGAATTTTGACTGGGAATGTGTTGATCTGTAAATCATTTTAGGTAGAATTGACATCTTAATGATACTTAATCTACCAATCCATGAACATGGAATATCTTTCCATTTACTTAGGTCTTTGGTTTCTTTTAGAAATGTTTTGTAGTTTTCTGTGTTCAAGTATTTTACACCCTTGGTTAAATTTATTCCTAGATATTTGTGTTTTTTTAGTTGGTGTTTTAAATGAAAAGTTTTCTTGATTTCCTCCTCAGATTGCTCATTACTAGTATATAGAAGCACTACGGATTTTTGCATGTTGATCTTGTACACTGCCACTTTACTAAATTCATTTATTAGCTCTAGGAGCTTTGTTGTAGATTTTTCAGGTCTTTGTAGATATAGGATCATGTCTTCTACAAATAGTGAAAGTTTTACTTTTTCCTTTCCAATTTGAATGCCTTTTATTTATTTTTCTCAACTAACTTCTCTGACTAGAATGCCCAATGCAATGTTGAACAACAGTGGTGACAGTGGGCATCTTTGTCTTGTTTCAGATCTTAGAGGGAAATCTTTCAGTCTTTAACCATTGAGTATGATATTAGCTGTGTGTTTTTCACCTATGCCCTATGTTGAGGAAGTTTCTTTCTCTTTCTGTTTTTCTAAGTGTTTTTTATCAAGTAAGGATGCTGGATTTTAAGTCCTTTCTGCACCAATTGGGATAGATGATCCTGTGATTTTTCCCCATTCATTTTGTTAATGTGGTACACCTTACATTAATTGATTTTCTTATGTTAAACCATACCTGATATAAAACCCACTTGATCATGGTGTATGATTCTTCTAATGTGCTGTTTTATTTGATCTACAAGTATTTTGTTGAGGATTTTTACACCTATATTCACAAGAGAAATTGGTCTGTAATTTTCTTTTCTTGTATTTATCTTTATCTGGCTTTGGTATTAGGGAGATGTTGGCCTAGTAGAATGAATTAGGGAATGTTCTCTTCTGTTCAAATTTTTGGAAGAGTATGAGCAGAATTGGTATTAATTTTTCTTGGAATGATTGGTAGAATTCACCTGTGGAGCCATTTAGTCTAGGCTTTTCTTTTTTGGGAGGTTTTTGATGACTAATTCAATCTCTTTACTTGTAATTGATCTCTTGAGGTCTTCTATTTCTTCTAGAGTCAGTGTAGGTTATTCATGGGTTTCTAGGAATTCTTCCATTTTATCTAGGTTGTATAATATTTTGGCTTACAGTTGTTCCTAGTTTCTTCTTATGAGCCGTTTTATTTCTGTGGGGTCAGTAGTAATGCCTTCCTTTCATTTCAGATTTTATTTATTTGTATCTTCTCTGTTTTTTTTTTTTTTTTTCTTTGTCAGTCTAGCTAAGGTTTTGTCAATTTTATTGATCTTTTCAAAGAAACAACTTTTGGTTTTGTAATTCTCTCTTTTGTTTTTTAATTCTCAATTTCATTTATTTCTGCTCCAATCTTTGTATTTCTTTCCTTCTGCTTGCTTTGGGATAGGTTTACTGTTGTTTTTCTAGTTTCTCCATGTGTGCAGATATATATATTATGTTTTTCTTATGAGTTGGGAAATTTTTGGCCCTTATTTCCTCATATATTCTTTCTGCCCCCTTTCCTTTCACCTCTCCTTCTGGAACACCTATGATGTGTATGTTTGTGCACTTCTTTCTGTCACTCAAATCCCTGAAACACTGCTCAATTTTTTCTATTCTTTTCTCTCTCTGTTCTTCTGATTGTATGATTTCTATTGTCCCATCTTCAAGTTCACTGATTCTTTCTTCTGCCTGTTCAAATCTGCTGTTGTATGCTGCTAGTATATATATATATATATATATATATTTTTTTTTTTTTTTTTAAGATTTATTTATTTACTTTACTCATTTTAAACCCCCTCTTCCCCATTTGCTGTTTCATGTCCATTCGCTGGGCAATTCTCTGTGTCTGTTTCCTGCCATCTCTTCTCCTCCTCCTCCTCCAGTCTTCACCAGGATTCGATCCTGGAGATCTCCGATGTAGGAGGGAGGCGTTCTGCCACCTGTGCCACCTCGGTTCCTGGCTTTCGGAACTTTCAAAGCATCTTGTCTTGTCTCTCCCCTGCGTCTCTCTCCTGTTACGTCATCATCTTGCTGCATGGCTCCCGAGGCCTGGCGGCTCACCGGCACACAGAGCCTGGCAGTCCATGCGCCTTCTATATATATATTTTTTATTTTACCGGGAGGTCCCGGGGATCGAACCCAGGTCCCTCCATATGGCAGACGGATGCCCAACCATTTGAGCCACATCCGCCCCCTGCTAGTGTATTTTTAATCTCCACTATTGTGCCCTTCATTCCCATAATTTCTGTTATATTTCTTTTATACTTTCAAATTCTTCTTTATGTTCACACATTGCTTTATTAATATCCTTTATCTCTATAAGCATATTTTCCTTCACCTCCTAAAATTAATTCTGTGTCTCCCTTGAATTTTTAATTTGTTCCCTTGACTGAGCCATACCTTCCTGTTTCTTAGAATGGCTTGTCATTTTTTTCCTGGTGTCTAGGCATCTGATTATCTTGATGATTTAACTCCGAAGGTCAGTTTCTCCTTCTTGTCTAGGTTTTCTTGTTGATTGGCTTTGTGTTAAGGCTCTTCTTTGACTCTTGGTCTAACTTTTTCTAGACCTTTAGAATAGTTTGTGTTTCACTGATCAGATTTTCTCAGCTCTTCTTCATCTGATTCTTGCCCTTTATATGCAGTACAGTTTTAAGACTGCATTTTTTGTGTAATTGTTTACCCTCCAAGAGAAATCTCCTTTTCCTCTGTTCTTTCTCTGGGAAACGTGATCTTTTCTGTTTGCTTTTGTGCAGAATTTTCTCCCCAGTTCCTATGATTTGTTTACATTCTCTCCCTCACTCAGTGCCATTTTCCTTATACTTTTCAGTTCTGGGAACTTCCTGTCTTACAGCAGTTCAGTTTAACCTGCCCCTCCCCCCATTTAAAAAAATTTCTGTGAGGCTTTTCTACCTCCAGTTTCTTCTCCATTAGGGTATACCATCCCAAGGAGCCAGATGGAGTCAATCCAGAAAGGTAGGTCATTCCATAAAAGTCCATTTTACCATTTAGGTGGCTCAGCCAACATACCTGGATTGAATTAGTACAGAACTTTCAAGTCACAGTCTTACTCTGCTCTCTCCCTCCCCTACCCCTGGGGCCTTTCTGTATGCTGTACTTCTCAGTGGCTTGTGTTCTTCCCTGACACTGCAGGCTTGGGCCCCTGTGCCTGGATATGGATAGGGTTCAAACTTACTGCTGTATAGCTGGGGGATGGTTCCAGGGCGCTGCCTCTAAGCACCTCCCAAGCTGCGCAGGACCAAGTGAGGGAGAGGGAAATGTACTGATAGGTCTGGGATGGAAGTTTCTACCTGATATTTTTACTTTTCTTCGATTCAGCATTTGTGAAGTCCTGTCTCCACCATCCTCCAGGGTTCTAAGCAAGTAGGATTTGTCCTTTTATTTGCTGACTCTCTGGGGAGGTTTTTCAGGGGATGTCTTACATCACCATGCTGATAATATCACTCAGAAGACCATTATGTTTTATTAAAGAAGTCAGAAACCAAAGAGTACGTACTATATGATAGCATTTAACTTGCATTTAAGAACACAAAAATAACCTATTGTGATAGAACAAGGTTTGCCTCTTAAAAGTAGGGATTGACTACAATGGACCACAAGGGAAATTTCAGAGTGATGAAAATGTTGTAAATTTTGGTTGAAATGTTGTTTACACAGGTGCATATGTCTGTCAAAAGTGATTGGACTTACCCCAAATATCTGTACACTTCACTCTATACATTTTGCCTAAATTAAAAATAAAATTCCAGAATATCATAATGAACATAGCTAAGAATAAGTTAGCAAATTCAAAATAGGAATTTATTCTAAATACCACACAAAAGGATAAGAGTTGTAAAATATGAAATACACATTTAGGTAAACAATGGATCAGAAATAACAAAATCATTTTCATAGGATTTCTACAGAAACTAAATAAAGAGATCAAAGGTGCACCAATATTTCAGAAAATAATAGAGAACTTTTTCTCAGATTTAGAAAAAAAACATGAGTTCTCAGTCTGAAAACAGATACGGATTGAAGAATAGGACAAATCAATAAAAAGAAAAAAAATTCCTAACCAGACATTCTGTGACAAAATTTCAGGGGAAAAACCTAAGAGCTTCCAGAAAGAAACATACAGCATACAAAAGAACCAGTACCACATTAAATTAAACAATAGATGAAAGAATCTAATAGACCAATACCTTCAAAGCTGTAAGGGAAAATAACTTTGAATCAAGAGTTTTATACCCATCCAAATTATCATTCAAGTGTGAGGGCGAAATAAAGACATGCAAGAGGGAAGTGGCTGTGGCTCAATCAGTAGGGCTCCCGTTTACCATATGGGAGGCCCCGGGTTCGGTTCCCGGGGCCTCCTGGTGAAGGCAAGCCCACCCGCACGGCGTGGTTAGCTGACCCAGCGAGCACAAGCAGCAAGGGGGGGATAAATGAATAAATAAATAAAATCTTTAAAAAAAAAAAGACATGCAAGAGGATATCACTAAATTTATTTATTAGATAAAAATCAGAAGCAACTTAAGGAATCAATAAGGGAGTGGATAAATGCAGTATGGCATATTCAAATAATAGTGCACTAGATAGTAGTTAAATGAAGGAGCTAGAGCTACCCGTAGTTGTATTGAGAAATCTGACAATGCTGAGTAAAAACCAAGTTGTGAGAGACTATTACAGTGTGATACTGTGTGTATAAATTAAGGTCATCAGCATCTGCAGCAGCATCGTCATCACCAGAGTAAACACCTGTATGTACCAGGTACTGTTTTTAGCACTTTCCACACTTTACCTCATTTAGTCTTTACAAAGACTCTATGAAAGTAGCCGTATTATCATCATCAGTTTATAAAGCAGAGAACTAAGGTTCAGGGAGGTTAAGGTTAAGTAATTTTCCCCCAGTCACAGAGCTGAATTGTTTCCCCAGGCAGACCAGCTAGAGACTGCACACCCCACTGCTTCACAAAACCATACCATGTATTCCTTACGAAATCACCTCACATCATCAGCGTAAGAAAACATGGACAGGAAAGACACATTCCAACTTCAGGATCACGGTTATCACAGAGAGGGGAGGAAAGGAACAGGATGAGGGAGAGATGCTAATTCCATCTGTAATGTTTTACCTTGTTAAAAAAATCAGAAGCAACTGTGGCAAAATATGATCATGTCCATTCAGGATGCTGGGTATTTGGAGTGTCTATAATATTACCCTCTATGATTTCAACATAAAATGTGCAAAACATTTTAAATTAAAATAAAATAAATAAAACACGAGAGAGTTAAAATCTCTCTCCTACCTTGGTCGTGTCTTTACAGCGAGACTTAGGTCAGAGATCACAGAATAATGTCATTCCTTTAAAAGACCCTGTAAAAGAGAAATGCAAGTTTCATTGTCCATGATTTCTAGGAGTAAAGAATCATAATTCCATTGCCACTTCACCCTGTAAAATATTACCTTCATCTCATATTAAGACAGCAATTTCCTAATTTGTTAGGTTTATCACAGAATCGTAAATCTTAGCAGCCAACATTTCATCAAATGAATTGGGGATCACAATTTCTGTACTGTCTTTTGCTCCCATTTTTGCTGTCAATTGGCTGTTGGAATTTGGGCATCTGACTGTTTTCACTCGAATGAAGAACTACAGCCTGGCTCTCTAGGCTATTTACTCTTACATTTTAAATGCTATGAGCTTTCCAAGGGAATCGATACTATTGTTTATGATGCCATTCAATTGTTATCATTAAATTTCATTTCATCAGACCCACTAGAGGGCCTATATTCTTATCATTTCATTTTTCTACATTTCTCACATGGAGGTGGCATTTTATAAACTGGCGGCATAATTAGTGTTCTTACTTTCATTACTACACCAATTAGTATTTGCTGAGTTCTCAGAAGGTGAGTGGTAAATAACTCTGGAATATCTGATTCCTTCAACAAACTTTTAAATGTTTTATGTTAAACACAGGGTTGTAATCTAGACAGGGGGTAAATCTATGATACAGCCCTTATTCTTCAGGACTTGCCAGTTAGTAAAAAAGAATACAAGAAATTCACATAAATAACCATAAAGAAAATTTGAATATGAAAAATACCTAAAGAGATCGACAAATAATGGGCTCTGGGAATTTGAAGAAAGAAAAACTTTCTGGGAGCTGAAAGGAGAGAGTAAGTTTTCAGGAAAGGCTTGTTACTGATAGTGCTGCTTTAGTAAGGTTCTAGATAGCTAGGGCCCCAGGAGTTGAGGGAGGAAGCTACGGGGCACTTCTACAGGAAAGCACGGGTTTGGCTCAAGTGTGAAGACCAGGCTGGAATCAGGCTGAATCAGAATATGAGGCTGGAAGAGTACTGTGAAAAATGTTTTTGGCTTCAAGTGGCTGAAATGTTGATTTTAACTAGTTGAAAATGAGGAATGTTCTTATGTTACATAACAGGATCTGTAGAAGTAGGGTGGCTTTGAGAGTTAGTTGCTTTAGCAGCTTGGTAATTGCCAGTTAAGGTCTCGGGTTCTTTCCTTGTCTCCGCTCTTCTATCCTCGGGGTTGGCTTAGTTCCACGAGTCACAGTGAAACATGGCAGACTCAGAGGAAGAAGTCAAACTTGGCCTCTTCCTGCAACTCACTCGAGAACATGGAGACTTTTCCAGAGGCCTCCTGACATACTTCTCATTGGCCAGACTGAGTTACCCGAACCAATCTCTGGTCAGCAGATCTAGCTTATTCTTAGACCAATCAGGGCCTCCCTTTTACCCTGACATACATTTCTACGTATGGGATAAGTGGATATCTGAGCAAAATAAGGATTCCCTTAGGGTAAAAGAAGGAGGTAGGGTGATGGATGCTGGATGGACAACCATATATCCAAATAGTGCTTGACGATTGTCACATGTCTTTTATACACAGGCACAGTTTTGCTTTATTTGGAGGTTTAACACATGTGTGGATCCATATAATGAAGAGCCTTTACACAGGCCAGGCTAAGATGGCCGGACTTTATTCCATATAAATAAGAGACATACAGGATTTTGAGCAGGGAAATAATGTAATCAGAGTATGGTGTTCAGAGGCTTAGAAGCAAGAACTCATGCGAATGGAGAGATTGTGTGTGTGTGTGTGTGTAGCTCCGAAAGTAGTAGGATTACTTGTCAAAAACAGGTTGTCAAATTTTCACTAGCTTTCCTTACTCTTCATTTCTATTAGCACTTCCTTCCTCTATTCTTCTGCCTGTTTTCCAGTCAATTCAACTGTACCAGCTAAACTTTATCACCTAAGAAGCAAATCTGAGGTGTAAACTGGATAGAATAAATACCCAAATAGAGCCCTAAATGGTACTCCAATTGGCACTGCTTAAAAGCAGTAGAGAGTCCCTTTCTATGCCTCTACCATAGGTCCTTTTCCCTGGGAGTCTGCTTCTGGAATTCTGCTTGCATCTGCTTCCTAGTTTATTAATTGATTCCATTTCCCTGAGTTGAACTTCCCATCTCCCTCTGTACTTTCTGAGCTCAGTTTCTCTAGCTCTGTCATCACAGTTTTTCATTATCCCCTTCTGCTCCTGCTATTAAGACTTTCCCAAGGATGTCTGTGACCCTTCCGTGTAACTTCTACGTGAGGCATCTCTCCTCCCTCTCATTTCCATTTGGGTTTTCTCAATATGTCGCCTAGCCACATCATGCAGGCACCCAGGACCCTTGCTCCTCTGCAGGAGAGCAGCTGAAATCCTTTAAATTTATTGCCATATCTTAATCAAATCTCTGAACTCATCTTTGGGAGTCAATATTTTTATCTTTTACCACCAGACTTTATAAGGGCCCAAAATATCACAGAACTGAATTTAGAATTTAGGTCATTAAAGATGCTCAAATATTGACAGACAGAAAAGGCCTCAAGAAATCATGTTGTAAACTCATCGCCGAGGCGATGAATAACTGTTTTAAAAATATTATGAGTACATCTGACTTCCTTATTTGCAACCAGAGATTTCTCAAGGAAAGAGCCATCTGAGAGGTCCCTTCTCTGTCACTTCCTAGTTCCCCCAGTGGCTCCTGCCCTAGGCCAGTCCAGACTGGGACTTAGCCAGCTGTGGTCTCCCTAAAGGAGGACGGGAGAGAGAGTGAAGGCCAACTTCAGGTTCCAGCAGGAACCCTCTTTACTCCTTTCTCATTTCCCCTAAACAATTTCACAAGCACTCTGTGCTTGCTGGTAGGCTGAGCAAAAGGCTTGTGGTGTTCCCAAGGGGACAAACTCCAGTGGAGCAGAAATGCTTGTTGGCCCAGGAATGAGAAGCAGGGTAGCCAAACCCCACGGGCAATGAAAGAGAAGCTTAACTAGGGAGCTGGGAGACTTTTCCTGGTTAAGGGGTGGCCTCAGGATTTGCATACGCAGGACAACCCCCAGCACGCTGATCCCCAGTCTTTGCCCAGAGCCCAGGAGCAGGCAGGATTCTCTCTCTCAGCCCAACGGGTGGGCAAACAGGGTCGGAGAAGAGTCCCACTTAGGGCCACTGCTCCATGGGCAATGCATTCCTGACATCCCAAATTGGAATCCTGGATACATTTCCCCCAAAAGAAAGATACTTACAGAGGAAAGACTGGTATCTCTTGAGACTGGTACATAAGTCTAGAAAGAGAAACCCAGAGAGTCAAATGCACCATCCCAAACAACACAGCACATTAGCTGCAGACCAAAAACTAGAACCCAGAATTCCAATCCCAAACCAGTGCTCCTCTGTGAGTACTCCATTATGAGTAAACTGGGCTTCCCAGGGGCCGTAAACACCTCTGAGTACATAATTCATATGGGAGGAAAAAGGACGTGGAATTTCAAATGATCCATTCTGCTAACATTATTAATACGGGGACATGCTGTACTGTACTTGAAGCTTTCTTTGTCAGCCTTTTCCTCTAAATGCCTCTAGCATTTCTTCTCAGTATTGAGCAAACATCAGCTCTGCCTGTGTCATGGATTTTGTCAATAGGAGTTGAAAATGTGCTGGCTTTCTTATTATCATTAATAGCTTTCTTAATTAACCTCCTGATTGAGTCAACAGCACAGCTCACTGTTCACTGTTTGCTTTCTACCTACTACAGAATCAAGATGGTCTTTTCTAAGTACAGAACGCTTGCCTGGGGTTATTTTGTTTTCCAGAAAGGAAAAAAACCAAACACATAATAAAACCAACCAAAAACTCACCACCACAGTGAACTTGACCTAACTGCCAAAACTTCCGATTGTGTTGCCCCAAGTAACAGCCCTTCTTCAAGCAATAACTGATTATATCGACCACTTGTTATACCTTTGGTCCTTCCTTGCTCTATTACGGCAAACTTGTAGCTATGAAACCTGGGCTAGGTGAAGTCACCTCCTTAGATGTCCACTCAATGGGATGCAGAGTCCTGGAGCTATACTTTTCATATTTCCCGTTCCCCAACCAGTCTGCTGTGGCTGCACTCAATCTGCTGGAATCTGACTCTATTATTTGTATGGCATACCCGATAAACAAATAAAAACAGGATCCTGCTCATACAGCTCATCTTTAGAAAGTAATAACGTTGAAGATACGGTGTTCCATTTTTAGATGAAACACAGATTTCCCAATAAAACCCAAATCCTTCATTCAAAAGGCTAAGATGATACCGTTCTGGGAAAGGGGAGGGGAGGGGCGAGGAGGGGAGGGGAGGGGAGGGGAAAAATAATACAACTGCTTAAATTTAAGGCATCAGAAACATCCAATACAAGTCTATTCTCTGGCTCTGTGCCCATGGCATTTTCAGCTGTGAATGAAAAAAATACAAGTTTTCTGCGCCCCAGGCTATTGTATCTATTCTTGACATGGAAATGGTTATTGGTTAAAGGCCACGTTGGGCTCAGTAATATCGAGGAACCACGTAGAAGATCTCTTCCGTCCGTGTTGCGGCGTGGTGAGGACAGTCTCGTGTTTGGTGACATACATTCAGTGGGTGATTGCGCAGTAAGTGGTGACGTCGTCCTAGATTGCTTCGACTCCTGACGCGTCCGGCCTGGCTTGCTTTCCCCAGGGCTTTGCAAAGTCGCTCTCTGCTCTTTGAGAATCACTCCGCAGTCTCCGAGGCCTCCCTCTTGCTGGCTCAGCACCACAAGCGGTTCCGTGACGCTGTGGGGGGACGCGCTCCCCCAGCTCTCTGCAAAGGCCGTGGTTGGCCCTCACGTCTGTATTCAAGTGGGGCAAAAGCAGAAGGGGAGGTCACAGCATCTGGCCGCCACATGTGGCGGGACGATTACGGGGTGGGCGGTGCCACCCACGCTTTCCATCATGATGATGGACACCGCTGCCCACACACCACAGGAATTTCCCACAGACTCCCTTAGAAGTCTGATCCTAGGAGACGCCGCCTGCCTGAGGGAAAGCTGAGGAACCAGAGCTCCACTTGCCAACCCTCCCCTCTTTCCCCTCCCCTCGCCTCGTGCTCCCCTTCCTCTTCCTGTGCTAGCCATTTAAAAAGAGATACCAGGCTGCCAGATGAAGGAGGCAGCCACTTAAAATTTGTCAGCCTCTTCTCTTAGAGACAGCAAGTCATCTCTGGGAGTTCCCATATTCTGGGAAGAGTAATGCGAATGGAAATGTGAACAAGTAGCCCACTTGTTCCCTGGTGGGTTTGAAAGGACTGACTAAGGTTTGCTGGCAGGAAGAGACACAAGTGTCCCCAAAGGGGGAACACACCATGATGGAAGGGGGAGCCTGGAAATGCAACCCTGACTCAAGAACAGCTAGTGATGGGGGAGAAGTTCTGATGTAGGGTGTGGTTGAGCCCACCAGGCCCCCCAGACCCAGTCACTGGGCAAGAGGGAAAACAGCTGAGCAAGGAAATACTGATGAAGACCTCTGGACCTCTGGACTGGGCCTCTGGAATTGCATCAACACCCTCGGTGCAAAGATCTGGGCCAACAATGGCGTCCTCACAGCAAAGCGCATCCAAGTGTAACTGTGTGGCCTAATTCTCAGCAGTAGGGCGGTGACAAGGGCACACACACACAAAAGTGGGCTGCCTCGTGGGCTGGTCACACACATTAGTTCTCTCTCCACGAGGTTTTTATTACCAGAACTGATACTTTTGGCCTAATTTAGATAATCGAGAGAGGGATTGGGTATCCTGCCAATTTCTGGAGGCTCAAACCAAATTTAATTTGAAAAACTAAAGGATAAGGCTTCATTTATACCCAAGGCTAATTTAAGACCCAAAGGAACGGCAGAGACCATTTAGTTCTCATTCTGCAGATAAAGGCCGCCCAAGTCCAGATTAATGTAGTCCCATCACCAAGCAACTAATGAGTTGAGTTTGTCCTGAAGGACACAGAGCTCTGACTACCAACCCAGTGTCTTTCCCATTATCAAAACTTGCAACTCCTCCTAAATGTCAACTTTTTTTGCTTTAAATAGTTTGAAATTTAGGAAGGTGCACACCTCCTACTTTAGCTCCTACTTTGGAATTTAGAGACTAAGCCTGAATTTTCTAGTTTCTCACTTTGGAAACTTGGTTATTTGATTGCCTCTAGGTACTAGGCAAGTCTAGAGGTTTCTCAGTAATGTAACTTCAGAGATGGATCTCTTATTTTTGTCCCTAATCCCAGATCTGTCTCCTGCGCTATGGTCCTTTATATCCAACCATTGATGCTACATCTCCACCTGGATAACCCTTAGGCACTACAAAATCATCATGTTCAAAACCTCCTGTGGGGAAGCGGATGTGGATCAAGTGACTGAACTCCTGCCTACCACATGGGAGGTCCTGGGTTTGGTTCCTGGTGCCTCCAAAAGAAGACAGCAAGCTGATGCGACAGGCTGGCACAGTGAGCTGATGCAACAAGATGACACAACAAGAGACACAAAGAGGAAGACATAATGAGAGACACAACAAAGCAGGGAGCAGAGGTGGCTTCAGTGATTGGGTACCTCCCTCCCACATGGGAGGTCCCGGGTTCAGTTCCTGGTGCCTCCTAAAAAGAAGACCAACACACAACAAACAGACATAGCAAATGCAAACAACAAGGGGGTGGGGAGAAATAAATACAATAAATCTTTAAAAATAAACAAAAAACCTCATGTGTTATTGTAGGCTCCACCCAACCCAGTATCCATCCCCCTCTCTCCCAACCCACTCTTCCCAGGTTCTCTGGGGGATGGGAACACCAGTCTTTCCCCTCGGCTCCACAAAGTCGTACAGATTCCAGTTCCTAAAAATTTATTTTATCTCCTATTCTCCATTCCCACTGCTACTGCAGTACTTTAGAACATTATCATTTTCTACCTGGACTATGAGTCTCTTAATTGTTGTCCTGTTTTTTGTTTTGTTTTGTTTTTTCTTTAATCTCATTCCAGATTTTCTTCCTCACTTCTACCAAAAGAATCTTCTGAAAATATAAATCTGATCATGTTATTCCCTTCAATGGCTCTCTAGTCTGTCAAGACAAACTCCAAATCCTTCCTCCTGCATGGCAACAAGGCCCCATGGCCTGCCTCTCACATCCTCCAGGCTTACGTCACACAGTCCTCTACCCTGCTCCCAGGCCATGTGTCCCAGCCACTGCAGGCTCCTGGAGTTCCTCTACCCAGCCACATTTTTATCATGCCCCTTTTCTTGCATCAGGAATCCCCTCTCCTGGGAATGTCCCTCTGCCTTTCAGCTTCGTTGAGTCTTTCAAGATTCAATTCAAGTGTCACTTTCTCTATGAAGCTTTTTTTTTTTTTTTAGCCTTTCGACTCCACAGGGCAAAGGTGAATACTGTACCTTTTGTGCCCCAACTGACCCTGTTTAGACTTTTATCCTAGCACCTATAACATTCAGGGCAATCATTCGCTCTCCCCCATGATAATGGGGACAACTTGATGCCAAAGGGCATATCTTATTTATCTCTGCTTTTCAAGTACCATATAGTGGCCACTTAATAAATTTTTGAGGACTAAAGAAAGGGAGAGAGGAAGGAAAACAGGTATTGTCACTATATATCATTGCTCGACTTTTTATCACTTCCAGGAGGAAAGACATGTGGCAACCTTTTTATCATTATATCTATAAAACATCGAACTGAATATTATCAAAGACAGCTCATGAATTCAGTTTCTAGTGTTAGAAAGACATAAATGTTGATCTGTTTTCATATTGTGCTATGTGGCCATTGGTGAGATGCTTCAGTCCCAAGATTTAAAAAAACAAACACAACTATTGTGACAATTGGGGGCATTAGTCATGTGTTTGGCTGTCCAAATGCCCTCCTTACGTCTGGGGAATTCCCCTGTAGCTAAGTATTTGGGGCAGGCAGAGCCCCACCCTCTCCAGTGGCCTCAGAGATGTGGCATTCCCATTTCCAGGGTCCCATCCAGCTCCTGACTCAGGCTCATCAGTTATATGTCCCCATAAGGCACTAAAACTGGTGCAATCAAGACTGGGCAGAGAGGGCCACTCTTTTCTGGTGGTGGCAACAGTCCAGTGCCAGCAGCCGGGCAAGCTCCAGTGCCTGGGGAGCACGGCAGCAGCAGGGACCCTTTCTTCAGCGGCACCACTGCACACAAGGGTTTTGGCCAAAGAGCTGACTGACGCACTGCCTCCCTTTGCTTCTGCCCAATCCCCGAGTGCGTTCCTCTCCCATTGTCCTCACGGTTCTCTGAGCCACTAACAGCTTCTAATAAATTATTTTTCTGCTTATCGTCCTTTCTGTTGCAACTAACAAACGCAAAAGGTCCAGGAGCTCCTTGGCAGCTCCTAACTCCTGCTGGCTTCAGCAATCTGTACCTACCAGTGTTCATCACTTACGTGAGTTTGGGTAATAAAATGTCTGACTGCTGGTGAGTCAGTGGTTGGTTCATTCCACATCATTAGAGGAATTTTTCTAGGCAGATTATTTTCCACAAAAGTTTTATTAGGGCAGGTTTTCTTGCTCTAAATCACATCCCCATACTTTAGCACGGTGCCTGGCATATGATAGGTACTTGACAAATACTTGCTGAATGAATTAATAAGTGAGTGTTTTAAATCCAGAGACCATTACCTAATATCACCATGTTGAATTGGTACTGAGAAAATAACACCTTACAAAAAAGACAGGACAAACTAGATGACTTCAGAAACTTCTTCAGACATTTGATTTGATATGCGCCCACTCAAGAATAGTGCCTGCAGATATATGTGCTTGTTTAATTCGACAAATATTGATCCTTTCCTCAGACTGCAGTAGTTCTAGGTGCTCATGGCCAAGTTATATCCCTTCCATTTGGGATTTGTGACCCTTGGACAAATTCTCATTCTTTTTGATCCTCAGTTTCACCATCAGTAAAATGGGGATAATAATCCATCTTAAAGAGTTGTTACCGGAATCAAAATGCTATTGATCTTTTGTGTAACATTTATGTAATCTAAGTATCTTTTAAAAATATATATATATATAAATTTACATTTAAAAAAAAAGAAAAAAAAAGATAGCAGCAACAAAATTTTTTTTATCAATGCTCATTTCTTTTGTCTTTGCTGTACCCTGCTTCTACTCTCAGCATCCTCTTGTAAATTTAGCTCAAAAACATTCACGCGCACCTTCTCTGCCCTACAATTAAGTCACTTCTTGTGATAAATAAGGAGTGCTCCTACTCTCCCAGGGCATTTACAGTGTAGTCAAGGAGATGAATGGGCCAAGGGGTCAGTAAATGTGGCGAGGGCAGTGATGAAGGCAAACACATTGTCCTGCTAAGGAAGGAAGGGGCTTTTGGAAGGAGGGGTGGAAATCATGGAAGGCTTCCTGGAGGTGAGTCTCAAAGGAGGAAAGTCAGGGAAGAAGAGAAAAATGGACCTCCAAGAAAAATAAACTACATGAGCAAAGGCAAAAGTGGAAAATAGCATTTCAGTATTTCTTGAAGGTGGGCTCAAGATGGGGCTGGAAGGAAGCCAAGGCTGCCGAGGAAGGTGAGGTCAGATCATGGACGGCCCTAGGTGTTAGATAAGGGGCATGGGACCCTGGCTATTGGAGAGCTCCTAGCGGATGGCAAGCAGGTGGGCGTTTTCAAAACCTACAGTATGGAGGATGAATATTGGAAGGCATGGCCTGGGAGAAGGGAGGCCCGTTAGGAGGTTACCACATCGCTCCAATTGTGGTGGGGAAAAAAACCTAGGAAGATGGCGGGATAATGGAGAGGAGAAGGGGGAGCCAAGTAATACTGAGAAGGAATAAGCATGTCATGGGAAGGCTTATTAGTCTCCTCAGAGCTCACCTTTGTCCTGATGCCTAAATATTGTCCTGGCATGAAGGGTTTAACTGATGATGATGAACGGTCAATGGCACACATGTTCCCCACTCCCCCAGTCTCCCAGCAGGAAGGGCTTAGAACCTCTAAATGCTGTGCTTGGCACCAGCCTGTGGCAGCAAAGCTCCGCACCGTCTTTCATCCACATCCACAGACCACACAAGGAATGGAAAGGCCTCTAGCGGACACCACGTCGGGAGACATTTTTTGACCTGGTGTAAATTATTCATCTTTCTGGAATTCTTTGTAAAATACTTTCCATTTTTCAGACAATCTTATTCAGAAGTCCATATAAACCTTTAGCTAGGATTTCTTATCTATACTGGCCAGGCTTTACATATTAAAATCAAATAGGGGTAAGCGGATGTGGCTCAAGCACTTGGGTGCCCACCTACCACACGAGAGGTCCCAGGTTTGGGGGTCCTGGTGCCTCCTAAAAGAAAATGCCGCCTCCCGCCGCCAGGAGCTAGATACCACCCCCACTACAACAAGCAGATGCCACAAGGCAGCAGAGGCCGCTGCCCGCAGGGAGCAGAAATGGCTCAGGCCGTTGGGCACTCGCCTCTCATGTGGGAGGTCCTGGGTTCGGTTCCCGGTGCCTCCCAGAGAAGGTGAGCAAACAAGGAGCAGGCAGACGAGAGAACCATCTGGGGGGAGAGGGTGATAAATAAAGAAAAAATAAAGTAAATAAAATAAATCTTTAAAAAAAAAAAACCAAATAGGACAAAATAAGGACAAAAGGATATTAGAGTGAAGACCTAACACTGGCCAAAAATGTTGGGAATGGCTGCTTCATTCTGTCAAATAGAAATGAGGCCAGACAGCTATTTGTTGGGATTTACATCTCCCAGCTCCAAACAAATGTAATCTCATCCTGGTGTGCACAGGCTAGGCCAGCAGGGAGATGGTCTAAATGTGGAACACGCAGATGCAGTTGTGCTGGCTCCTCTCCCGGGAGGCCAGGTCAGGATGAGAATTAATATTTCAGTAGCTTGGGATTAGGGAACACACATACCAAATCTTGGCCATTGGGGAAACAAACATGAAAATCTCAAGACATCCTGTGTCTTGCACAGACTGATAGGGAGGAAGTGTTTGACTCGTCTGCAGAAATGTACCCATTATTTTTGTACTTTTTTGGACCAGTACAAGTTGAGTGCAGAAATCCTCAGAATAAGGCTGAAGCTGCTTGGAAGATTGCCATAAAGAAGACTGTGAAGGCCATGAAAAGCAGTTTTTTAGGGTAAAGGGAAGGCAGGGCAGGTAAAACTCTTAAGAGTGATTCTTAGGTCCTATGTTGTTTAGAAATTTTTTATGGTAGAATTTGGCTTGGAGTACGCAGTGGCCTTCACTCAGATTTGACAGACCTCCCCTGGAGACCCCTCTCACCCCAACATTTGGAAAATCCAGGCACCCAAACGTTTAGACCAGCCCACCTTTGCTATTTGTATCAGAGGAAAAGCCATGAAACCACAGTGTGATTAATATTGACTCATACACTGGGACATGCATTTGCAGGTATAACTGGGGGGATTTCACATTTACTTTTTTTTTTTTTTTTTTTTTTTGTATCTCAAAAAGAATGAATGAAAGCAACTGTATTTAGAAAAGGGGTTTTCCTCCCAGAGAAATTATGTCTAATGTGTCCTAGGGCACACTTGGATTTCCCACAGCCCCATGGGTTTTTTCTGGGGCCTGCCATGGTCTAGCACTTCCAGGTGTCCACAAGAAGGAGAAATAAGGAAGAAGGGAGGTGTGGCCGAGTCCAGCTTCTCCAAGATCCAACTGCAATTCTGACAAGCATCATAAGATCAAAGGAGTCTCTCCTTGGTTCTTTGATCTCCTGATAACCACATTTAGCACCACTTTGAGCTGGGCCTGGGGCAGATGGCATTCATTTCTAACTCCCTCATCTCTTTCCAGTTTAAATCTTTCAACTAAGCATTTTCAAAGGTGTGAAAATAAACAAATACTTTGAGATCCAACTCACTCACAGGATTTAGCAAAACACTGTTACCATACTAAGATCGGTTTGGGGGAACAAGTAAACACTACAGAATCCTCCAAAGGATGGTCATTGCTTTTCATACCTTATCTGGCTTCAAGTTGTACGGTCCTGCCATCAGGAATGGGGCCGTGACCATAACTTCACCTCCGGAGGTCCTGGGGTCAGGGAGAAGGGGAAGGTGGCTCCCAACGTCCTGTGGTGCAGGAAAGCACCTGAGCCCCTGGGAGCAACGGCAGCTGCCACCCTCATCCCGCCTCCTTCCCCTCCCCCATATCCCTAAGGCAATTAGGCGGGACTCTCCTTCCAGGCCGGGGTTTCCCCTCTGATGTGCACAGCATGCTCGACTCAGAATGGGGACAGGAGCAAGATGGCGGCCGAGTAAAGCCCTCCAAGAGTCAGCTCAGCCTGCAGGGCAGTTAGTAATCAGCCAGAGCTATCTAAAGCACCTGTGGGGGGCCCAGGAGACCAGAAGGACACCCTACAAATCACTGAAAGAGTGGAAGGAGGAGGCTGCTCATCTGTAGTGAAGATTCACGAGCAGAGCACTCCACGCTGCAGAGGCTGATGCCCATCCTCCACTGGCAATGCAAGCCGCCTCGGGCGCTATTTCGTGGCTGGAGCTGGAAGCTCCATTTCCCAAAAACAGGAAAGGAAGAGGCAGTTGGGCACCAACTTCAGCTACTGACTAGTAAATTTGGCTGGCTAAAGTATAATCCTAAGAACAGCTAAAGTTTGAACTAGTCCAAGTTGGAAAGAGGCCAGTAGCCGCCATTTTAACTCTGCCCATGGCATAAGGGGAAGCAGGGCTGAGTGAAAATCACAGTACTGGTAGGGACCAGCTTCTTTCCATCCAGATTGGACTGTAGCCCTAGCCTGGGCCTCAGCCCCAGCTAAGGGAGGGAGGACGCTGGTGGGAACAGCAGGGTAGCTGTGTTTCCTCAGCCTCTCTGGGCAACTGCAGGCGCTTTTGGCCCACACAAACTGCTTTGTTGAGCACCTTTGTTTCCATCTCTAACCCTATTGAAGGACATCGATTTCCATGTCCAAGAAGCACAACATACTCTCATCTGAATAAATCTGAATAGACCAACTCTGAGACACATACTAATCAGAATGTCAAACATCAAAGACAAAGAGAGAATTCTGAGAGCAGCAAGAGAAAAGTGATGCATCATATACAAGGGATATCCAATAAGATTAAGTGCCAATTTCTCATCAGAAGCAAGAAGGCAGTGGTATGATATATTTAAGATACTGTAAGAGGAAAAACTGCCTGCCAAGAATCTTATATCTGGCAAGATTGTCTTTCAAAAAGGAGTATTCACAAATAAACAGAAACTGAGAGAGTTTGTAACCAAGAGACCGGCTTTGCAGGAAATACTAAAGGGAGTGCTAAAGCTTGAAAAGAAAAGATAGGAGAGAGCTTTGGAAGAGAGTCTAGAAATAAAGATTATATTAGTAAAAGTAACTAAAAGTGTAAAGAATGGTGAAAATAAAATATGACAGATAAAACCTAAATGTCAAAATGAATAAAATAAGAATAGCCTTTACAGTAATAACATTAAATGTTAACGGATTTAAACTCCCCAATCAAAAGACACAGACTGGCAGAATGGATAAGAAAACATGAGCCATCTATATGCTATCTACAAGAGACTCACCATATACCCAAGAATACTAATAGATTGAAAGTGAAATTCTGGAAGAAGATATTCCACACATGCAGTAACCAAAAAACAAAACAAAACAAAACAAAACAAAAACCCTGAGGTAGCTGTACTTACACTGGATGAAAGAGACTTTAAAAGCGAAACTAGTATTACAGATAAGGAAGGATATTAATAAAAGGGGTAATTCAATAGGAAGAAATAACAATCATAAATGTATATGTACCTAATCAGGATACCCCAAATTACATAAGGCAAATACTCGCAAAACTGAAGGTAGGAATAGATAGCTCTATAATAATAGTTGGAGACTTCAATACAGCACTCTTAGCATTGGATAGAACATCAGGGCATAGGATCAATAAAGAAACAGAGAGATTGAATAATATAATAAATGGGCTAAACCTAATAGATATATACAGAACATTACACTCCAAAAGAGCAAGATATACATTTTTTTAAGTGTTCATGGATGATTCCCTAGGATAGACCATATGTTGGGTCACAAAGCAGCTCTCAATAAATTCAACAAGATTGAAATTATACAAAGCACTTTCTCTGAACAAATCAGGTAAGTTTGAAATTAACAAGAGGCAGTAAAAAGGAAAATTCACAAATATATGGAGATTAAACAACACACTTTTAAATAATCAGTGGATCAAAGAGGAAATTGCGAGAGAAATCAATAAATACCTTGAGACAAATGAAAACAAGAATACAACATATCTGAACCTATGGGATGCAGTGAAGGCAGTGCTGAGAGGGAAATTTATAGCCCTCAATGCTTGCATTAAAAAAGAAAAAAGAGCTAAAACCAATGACCTAACTACACAGCTGGGAGAACTAGAAAAAGAACAGCAAACTACTCCCAAAGCAAGTAGAAGGAATGAAATAACAAAGGTCAGAGCAGAAATAAATGAAATTGAGAACAAAAAAAAACAATAGAGAGAATTAACAAAACCAAAGTTGGTTCTTCAAGGTCAACAAAATCAACAAACCCTTAGCTAGAATGACAGAAAAAAAAAAAAAAAAAGCAGATGCAAATAAAATAAAAAATGAAAATGGGTACATTACTACTGACCCCACAGAAATAAAAGAGCTCATAAGAGGATACTATGAACAACTACATGCCAACAAACTAGACAATACAGACAAAATGGAAAAATTCCTAGGAACATACGAACAATCTACACTGTCCCTAGAAGAAACAGAAGACCTCAACACACCAATCATAAGTAAAGCTATTGAAAGAGTCATCAAACAACTTACCCAAATGAAAAGCCCAGGACCAGATGGTTTCACAGGTGAGTTTTACAAAACATTCAAAGAGATTTAATACCAATCTTACTCAAGCTCTTTCAAAAAACTGAACATGAAGGAATGCTACAAAACTCATTCTATGAAGCCAATATTACCCTAATACCAAAGCCAGATAAAAATACTATCAAAAAAGAAAATTACAGACCCAGTTCCCTAATGAATACAGATGCAAAAATCCTCAAAAAAATACTTGCTAATCGAAGTATTTTGATGTCACATCAAAAGAATTATTCATCATGATCAAGTGGGTTTTATACCAGGCATGCAAGAGTTGTTCAACACAAGAAAATCAGTCAGCATAATACACCATGTTAATAAATCAAAGAAGAAAAATTACATGATTCTATCGATTGACCAGAAAAGGCTTTTGACAAAATACAGCATCCTTTCTTGATAAAAATACTACAAAAGATAGGAATTGATTGAAACTTTCTCAACATGATAAAGGCCATATATGAAAAACCCACAGCAAACATTATACTCAATGGTGAAAGACTGAAAGCTTTCCCATTGAGATCAGGAACAAGAAAAGGATGCCCACTGTCATCACTATTATTCAATATAGTGCTAGAGGTTCTAGCTTTAGAAATCAGGCAAGAAAAAAATATAAAAGGCATCCAAATAAGAAAGGAAGAAGTAAAACTTTTGTTATTTGCAGATGATATGATCCTTTATCCAGAAAGTCTCAAAAAATCTACAACAAAGCTGCCAGAGCTAATAAACTATTTTAGTAGAGTGTCAGGATACAAGACCAATATGCAAAAATTGGTGGTGTTTGTATACGGTAGTAATGCGCAATCTGAGGAGGAAGTCAGGAAAAAAATTCCATTTACAAGAGTGACTAAAAGAATCAAATATTTTGGAATAAATTTAACCAAGGATGTAAAGCACTTGTATTCAGAAAACTACAATACATTGCTAAAATAAATTAAAAAAAAAAAAAAAAAAAAGACCTAAATAATTGGAAGAAAATTCCATCCTCATGGATTGGAAGACTAAAATGTCATTAAGATTTCAATTCTACCCAAATTGATACACAGATTCAATGCAACCCCGATAAAAATTCCACCAACATTTTTTTAAACAAATGAAAAAGACAATTATCAAATTTATTTGGAAGTGTAAGGGACTCCCAAAAGCCAAAATACCTTAAAAAGGAAAAGCAAAGTTGGAGGACTCTCACTTCCGGACTTTAAGTCATATTACCTAGCTACAGTGGTAAAAACAGCATGATACTCATATAAAGATAGACACATAGACCAATGGAATTGACTGATGGTTCAGAAACAGACCCTCACATCTATGGTCAAGTGATTTTTGACAAGCCTGTCAAATCCACCCAGCTTGGGCAGAAGAGTCTATTCAACAAATGGTACTGGGAGAACTGGATATCCATATCGAAAAGAAAGAAAGAGGACCCCTATCTCACACCTTACACAAAAATTAACTCAAAATGGATCAAAGACCTAAATATAAGAGCTAGAGCCATAAAGCTCCTAGAAGAAAATGTAGGAAAGCATCAAGACTTGGTGGTAGGTGGTAGATTCTTACACCAAAAGCATGATATTCAAAAGAAAACATGGATAAATGGGGACCTCCTCAAACTCACCACTTTTGTAATTCAAAGGATTTTGTCAAGAAGGTGAAAAGGCAGCCCACTCAATGGGAGAAAATATTTGGAAACCACATATCTGATAAGGGTTTGATTTCCATTCTATATAAAGAGTTCATACAACTCAATAATAAAAAAGGAAGCAATCCATTTAAAAATGGGCAAAAGACTTAAATAGAAATTGCTACAAAAAGGAAATATGAATGGCCAAAAGGCACATGAAAAATGTTCAATATCACTAGCTATTAGGGAAATGCTATCAAAGCGACAACGAGATATCTCACACTGCATAGAATGGCCATTATTAAAAAAACATAAGACAATAAGTGCTGGACAGGATGTGGAGAAATCCGAATAGTCCTTTACTATTGGTGGGATTCTAAAATGGTGCAGGTCCTGTGGAAGACAGTTTGGCAGTTCCTCAGGAAGCTAAATATAGGACTGCCATATGATCCAGCTATTCCTCTACTAGAATATATCCAGAAGAACTGAAAATTGTGATGTGAACAGACATCTGCACACTAATGTTCATAGCAGCATTATTTACAATTGCCAAAAAGATGGAAACAATCCAAGTGTCTATCAACCAATGAATGGATAAACGAAATGTAGTTTAAACATATGATGGAATACTATGCTGCAGTTAGAAAAAATGAAATTGGGACACACATGATAACACGGATGAATCTTGAAGACATTATGCGAAGTGAAATAAGCCAGACACAAAAGGACAAATATTGCATTAGATTCATTCACTAATATGAACTAAATACGAAGAATAAACATGTGGCCTTAAAACCTAGAGTAAAGGGGAGCGGATGTAGCTCAGTGATTAAGTGCCTGCTCCCCATGTACTAAGCCCTGGGTTCAATCCCCGGCACCTCCTAAAAACAAACAAAAAAACCCACTTAGAGTACAGGTTATTAGGAAATAAGAGGAGGGCTGCAAAGGTGTACTGATGCTTAATGTATGTAGAAATTTTAATTAACTTGACTGTAAAAGTGTGGAAATGGATAGAGTTGATGGTAACACAGTATAGTGAGTAGCAGCTGGTTTATACGTCATATTGTGGCTGAAAACGGTAGTCTAGGGATGTAAATGTCAAGTGAAAGAAAGCTAGAGAATAATCTAGGAACTGAAAAACACAGTGAACCTAGAGGTGGATGAGCTGTGGTTAACAGTACAAATGCAAGAATGTCCTCCTGTGAATTAGAACGGATGTGCATTACTATTGCAGGGTGGCGGGAATGTGGAGAAGCCTGGAAAAAATACAATTAATGTAATCTAAGCAGTACAGTTAAGAGAAATACTGTAATATTCTTGCATCAATGCCAAAGATGAACAGTGTTAATCATATGGGGGTTTGGAAAAGAATATGCCAAATGTACATTATAGATCATAGCTAGTGGTAAGAGTCTGACGATATTATCTCCTAATCTGTAAAAAATGTTCCACAACGGTGTGGTGTGTTGGTGAAGGGGTGTTGTATGGGAATTCTACACATGTACATGATTGTTTTGTAAGGTCACAACTTGTTACAAAAATATATTTAAAAAAAAAAAAAAAAGTAAACATGCCAGGGAGCTTGCTTTTACCTTAGGGTCAATCTAGGTGGCCAGATTGAGGGAAAACACACACACACACACACACACACACACGACACTTGGCTAAATCTGAATTTCATATAAATGATAACTTTTTAGTATAAGTAAATCTCAAACATTGCACAGGGCACACAAACTAAAAATTTATTCTTTGCTTTTCCGAAAATTCAAATTTAACTGTGTGTCCTATTTTATTTGGCATCCCTACTAAGGTTTCTCTGTCCCAAATTCTTCCTAGAAAGCCAAGGGATAGCCAAGCCTCAGAGTTCAACAAAGACCGTTGCAGTTCTCCCTCTGATCTCCCCTTTTGAAAAGGGTACAGGCCTTTTACCAGGTGGTAGGGCAAGGGGCAAGGGGCAAAGGGTAGCAATTTTTAAGCACCTGTTACCTGCCCTGAGTATGCAGCATCCCATTTAATTCTCCCAACACCCCTATAGGACAGGTACTATTATTCTCCTTTCACATTTGACATAAAAGATCAGGAATTTTCCCAGCTCCTGCAGTTGCAGGGAGAATTCTAATCCAGGCGTCTCTGACTTCAAAGCCATGATCTGTCCACTACTTGTTGCTGCCTCCGCCCCTCTCCCTCAAGGACAGACCTTGAGGCTAGAGAACTGGCTTCAGCATAAATAAGCTTTTGTTCATTTCAGGTATCTTTTTTCGTGGTAATTGAAAGCTCTAGATCTTATCCTCTAGAACTCTGTCCTGCCATTAGGAATGAAATCCAGTCTGAGAAAGGACAGTAGATTTGAAAGGGGCTCTTAGATGCTTAAGTAAACTGAAGATAGTAAGGAGCAGGTGAGCCTGTAAAATCCAGCATAACACGACATGTGGAAGGCTGGTTCAATCACAGCTAGCTGGGTCCCACTCCCAGCGTTTCTGATTCAGTAGATCTGGAGTAGTGCAAGAGAATCTGCATTTCTACCAAGTTCTTCTCAGGGGATGCTAAATGCTGCTGCTCTGGGATTATACTTTGAGAATAAAGTAGGTTTAGAAAGGGAGCTTCACTAAAAACAATATACAGTATTTGGAACTTAAACCCACAGACACTTTGGAACTCATCCCCCTCGGCTGAAAACCTCCTAAGGTCCTAGCTCTTGAAGGAAGCACACATGCATTCCTTCACATGCTCATTCACGTAGATAATTAGGCACCCACCATGTGAAATGCTGCACGGATCCTCAGGATGCATAGGGGAGCAAGACCCAGTTTTTGCCAGTGCACAAGGGACAATCAGGTAAACAAAATAGTTCAAATGGAGTAAGGTAAGTCACAAAGGGAGAGAGGGAAGGGAAGGTTCGCAGGAGACCTAACCCTTAGCTAAGTCTGGAAGGCTGAGGATGGGGTAACCAGGAGGACAAAGGGAGGAAGGACAGGCTATGCAGAGGGACCAGCATTTGCAAAGGCACAGAGGCGCGAAAGAGCATGGCAAGTTCAAGGCTGCAAGTTTACGCAAAAATGTTAATAATGGTGTGGTAAACAGGAACTCTATTTTCTGCATGATGCTTCTATAAACCTACAACTTCTCTAATTAAAAAAAAAAAAAGTTTGCTGCAACTGACACATACGGTAGATTTGGTGGTGTCTGGGAGAAGTGGGGTGGGGTCCAGCAGGCAGATCATCCTGAGATGCTGGGTTTTCTTTTTATTTGAGATGATGCTGAGCCATTAGATGGTTTTCAGTGGAGGAATGACATAAGCAGACCTGTAAATTGGACTGAGTAGAGGGGTTAGGGATACAAAACTAGGAAGCTGTTGCTGTAGGACCTGCTAGAGATGGTAAGGTGGGACCTCTCAAGCTGAAAGTGGATGGGGACACTGATAGTCTGAAAATGAAGTTTTCATGCTCACTCTTGCAATTCTTCATCGCTGCCATAACAAATACCACGCAATGGGCTGGCTTAGACAATGGGAACAGATAGTCTCGCTGTCTTGGGGGCTGGAAGGCTTGCTCTCTCCTGGGTAGGTTGTGTTCCGGTGCTGGCTTGCTGCAATCCTTGGGGTTTCTTGGCTTGCTTTCGGTCCCATAGTGATGTGTCCCCTCACGTGGTGATGTCTTCTCCTTTCTCGCCCGAATTCTTGCTGACTCTTCCTTCCAGCTCCTCCCATGGCTTTGTCTGATGGCTTCCAGCTTCTTCTCTCCAAGGCCACCAGTAATCTGGGTGAAGACCCACCCTGCTTCGGTTGACCATACTGTAACTAAAATAACATCTTCAAAAGGTGCTATTTACAACAGGTTCACATTCACAGGAATGCAGATTAAGAATTTGTTTGAAGTGGGTACATACTTCCATCTACTACAGATCCTAAGTTTTGGGGAATAAGGTGCAAATATTTCTGTGTGTTTTTATACTGCTGTCTCGGTCAAGTCTGTGTCTTAAACTGCGTGTGCATTTCTGCCTAGTAATCCCCACTTTCTTAGGTTTGCTTTAAGTCATGACTATTTGTTCAATTTCAGTCTTCTGCCCACTCCCAGGCATTGATTTATTCATCCAAAATCATATAGGATCTTACTGGCTGCTTGGGGAGACAAGCAAATAAACACTGCATTTTAATGTGGTGCATGATATAATGGAGGTACCTGCAAAGATCTGTGAGGCCACGAGGAAGGAGAGATGAGCCTAAAAGCAGTTGATGGCACAACGAATAATTTTCTTATCACTCTGAAATTAATTTTTGAGGACTTGCACATTGAACAGAGAATATTCATCTGTTCCCTGGATTGAAAACTACCTACGGGATCGGATGTGGCTCAACTGGTTGGGCGTCTGTCTCCCATATGGAGAGACCCGGGTTCGATCCCCGGGACCTCCTGGTAAAAAAAAAAAAAAAAAAAAAAAGAAAACTACCTCCAAGAAGATCTTTTTATTTTCTTTATACAATTCCTTATACAGCATCTCCAGCACAAGCACTGGATAAATATATTTTGGCAACAGAGAGAAATTAATTAGACCATTTTAACATATTAATTTCACTAGAATAGCAATATTCTAAAATAAGTAGAATTTCTCCATTTTCTGACTTTCTCCAAATAAAAACTATTTGATTAAAAAAAATTTTTTTCCTTACAATAAATGGGTGAGAGTGTTAATATCAAATCATAAAAATAGTATACAATATTTGGAACTTAAATTCATGTATATATTGGAACAAAAAACTAATTACAAAAACCCAGTCTTGGGAAGCAGATGTAGCTCAAGCGATTGATCTCCTGCCTTCCACAATGGGAGGTCCTGGGTTCAGTTTCCAGTGCCTCCTAAAGAGGACAAGCAAGACAGAGAGCTGAAGCAATAGGCTGGTGTGGCGAGCTGACACAACAAGAGACACAAGGAAGAAAACACAATAAGAGACACAATAAAGCAGGGAGCGGAGGTGGCACAAGTGATTAAGTGCCTCCCTCTCACATGGGAGGTCCCAGGTTTGGTTCCCAGAGCTTCCTAAAAGGAAGATGAGGGAAGCGGATGTGGCTCAGGCAACTGAGCTCCCGCCTACCACACGGGAGATCTGGGTTTGGTACCCGGTGTCTCCTGGAGAAGACGTGCAGGACAGCGAGCTGATGCGACGGGCTGGCGTGGGTGAGCTGACGCAGTGAGATGATGCAACCAAGAGACACAGCAAGGAAACATAATGAGAGACGCAGCAAAGCAGGGGGCAGAGGCGGTTTAGGTGACTGGGTGTCTCCCTCCACAATGGGAGGTCCGGGGTTCAGTTCCCAGTATCTCCCAAAAAGAGAAGACTAGCACACAACAGACAAGACACAGTGAATGCAAACAATGAGGGGGTGAGGAGAAATAAATCTTTAAAAAACATAAAAAATAAAAAAAATAAAAGGAAGATGAGCACACAACAAAGAGACACAGGAAATACAAACAACGAGGGGGTGGGGAGAAATAAATAAATAAAATAAATCTTTAAAAACAACAAGAAAAAACAAACCAGCCTTGTGGAATGATCTTGATTTTAAAAGGGGATGGGTAATGGGTACAGTCAGAGCTTATTATGAAGTTATCTAATTGAGTACATAGGAAAAAAAGAGACCAATGTTTAAGAATTACAATTTTCAAAGGTAAAAACATCTTCATAAATCACTCTTATTTGCATGTTGGGAATTGGCATGATAAATCAATGAGTCTTATTAAATCAGGCAAGTTTTAAAAATATCTTCCAAAAAAAAAAAAAAAATCATCTTCTAGGGATTCCATGTCACAAATGTTTGAAGTGGAGGTGACAGATGTTACACTAAAGGGCAAACCCTTCTTCTAGCTCCATAAATGACTTTTGGCAAACCATGGCAAGAGATGGCACCCACTGTGATCTCCACAAAGTGTCACTGCCTGCCGTGGAGAGCCGTCAGCAGCTCTGTCCATCAGGAGACTCTATCCATGCCCTCACCTCATAGCAGGGAAAACCTAAGCCTTCTCAGCCAAAGGAATTCCCAAAATGAAAATAAAATAAAATTAAATGTAAATAAAGAAAATACACTAAATGGGATAATTCATGGTCTTGCCCTCCTTTTGGCTTTTTCCACTGACCTAATTCATGACTAGCCTTGTACTTGACAAATTAATTCAAGGTTGGCCCTAACAGTCTGGGACTAAGTAAAGGCAGTGCTCTGTGGTATCTCTGTGGCCCCACCCCACTGAGGGCATACCGCTGGGGGGCGCAGTGGGCTGACTCCCCAGGACAACAGTGAACTAAAGCCAAGAGGGTCTGTCCCTTGGGCCCCTTCACTTGCAGCCTGGCAATGGTGTGGGTTGCTAGCAGCTTCCTCAATCACCTGGAAAGTGTCCTGTATGGGAGTTTTTTTTACAGCAGGCACCTGCGACACTAAGCTTAGGTGACAGAAAAGGCACTGGAGATTTTCAGCAACTGGTCCATGAGAGAAGTTGTCAGTACTGGAGACATTACAAAATAAATGGGTCATCACTGTTGCCGTCGTGTCCTTCTTGCACCACCCCATCACCTGGCCTCACGTCTACCTCAAGTCCTCAGACGGCCTGGCTCTTTTCTGACTACACAATAGTCTTCATCTTCAACCCCACAGAAACCCATTTTCTTAAAGTACAACAGACATTGAAACTCTCCTTCCCTCCCTTGGGTCTATCCTATACACCAGTCAAAATTTCTTTCTTGTGGAACTGACCATAGGTAAGAAACAGTCTGATCAGCTATTCACACTAAGGTGTTGGCTGCTTGCGTCTCATCCTCTTCTTCCTTGCAGTATAATCCCATAGTCCCAGCGGAGTGACTTGCTTTTCCCAGGCTCCCTTTTAGCCTAGGGTGGACATGGGTCATAGTTCTGCCCAATGAAGCACAAGTCTGCTGGAGTGTCCCTTGAAGGTGCTTTCCTGATAGAAGACAGACATTTCTGGCTTTTCCTCCTTCTTCCTAAGCAGATAAGACCACTGAGGGTAGGGGTGGGGGGAGGGGGAGGTAGAGGCCATCCTGTGACCAGGAAGCAACCAGCGAGAGAGAGGGGAAGGCCAAGAGAGTTCCTAGAAGACAAGTCTCCTCCTCCTTACCTACCTCATGGCCCCTTCAGCCCGTTCTCTCTCCAGTACTCTCCATTCCCGAGCCCTCTTCTGATACACTCCTCTGCTAATCCCCCAGCCCGGCTCCATCTAATCATGGCCTTCCCCACTGTTCCTCCCCCCAACCTTCTTCCATTGCTGGGAAAGGTTCATAACTATACTTATAGGCTCCACCACACATTTGAGGTTTTTATCTAGCCTCACCTGCAGTCAGGGCCACATTCATCCTTCCCCATGGCTAAAGGAGAATGGAAATTACTGGAACTTAATGACTTTCTCTGGCACTTCCAACTACTGGATCTTGACTACCTCTACTTTCAAGATTACTAATGGTCCCAGCTCTGCCTCCCTGTTCTCCTGCTCCTTCCCAGTATTATCAGATATAGGGCAATGTTTTGTTGCCAGAAAGGTATGCCATTGTTGCCATGTAACTTAACTTCTTTAACCCTCAAACCCCTCACTTGTAAAATGAGAACATTTTTTGTATCCTTATGAGTTGTTAAAAAGTATAAATTAGTTAACCTATATAAGCACACGAGAATTGCTTAATAAATATTATCTAGTATTATTAACAGATGGACTGACATCTAACGGGTGAAGATACCTCTGCCACCCTGGTGCCACCTTACCCCAAACAATCAGCACTTCATTTGCTGGGTTAAGCGTGACCTCACTTTTCTCGAAAACCTCCTTTTATTCTTGAGAGGCTACAATGCTTAGTTACAAAGATATTCCATGGCATTTGTTTATGGCTTCATTATTTTAGTGGGAGAAGCTGGGATAGAATTAGAGCACTAGAGATGCACCAGGAGGGACAAGAGAGAGGATAATGAAGGGGTGGGATGAGGATCCAGAAAAGTGTGGGAAAAGTAGAAGGTACCAGAAAAAAAAAAATGCGTATTTGCCCCAGGGACAGTCCTCATTTGGATCCTTTCTTCTCTGTTTCTGTTTTTGTTTCCTTGCGTTTAAAAATAAAGTATCCCATTTTAGCTTTAATTATGCCTTTTATTTTCATATTTATGAGATTACAATTGCATAATCTGTCCAGGAAAAACTGTGACCCAAGTCACTTGATGTAGGTTGCAGAAGGAAGGGGAAAAAGGCCTCAGGCCCAACCCCAGGAGGCAAAATGCTTATGTAGTTTAAGAATGTTATTGCCCTAAGTTTCGGGGTTGTTCTCCCAGGCAAGGAAAACCATCCTGAAAAACAAACAAACTTGTATTCTGGGATATTTCCCAGAAAAGACGCAGGTATGGTTAGTAAGATGGGATTTGGTTTTTGTTTTTCGAGCTTCAGCCGGGTGGCAAAAGGTCAGCACTGTGTTGCAATCCGCTTGGAGCCTTTCTCCCGTAATCCTAACCACAGTCCTCTGAAAGCTATGCAGTGTGGCAATTAGTAAAATAAAATGCCATTTTCTGAACGTCTTCTCCTCGGTATCTTGCAAAGTTACTGCTGAGTTTTAGAAAGATTTGGATAAACTCTGGTGGTTGGAATTTCAGAATAATTTCCCTAGTAGGAAGCTGTGAAAACTCTTTCCCTTAAAATAACTTGAAGAGATGGAAAGATGAGGTCCTGAAAATTGGTGAGAAGGCAAAATGAGGCCATGATGTGTGGGAAGAAAGAGTTTTTCTGTCAGGACTGCTTGGCCTTTTGACCTGAGGAAAGTGTGTTAGTGGTAGGAAGCCCTCCACAGACTGCTCAGTGCCCTGGGCTCCCTGGGGTAGGCCTCTGCCCTGAGGTGGGCTCCCTGAGGCCAGGCCCCTGCCCGCCCACCCGCACATCCTCTCAGCCTCAAGCAGAGCCTGCCACCTGCACACACTCAGGGAAGCCGCCAAATGCAAAAACCTCTCCAAGTATCAACTGACTTCTTTGGGGCCCGAGATTGTTACTGACGGGGCTGAAAAATATTCTAGCAGATCCCAGATGGAGCTGGGTCTCTATTGCCCAAATCACACAGCAGTGAGCACTGTTAGAAGAGGGTACATTCATACGTGGGCCCCCATTTCCAGCTGCTCCGCAGTCCCTACTTTGTCATTGTCATTTATTATTCGGGCTGGCGTTCTGTACCTAACTCAGCCACCACCACATTGTCTATGGTTATGATGGGAAGCTCCCTACACACACCAAGAACCAAAAACTGCATTTTCCCCCTAACCTGTTACCGAAGCTTAGTACAACAAAGTGAGGTACACTGGCTTGGACTGCATTTTCTGGTTCCCCTCTGCCCCCTTTTAAAAAAAAAATCTAACTTATAAGAAACTGAACTGCAAATAAAAGTAAAGGGGCGAGCGGATGTAGCTCAAGTGGTTGAGCACCTGCTTCCCACGTTGGAGGTCCTGGATTCAATCCCTGGCACCTCCTTAAAAAAAAAAAATAAATCAAGAGGAGAAATCAAGAGCGTATAGATAGAATCTATAAACCAGTTAATCACCTCCGAAGTCAAGAGCCCAGCTCTTTGTATTTAAAAATCCTATGATTTATAAACAGGGCAAGCTATCATCAATAGAAGAGTGTGGCTGTCCACTTAGACTCCCGACAGCCTGAAACCATCCCACAGTTTTCCAGATCTTCGTGCTCACGGAGTGATGTGTGAGAGCCTCATAGTAATGGCTAGAAATCTTCATTGTTTATGATTAAAAGTAAAACGTCATTAGGACCTAGTTAAGCCTTGTTCGCCTCGAGTCACTACCAGCACGTTGACCTGTTTCCCACACAGGCACCGTCTGAGGAAGACAGAGCGAGGCTTGGAATGGCTTCTAAGCAACGCGTCCTATGAAACCATCCTAATGTATTCTTAATATTGCTTTAATCCGTCAAACGTGTACAGTCGCCACTCCAAGAGCAACAGTGCAGATATAAACGTCTCAACATTTTCTCTGCTGCACAACAGCGATTCTGCATTAAACCCTTAGTGCTTGTTGATATCCTTCCTTCTGATAAGACCATTTACCAAGGGACCAGCAGGAGTCGGGAGAGAAGGCAAACACCTCTCAAAGCACCGACTGATTTGTTTGGGGCCCATGACTGTTGCCAAGATTGAAAACGAGTCCAGAAGACCCCAGTGGAACTGCCTCTTCCTTGGCCCCACAAGGCTAATTTTAAGGCTCCCTACTGGGAATCTTTGTACCCTTCATGTGACTTATGAGCTCTTGCTTAGGCTGGACAGTGCTGGCATCAAAAGAAAAGCGAAGCAGCTTGAATGTATATTATCAAGCATATTTTCTGAACTCACTTTTGCCAGAATAATCCATTTGGTTGCCTGTTTACATGTGAGCTGGAAGATGCATTTCTCCTTGGAAATCTGTTGTCAGATGGACTGACACTTAATCTTCCTCTTCGGGCTGCACCGCACCCAACACCCCCAATGCCTCCCCCCAACACCAAAACTATTTACGTTTCCTCACATTACTTCACTTTGATCTTACTTTTCCCTTCCAAGCTCCCAAACTGAAATTTCATCAAAACTCCATCCAAAAGCTGCTCCCTACACTCCTGATACTTAACCATTTTTAAAAACAGAAAACTAAAATTGGGTAATAATAGCATTAAGCAGGGTAGAAATTATGGCCCTCACTTTATGCCGCCAGATATAACACCTCATGCCCAATGTGCAAAGCGCCAAGGACAGCATTTGGTACTTGCGAGGGGAAAGGAGGATGACTGAAAGTGGGACTCAATATGTGGCGCTTCCACAGGGGGCTTCCAATCAAGCCAGGGTATTTTATAAACAATACTGGCAAAAAGAAAAGATATTAGGCCCAAATTCAAGTAATTAGGTAAGTAAAGGTGGGATGGGCCAGTTATCTGTCTCGCATAAGCACACGGAAGTTATGCCTTATGTAAACTTTCTGAGGGCTTTCCCTTTAGTTTCAGTCCTTTCTGCAATTACTCTGGGGGTTGTCTCCATCTTAGCCCGTGATAGGAAGCCTGATACACTTAGAAATGACCCAGCAGAGTGGGGAATGCCCAGTCTCTGCAGGCAGAGAGGCCTGGTTTGATGGGCTCAGCCACATGCTCACTGTCTGATCTTGAAAAATGTACTTACCGTAGGAGGTTGTGGTAAGGATTAAGTGGGCTAATGTGTACAGCGCCTAGGACTGGTTTTGAGCAAGTGCTCAGTTGGAGCTTTTATTACTGTTTGTGTTTCAGATGGTACTGGGCACTCAGTAATTCTGGGTTGGGAAGCTAATCTGCTCTTTGGCCAGACGACCCCTGATTTGATCTGAGTTGCAGCTCTTCTTTGTTTGGGTACTTTCATCTCAGTCAGTCTACTCCAGGTCCTACCCCCATTTCACTTGAATCCTGAAAGATCCCCTTCTGCCCACAACTTCTGGACACCTCCATGCATACCAGAACACTTCATCACAAAACCAGATGGATACACAGAATATCCTTGCTCAGTGCATTCACCCCTTTGCTCACTGAGATACCTCCTTAATCCAGCCCATCTCCCTCCTCCTGGCTTCAGTTACTTCCATTTCCAACCTGGGCCTCAGAGTCGATCATTACTTGGTGTTCTTCCTGACATCCCATAATTCCTATCCCCTCTAGCTTTCACTTCCCAGCCCTAAGGGATCACCTCTGTCTCCTTTCTTTTACCTCGTGCCCACATTGTCAAGCATTGTTGCAAAAAGTCAAGAGATTCATCTAGTCACCCATTCATCCAACAAATATTTTCTGCGCTCCTACTATCTGTAGAAAGCACATACTGAATGCCTCCTTTTCCAACTCTTCCCCTCATTCCTCTCCTTCCTCCTGACCCTAAACACAGGCCGCTCCTGAGCTTGTTCTCTAATCCAGTGCTTCTACCTTCAGACTGATTTTTCCAGCTGCCAGCCTGGACATTTCCACGGGGACAGCCTGCTGCATCGCAAGTGCATTATGTCCAAAGCCAAACCCGTAATATTCCCTGTCCAGGCCCAGCTTTTCTGGCAGTTCCTGTTTCCCGCATGCCTTCAAGGCCACTGCCCTAGTTCAGGCCCTCGAAGACACTTTCCTTTACTATTACAAAACTCTCCCTTATGTCTCTGATACCTTTTTCCCTCTATATGAATCCATCCTACCAGCTGCTTCTGGATTAATCTTCATAAACCACGGGCTTGATCATAGTACCCACCTGTTCAAAACACATCACTGACCTGCCAGCGACACACCCTTAGTCTGACATACAACAGCCACATGTTCTGGGGCCAGCCAGCCCCTCAGCTTTAACTATGATGGCAAACTGGACCACATAAGACTCAAGTCTTTATATAGCATGCTGGGCTCCTGCCCTGCCCTCGCTTCCCCTTCTGCCTTTTATATCCCCTTCTTCAAGGTCCTTTCAGCTCCTTCCTAAAATCTGCTCTGATTCCCTCGACCCTGCATGATTACAATCTACAGTATCTGGTTACACCTTTCCTATTTCTACTAATCCTGTTCTCCTTTGCGTTGCCCAATGGTAATTTCTCCCCTTCCATTTCTTCTCCAAACCACTTTTCCTTACCTGTAAACTCATGATGGAGGTCTCGATGATCGCTGCTGTGTCTTCCAACCCAAGGTTGGGTGAGTCTGTCTTTGGCAAGTGAAGGCCTGGTGCAAGAGAAAGTACAATGGACTTGGGTCAAAGGACCTCCTCTCCACCAGCTGCCTAGGCAATTCATCTGAGTCCACTGTGCCTTCACTTCCTCAGCTATGAAACTAATGATTTACGTTAGGAAGGTCTCTTAAATCTTTTCCTCTAAATCATCTTCTAATTCCTGTTTCTCCCAGCACCTAAGATAATGCCTGCTGTCTACAGAACAAGTGAACTATTTGCACCTATCACACTGTTTACTTCTTAAACCGAAAGAGTTACTTCCAGGACATGATAGGCTTTATCAAAAGGAAAAGTTGATTTTTTTCTTACATTTTTATAATTGGCCCCTAACTCTGATGTGTGCTATAAAACATGTTATGTGCAAAAATTAGGCATTTTTATATGTAAACCAAATCACCCTAGACTTGTCACCACAAATATAACCTATATATTACAGAAAACATTGGCATTAAGGGTTGGGAGTAAACATATCAGGGGCATCCAGTTTCACCTGAGCACATACTAGACAATTAAGAACATTCACAAGTATCAGCCCACATCACTCAAAGATACTGGAGGAAGGCAATATGCTATCTGAGCCAGGACCTGTGACCCTTCTGTTGCGAGCCCCACACCCGCATCTTCTCTGGCTTGAGCTCCTCCTGAGCTTTTCCTGGAAGGGCTCCAGCATCTTCTCCAGTGCTTCCAGTGCTTCCCAGGTCAACTCAATGTATGCCAGGAAGGTCTCTCCCTTCCAGCCTAGTACCAGCTCCTTCTTCATTCACTCGACCTTTGCGAGGCCTGCACTACTCCTGGGAAGACAGATCAGAGGACTAAACCTCCTGCCCCAGGTTTTTTCCATGCCAGACTTCCCAGACTCTTGGTCACAAGCTCAGTCACGATCTTTGCAGTGAAGTGTCGTGGCCTTCAGAACTTCAAGAGAGCATGCTCTGACCAGGAATGTGTGAGAGAGGGTGTGCGCCCAAATATCCCTGGAGGCTTGTCCCACTGCAGATGTCCATTCCACAGATCAGAAGCAGCTATCAGACCCAAAGGCGGAAACAAGCCTAGTGTCAACTGACAGAGGAGAGGCTGAACAGAGTGTGGCATGTGCACACAATGGAGTATTATCCAGTCATAAAAAGGAATGAAGTTCTCATGCTTGCTACAACACGGAGGAACCTTGAAGACAGCGTTTTGAGTATAATAAGCCAAACAGAAAAGGACAGTTACTGTATGATTTCATTTATTATTATTTTTTAAAAGATTTATTTACTTATTCCCCCACCTCCCCCTCATTGTTTTGCGCTTACTGTCTGCTCTCTGTGTGTTCTTCTGTGTCTGTTTGTCTTCTCTTTAGGTGGCACTGGGGACTGATCCTGGGACATTCCGGGGTGGAGAGAGTCTGCTCAATCTCTTGCACCACCTCGGCTCCTTGGTCTGCTGTGTCTCTTTGTTACGTCATCTTGCTGCACTGGCTCTCTGCGCAGGCCAGCACTCCGTGTGGGCCAGCACTCCACGTGGGCCAGCTCTCGATGCGGGCCAGCTCTCTGCTAGGGCCAGCTCGCTGTGCAGGCCAGCTTGCTTTTCACCAGGAGGCCCCGGGAAGCGAACCCTGGAGCTCCTGTATCGTAGATGGGAGTCCAGTTGCTTGAGCCACATCTGCTTCCCTGTATGATTTCATTTATATGAAATATCTGGAATAAGCAAATTCATAGAGATAGAAAGTAGAATAGAGGTTATCAGAGGGGAATGGGGAGTTGTAGCTTAATGTTTACGGAGTTTCTGTTTGAGATGATGAAAAAGTTCTGGAAATAGTGATGATGGTTATGCATCATTGTGAATGTACTTAATGCCACTGAATTGTTCACTTAAAAGTGCTTTAAAATGGTTAAAATGGTAAATTTTAAGTATGCTTTGTCACAATAAAAAAAGGAAAAAAAAAACACTATCTGATATTTTTTACTGAGTTACAAACTAAGTCTCTGAACAACCCTGCACCCCACTCCCATTTTATGACCTTATCCATGCCGTCCTGAAGAAAGTGAAGCTTTTTTCTATGCTTTGCCATTTGTTTAAATATCTGCCTAGTGCAGATGACTATCAAGGGCTAATTCTGAGAAAAATCCCGAAACAAGTAGTAGTATCCCTGTAGCTTGCTTATTCTTGCACTTCCCAGTGATTCATGGCCTTGGGCTACCTCTTCTGGAAAAAGGATCTGACTTCAGACAGGCACAGCTTCATATAGAATTTCTCAAACTGTAGTCCAAGCATCGTTCTTGGGTACTTGCTACAATGCACCCCAGACCCATTGGATAATAATATTAATTAGGTAGGGGGTTGGCATGAAATTGTGCCTAGCATGAATTTCAGTCCATGTGCATGCTATCCCTGGGATATTTAGTGAAAGGCACTGTCCTCTCTTACATGAACTTCAGCAATGAATTATGACCAATTTATAAGGAGAGTGGGAGACTGGAGGTGATTGGGGGACAGTTTGGAATCCAAGGGTCTTATTCATAATGTAGAAGTCATACCACTTAGTTCTATTAATATGATCTACCTTCAAATCTATGCCGGTTTGGAAACTCTGCTGAGCCTTTGAAAGGAGCTGTCAAAGACGGTGGCATGCCCTCTTTCAGGTGTTTTAACTTCCTCCCTCATTCAGTGATAACAATCGCACTTTCTGCGCTTATACAAGAGTAAATGACCAAAACAAAACTATACAGAGTACTGTTCCCTCTTCTCCTCTTCCTTCTATACAAAAAAACGTATACACTCCTTATATACATATAACTTACATGTATTTTGTACATACATACAACTTACAACATTCCTTATACACATATAACGTCCTATGGAGAATTTCTGCCATAAGAAGTCTTCATTATAGAATTGAATGATTTTTAGAACTGAGCTTTGCACACAAAGATTTTGAGAAATAGACTCCTGGTGTTTTGTTTTTTCAAAACTTTGCATATGGTATATTTACCAGGGACATCTATATTTTCCAACCTTAAATTAAACCTTTGAATATTAATACCTTAGTTCTTGAACATATTTAAGCCCACTAATTCTGAGAGTGCTTTTAGCACATGGACTCTGAGCAAATTGTATTAGCCTGGGGCCCATCTCTTCTGCCTAACATTTTCTTAGATCAAGGACAGCTTCTGGTGTAAATGAGGACAGCTTTGATTGTTTGCATCTGGAAATAATGGCTACTCAAGAAAATGCTCATTCTTGGGCCCCATAATATTCCAACTAACTCAAATTTTCTGGGGTTGAAGCTTGAGTAATCTGTATTTTTTTAAAGATTTTTTTGAGGTACCAGGGACTGGGGATTGAACCAAGGACCTCATATGTAGGAAGCTGGCGCTCAACCACTGAGCCACGCTGGCTCCCCTGAGTTGGTTTTTTCCAATTGTTTTGCTTGTTGTTTTTGTTTTTAGGAAGCACCAGGAACCAAATCCAGGGCCTCCCATGTGGAAAGCAGGTGCTCAACCGCTTGAGCCACATCTGCTCCCCTAATCTGCATTTTTAACAAGCCCCCCAGGGGACTGTGATGATTGTGATGTCCCAACCTAGAGTGTAAATATGAAAAACACAGTCAGAAGGCAGATGTGTTCTTGCCAGGCTTGGAATTCATAGGAAAGTGTCTTAGCTCTAGCAAGGCTGGGCAACAAGGTAGAACCCAGCCTTCCCCTTTTGGAAACAGCTCACAGCATATAATAGGTGCTCAATGTATTTACTTGTTTTTTCTGTTTCTTCTGCTTTTATGGGGAGAGGAGAAGTCATGAAATGCCAACAAGAGAGTGTCCCAGGAAGAGGGCTCATGCTAACAGATTTTACCTGTTAACCCAGATTTTAGTTATCTGTCAGCCAAGAGTGACTTTCTCCATATTCTAGAGTCCCTCAGACTGTAGGTATGGAGAGTTGGCCCCAGTCTGCTCTTCCACAGGCTAGTTCCACCGCCTCTGCATCTGCAACAGAGAACTTTATCGAGAGTCTGAATTTAAAAACTGAAGACTTCTGAGTTACCTTTCATTAAGCAAGAGCTTTGACCAAACACTCTTTGACCTCAGACTATATGTAAATTATTCTTTGGACATCAAAAAACAATTTGGCAAATTACTGTAATAGTATGGTTTGATATTTAAAAAAAAAGAAAGAAAAATGTTTTCTATGGTACTTGGAATCATGCCCATTTTAATAATACTCCCCCCCCCCCCAATCCCCGGCAACCAGGAAAAGTGTAAGTTTGGAAAAGCAATGCTAAAATATAGTCCCTGAAAATGTCCTTCCGAATTGAGAAGGGACATGGGGAGGTAGGAAGGAGAAAGACTAAATACTTCATGGAGCAGCTGTTCGTATTAGACACATTAAGAACTATAGTCAATATTATAAAATTTGGGGATTTGAAGTTAGGATCTGTACACTATGAGAAAATATTGACATAGTCTAATTCCAGGCACTATCTAGAACTATATATTTTAAACCATATGTTTCTAAACAATAATACTAGAGACAATTTTTAACAAAAGAAAGTCAAACTAATTAAAATGTTCATGTTTATTCAGTAAGCCATGGGAAATTGCCTTATCCCAATAAAAAAATCTCATTTAGGCTTCCCTTTGTTGCAGGATTCCAGGCCTGGCTGGAACTAAATTTTCCTTTACTCTGATGGAAGAATTTCCATGAAAGTCAGAGTTCATCTCTGTAGCAAAGGTTAGACAGGTCAGCGATTTGGCACTGGAGTAAAGAGCTCTAGAAAGGCTGAAAAGCAAGATACATAGGGTATAAAAATACAGTAAATCCCCTCAAATTTAAAACTACTTAGCATAAGACTCACATACATGATGCAGGTTAACAGAAATACTTAGAAGCCAGGGAAAGGAAATTTGTTTTCTTTTGCTGCCTTTTTTTTTTTTTTTTAAACAAAGATCTTAAGAGTCTACACAGACACACCCAACATATTTGGCTTGTTCCCAAAACTCCAGGCTCTAGCACTGTTGTAAAAATAGCTGTGAGCTAGAAAGCATGAGGGTTGCTGAAGTCTGTGTTTCTGAAAGGGACCTTGTTTGGCTGCACCTCAAAGTCTTTTACGTGTACAAATTCATGGATCCGTGCGGATAAAAGCAGTCAGTAAGGATAGTTGCACTATAGGGCATAGAGTCACATGAAGTAAAAACCTCCTAGTGTTCATGCTTATTGGCGAGAGGGGGGTGGGGGAGCGAGTCATTCCAGATGTTGCTAGATAGTGGTGAGCTGTTTCCATGAAAAGCTTTAGGAATGGCATTAGCTCACATGGAAATTATGTTTTAACTAGTCGGGAGTGGTTCCTGGAACTTGCCCTGATCCTGCCTGGATCTAACCCACCCTGAGCCATTTCAGAAATTATACCTAGGTACTGAATTGGGAGAGAAAGTTCCATAAAACTCTGGCAGAAATAATGTCGGAAAGGAAATGATACAGTATTTATTGCTGCCAGCCTGGGCAGGGGTAAAAATGCCCGTGAGGACCAAGAATGAAATCCCTAGGGCTCTGGCTTGCAAGAAATGCTGAGATACCTTCACAGTGATGCCAGGTAGGGCCACGCTAGTAAAGAAGGGCTTCTCCACATACCATGGGGTAAAATCTGACATTCTTGGGTTCTTTTTAAATTCATTCTCTGTCATAAGCAACCATGATGACATTAACTTATTTTAAATGACTTTAATTCTAAATGAAATGTCTAGATTATCCGCTCAAAATCTCTTAATTTCAGGATGAGTAAATATGAATGGGTTCTTTGAAATGAGGCTTTGAGCTTTAGAAAGCTTGGAGCCTGAAGCTTCGAAGAAAATTGTGTATACCACTCCCTGCCAAAATCCTAGTATTTATAAAAATAGTCTCAGCACATGTGCATGCCTCTGCCTTAACCACGTGATGGCTAAGAACTGGCTCATCACTCCCCACAGGGCCATACCCAAGCCTCCATCACTGGGAAAAACCTCATGGACTCAGCCGTGACGAGAACGCCTTTGGTAAGAGGGTCTTCTCTCCCGGTTTCGACTACTCTGGACATAAATAAATCTTAAAAAAAATTTTTTTTATTTACTTTTATCCATTTTTAGCCCCCCTTGCCCCCTCCCCCATTTTTGCTGTTTTTGTGTCCACTCGCTGGGCAATTCTATGTGTACACCTCCTGCCCTCTCTTCTCATCCTTCTTCTCTTGCCTTCACCAGGATTCAAGCCTTAGAACCTCTGATGTGGGAGAGAGGCATCCTACCACCTGCGCCACCTTAGTTCCTGGTTTTTCGGCACGTCTCGCCTTGGCTCTCCCTTGTGTCACTCTCCTGTTACGTCATCATCTTGCTGCGTGGGTCAGCGGGGCCTGGCAGCGCACCCACTCATGGGGCCTGGGGGCTCACCCACTTGTGGGGCCTGATGGTGCACCCACCCATGGGGCCTGGCAGCCCACGCGTCTTCTTTATTTTTATTTTCACTGGGAGGTCCCGGGGATCGAACCAAGGTCCCTCCATATAGGAGACAGACGCCCAAACATTTAAGCCACATCTGCACCCCTGGACATAAAATTTTTGACTTGAAGAGTTAGGTAGGATGTATCAGATATGTCTGCCTTGCTGTCCAAACACTATCTTGGTGACGACCTCCAAAGTCAGCTATGACTTGGAAGCTGGCAATGCTGGCTCCCAGCTGCGGAGCTTGATGCAGTTGAGAGGAAGGTCAGTGTGGAAGGTCAGTTCAGAGGACTAACAACAATTCCTAGATGGCCTAGAACTTGGGTTTTCATGAGGATAACAAAAGGTTTTGTTGAGAATGTCAAATACCACTCTCCTAAAGAGAATTAGATTCAGTTTAGGGTTACCAAATAAAACATAGGACAGATAGAGCCTGGGACAAATAACGCTAAAAGGTTATTTGTTGTTTACCAGAAGTTGAAAGTTAACCGGCATCCTGTATTTTTATTTGCTAAATCTGCCAACTCAGATTCAGTTTACTGTGCAGACTATGAATTCTGCTTATACAAAATGAACTAGAAAGTCTTAAAAAAAAAAAAAAAAAAAAAGTCAGGAGGTGGATGTGGCTCAAGCAATTGGACTTCCACCTACCACATGGGAGGTCCCAGGTTCAGTTCCTGGTGCCTCCTGGAGAAGGCGAGCTGATGCAGCAAGATGATGCAACAAAGAGAGTCAAAGAGGAAAGACAACGAGAGACATAAGAAACCAAGGAGCTGAGGTGGCTCAAGCGATTGAGCGCCTCTCTCCACATGGGAGATCCCAGGTTTGGTTCCCAGCGTCTCCTAAAGAGAAGACGAGCAGACACAAAGAGCACACAGCAAATGGACTCAGAGAGCAGACAGCGACTGCAAACGTGTGTGTGGGGAATAAATAAAATAAATCTTAAAAAAAAAAAAAAAAATTCTACATAGTGGGTTTTGATACATGCTTCCAATTCTTTAAGGAAAAGGGGGATAACCTTTAACCAGTGTGGCTCGGGAAATATCTCTGACAAATCCAGATCCCGCTTTGTACCTGCCACTCTGTCCCGGAACCACAAACTACACGTGCCCTGGTGGCCCCCCAGCATTTCCAATCCCACCTCTGTATTTACTCTAGGCATACTTGTTCAGAACAGACTATAAATCTTTATAAGTCAACTTCTCTAGGAGGTTTCATTTGCCTCCAAAATGTTCTTCAAAAGGTGGTCTCTCCACAGCGATGGCCACGTTCCCTCTGGCATTGTGTCCTTAGCCTGTGCCCTAAGCATTCTCTGCATGGTGTGCCCGCCGTGGGAAAAACCACTTCCTCAAGTCCAAGCTCAAAGTGGAATCTCACGGTGGAGACGATGACACATTTCCTCAGTAACAAACACCTTTAAACGTCCCCCAGAAACAGTGGCTCCCCACGTAGCCATTTGTTCACCTCACCCTCACCAGCAGGTGCAGCCACAGTTCTCAAACCTGGCTGTATATCGCCATCACCCGAGAAGGCTTGGGTGTGGGCCCATGAATCTGGATTTTTAAAAATTGATTTATATTTACATTTTATATAAATGGAATCATATAATATGTTACAAAATATATTTGTTTCATAGTAACACCATCATACAGTATTTGTCCTTTTATATCTGCCTTGCTTCACTCACCATAATGTCCTCCAGGCTCATCCATGTTGCCATATGCTTTACAACTTCATTTCTTCTTACAGCTGCATAATATTCCATCCTGTGAATAGACCACAGTTTGTTTATCCATTCATCAGTTGATGGACACCTGGGTTGTTTCCAACTTTTGGCAATGGTGAATAATGTGGCTATGAACATCGTGTCACTGCTCTCAGTTCTTCTGGGTATATACCCAGTAGTGGTATTGCAGGGTCACGTGGCAAGTCTATATTCAACTTCTTTGGGAACTGCCAAACAGTCCTCCATAGTGGTTGTACCATTCTGCATTCCCAGCAACAGTGAAGAAGTGTTCCTATCTCTCCACATCCTCTCCAACACTTGTAGTTCTCTTTTTTTTATTTTAAGATTTTATTTATTTATTCATTTATCCCCCCCTTGCTGCCCGTGCTCGCTGGGTCAGCTAACCACGCCGTGCGGGCGGGCTTGCCTTCACCAGGAGGCCCCGGGAACCGAACCCGGGGCCTCCCATATGGTAAACGGGAGCCCTACTGATTGAGCCACAGCCGCTTCCCTCTGTCTTTTTAATAGTGGCCATTCTGATAGGTGTGAAATGAGATCTCATTGTAGTTTTCATTTGCATTTCCCTAATCATTAGTGATGTTGAGCATTTCTTCATGTGTTTTTTTTTTTGCCATTTGTATTTCTTCTTTGGACAAATGCCTATTCAAGTCTTTTGCCCATTTTTTAATTGGGTCCTTTGTCTTTTTATTGTTGAGTTGTAACATCTCTTTATATATCATGGACATTAAACCGTTATCGGACATGTGATTTCCAAATATTTTCTCCCACTGAGTCGGCTGCATTTTCACCCTTTTGACAAAGTCCTGTGAGGTGCAAAAGGGTTGAATTTTGAGGAGGTCCCATTTATCTAGTTTTTCTTTTGTTGTGTGTGCTTTGGGCATAAGGTCCAAGAAACCACCACCTTCTACAAGGTCTTGAAGATGTTTCCCTACATTTTCTTCTAGTAGTTTCATGGTCCTGGCTTTTATGTTTAGAATTTTGATCCATTTTGAGTTGATTCTTGTATACGGGGTGAGATAGGGGTCTTCTTTCATTCTTTTGGTTATAGATATCCAGTTCTCCCAACACCATTTGTTGAAGAGACAGTTTTTTCCCCATTAGCGTGGGCTTGGTAGGATTGTCAAAAACCAGTTGACTGTATAGGTGAGGGTTTATTTCTGGGTTCTCAATTCTATTCCACTGATCGATGTGTCTACCTTTATGCCAGTACCATGCTGTTTTGACTACTGTAGCTTTGTAATGTTTCAAGATCAGTAGTGAAATTCCTCCCATGACGCTCTTCCTTTTTAGTATGCTTTTGGCTATTCAGGTGCACTTTCCCCTCCAGATGAATTTGATAATTTTCTTTTCTAATTCTGTAAAGTAGGTTGTTGGAATTTTGATTGGTAGTGCATTGAATCTATAAATCAGTTTAGGTAGGACTGACATTTTCATAATATTTAGTCTTCTAATCCATGAACACGGAATGTCTTTCCATTTGTTTAGGTCTTTTAAAATTCTTTTAGCATTGTTTTGTAGTTTTCTGCATATAGGTCCTGTACTTCTTTAATTAATTCCTAGGTATTTGAATCTTTTTGTGGCTACCGTAAATGGAATTTTCCCCGATTTCACTGATTTTTGTGTGTTGATCCTGTATCCTGCCACTCTGCTGAACTCATTTATTAGCTCAAGTAGCTTTGTGGTAGACATTTCAGAATCTTCTAAATATAGGATCATGTCATCTGCGAATAGTGAGTTTTACTTCCTCTTTTCCTATTTGGATGCCTTTAATCTTTTTGTCTTGTCTAATTGCCCTAGCTAGAACTTCTAGTACAATGGTGAATAACAATGGTGACGATGGGCATCCTTCTCTTGTTCCTGATCTTAGGGAGAAAGCTTTCAACCTTTCCCCATTGAGTGTGATGTTGGCTGTGGGTTTTTCATACATGCTTTTTATCAGATTGAGGAATTTTCCTTCTATTCCTATTTTTGTGTTTTTATCAAAAAAGGATGCTGGATTTTGTCAAATGCCTTTTCTGTGTCAATTGAGATGATCATATGGTTTTTTTCCTTCAGTGTGTTAATGCGGTGTATTAGGTTGATTGATTTTCTTATGTTGAACCAGCCTTGCATACCAGGAATAAATCCCACTTGGTCGTGATGTATAAGTCTTTTGATATGCTGTTGGATTTGATTTGCAAGTATTTTGTTGAGAATTTTTGCATCTTTGTTCATTAGAGAGATTGGTCTGTAATTTTCTTTTCTTGTAGTATCTTTATCTGGCTTTGGTCTTAGGATGATGTTGGCTTCATAAAATGTGTTGGGTAATTTTCCCTCCTCTTCAATTTTTTGGAAGAGTTTAAACAAGATTGGTGTTAAACAAGATTTAGAAATGCTTGGGAGAATTCACCTGTGAAGCCATCTGGTCTTGGACATTTCTTTATTGGGAGATTTTTGATGACTGATTCAATCTCTTTAAATGTGATTGGTTTGTTAAGTTCTTGTATTTCTTGTAGCTTCAGTTAGGTTGTTTGTACATTTCTAGGAATTTGTCCATTTCATCTAGGTTGTCAGTTTGTTGGCATACAGTTTCTCATAATACCCTCTTAAGATTCTTTTTATTTCTGTAGGGTCAGTCATAACTTCCCCCTTTCATTTCTTGTTGTATTTATTTGCATCTTCTCTCTTTTTTCTTTGTTAGTCTAGCTAGGGGTTTGTCAATTTTATTGACCTTCTCATATAACCAGTTTTTGGCTTTGTTGATTTTCTCTGTTGTTTTTTTTTTTTCTCAATTTCATTTCTTTCTGCTCTAATCTTTATTATTTCTTTCCTTCTGCTTGATTTGGGATTGGTCTGCTCTTCTTTTTCTAGTTTCTCTAGTTGTTCAGTTTAGTTTTTTGAGTTAGTTTTTTGAGTTTAGTTTTTTCTTCTTTTTTAATATAGACATTTTGGGCTATAAATATCCCTCTCAAGACTGTCTTTGCTGTATCCCATAAGTTTTGATAAGGTGTATTCTGGTTTTCATTTGTCTCAATATATTTACTGATTTCACTTACAATTTCTTCTTTGACCCACTGATAATTTACGAGTGTGTTGTTTAGCTTCCACACGTTTGTGAATTTACCTTTTTCATGTCTATTCCTTATTTCCAGTTTCACTCCATTATGATCTGAGAAGGTGCTTTGTATAATTTCAATCTTTTTATATTTATTGAAAGCTGCATTGTGCCTTAACATGTCATCTATCCTGGAGAAAGATGCACGGGCACTTGAGAAGAATGTATAACCTGCTGAGTTTGGATGCAACGTTCTGTATATGTCTGTTAGGTCTAACTCATTTATCATATTGTTCAAATTCTCTCTTTCCTTGTTCCTGTCTAGTTGTTCTAACGATGTGAGCGGGGTGTTGAAGTCTCCAGTGATTATTGTAGAAATGTCTACTTCTCCCTTCAGTTTTGCCAGAGTTTACCTCATGTATTTTGGGGAACCCTGGTTAGGGGCATAGATATTTATGACTGTTATAGCTTCCTGGTGGCTTGTCCCTTTTATTAATATATAATGGTCTTCTGTATCTCTTATAGCTTTTTTGCATTTAAAGTCTTTTTTTGTCCAATATTAGTATAGCTATCCTTGCTCTTTTCTGGTTACTATTTGCATGGAGTATCTTTTTCCAACCTTTCAATTTCAGCTGGTTTGTGTCCCTGGGTCTAAGGTGAGTCTTTTGTAAGTAGCATATGGATGGCTCATGTTTTTTAAATCTATTCTGTTAGCCTCTATCTTTTGATAGGGGAGTTTAATCCATTCACATTCAATGATATTACTGTAAATGCACTATTTATTTCCACCATTTTATTCTTTGGTTTCATGTGTTATATCATATTTTTGTCTATCTTTTTACTCTTTTGGATATCCTTCCTGCTATTCTTTCTTCTGTACTCTCCTCCAGGCCTCTCCTGTCTTTTTCTTTCAGGCTCTAAGGCTTCCTTTAATATTTCCTGCAAAGATGGATTCTTTTTTATGAATTCTCTTAGTTTTTGTTTATGAATACTTTATACTCACCTTCATATTTGAAGAGCAACTTTTATAGATAAAGAATTCTTGGCTGATAGCGTTTCTCTTTCAATATCCTAATTGTATCATACTACTGTCTTCTTGCCTCCATGGTTTCTGGTGAAAAATCCACACTAGATCTTACTGGGCATCCTTGTATGTGATGGTTTGCTTCTCCCTTGCTGCTCTCAGGATTTTCTCTTTATCTTTGACATTTGGTATTCTGAGTAGTATATGTCTTAAGAGTAGGTCTATTCAGATTTATTCTGATTGAGGTATGATGTACTTCTTGGGCATGTAAGTTCATTTCTTTCTTGAAAGTTAGGTAATTTTCTGCTTTTATTTCCTCAAATACTCTTTTTGGTCCCTTTCCCTTCTCTTCTCCTTCTGGAACTCCCATGACAAGTAAGTCATTGCGTTTCATGTTGTCATTCAACTCTCTGAGCCCCTGCTCAATTTTTTCCATTCTTTTCTCTCTCTGTTCTTTTCTCTCTTCAATTTCAGCTTTCTGTCCTCAATATTACTTATTCTTTCTTCTATCATTTCAAGTCTGTTTTATGCCGCTAATGTGTTTTTGATCTCACTTATTGTGTCTTTCATTGCCATGAGCTGTTACTTTTCTATTCAGGATTTCATATTCTTTTTTGTGCTCACTCAATGTCTCCTTGATGTTGTTTATCTCTTTACCCATATTGTCTTTCAACTCATTAATTTGATCTTGGAAATTTGTGTGCATCTCGTTAATTTGTTCTCTCAAATCCTGCACCTCTTTTGGGGCTTTAACATATTACTTTTCTTGGGCCATGTCTCCCATTTTCTTAGTATGGCTCATAATTTTTTGCTGATATCTAGGCATCTGATTAGGATGTAGTTCACCCAGATGCTCAATTTCTTTCTCTTTCATAAGGATTTAGTGGTAGGAGGCTGTGTGTAACTGCTACTCTTTGATCCTTGGTTTGACCTGGATTGTCAGGATTGTCCCTGCTAGTTGCTCAAAGCTGAGCTCTGGACCCAGTAATTTGTTGCAGACCTGCTTCCTAGGACCTTAGGGAGAGAGGCTATGAAGGCCAGAAAAAGCCTCTCTTACTTATTTTAAATTTTCTCACAAGCACTTCCTTGGTCTGCCAGCAGACGGTGCTCTTTAGCAGCCCTCTCAGTTCAATGCCTAGCTGGAGTGAGTTTGTTGCAACACAGACCAGATTAATGTGATAGAGGATCGTGCCTGGAAGCTAACAGCCTTGTAATTCAAACTTTCTCAGAGACAGCCTTCCAGCCTTCTCTAGCAGCCCCCTCCCTTTACCTGGTAAGAAATATTTCCACTCGCCTCTGGGTCCTCAACAATCAGTCCCAGTTAGTAACGAAGGAGATTGGGGGGGGGGGGGGTCAGATCTCTTTAGCCCCTTGCCGGCTCCCAAGGCAAACAATGGCATAGGCCAACCTGGCCTGGAAGGGCTCCTGGGACACAGCAGACCAAATGTGTGGGTCAAAAGTTGAGTCAGCCTTAGGTTGTGACCCCCTCTCTCCCCTTTCCTGGGGAGGTGCCTCCTCAACAACCAGTCCCACCTAGGAGAGAGGGAGATTGAGAGAGTCGGATCTTTCCAGTCCTGTGCCGGCTACCAGGGCAAACAATGGCAAGGTCCCACCCAACCTGGAAGGGCTCCTGGGACACAGCAGACCAAATATGTCGGTCAGAAATTGAGTCAGCTTTAGGCTTTGTCCCTCTCTCCCCCCTTTCCGGGGATGGTAGATCCCTGGAGCCCCCTTTGTCTGTAGCTGCTAGCCCAGAGGGTTGAATATTCTAAAGTGTCTTTAGAGTGGGGGAGGGTGCCAGCACTAGCAGCCGCTGGTTTCAACTCACAGTTCTGCCATGATGATTCTCCTCTCCTTTGTCCCCCTCTCCTCTGGGCACTGTCCAACCTTCACCTGGTATCCTAAACCCTAGAAGATCTTTTTCCAGGCTGTTTCGGCCTGTCCTCTAGCTATTTTTCTGGAGGAGAAGAGTGTCCCATATCCTTCTAGTCTGCCATCTTCCCAGAAGTCCCAAATCTGTATTTTTAAAAATTACTTCACATTCGTGTTTGGGAACCCGTGGCGTGGGTTACAATGGAATTTTAAAAATATTCTAATACAGTTATTAGTTAATTGTGTCTGTCTCCTAAAGTTCCTTGAACACAGTGCTAAGCACAGGGCCTGGCACATAGGAAATGTCCATAAAATAACTGAATAAAAGAGTTTACTTGTAACATTAACCCCTTCGCTTCATCATCTACCTCTTCCCTCACCTAAGTAGCTACATAACGTGGAGTCTGGGCATCAGCCCTGAATTAGCTTTCTGTTGCTGCATGACAAATTGCCAGAAACTTAGCCACTTAAAATAATACCCATTTATTACCTCACAGTCCCATGAATCAGAAGACTGGACAGAACATGGCTGAACTGAGTTCTCTGGTAAAGGCCTCAGAAGACCAAGATCAGGGTATCAGGTGGGCTGGACGCTTACCTGCAGGCTCTGGGGAAGATTCTGCTTCCAAACTCACTCCTATTGTTGGCCAAATCCAGTCCCTTGGAGTAGGAGGGCTGAGGTCCCCCTTTCCTTGCTGGCTGCTGGCAGGGGCCATCTTTGCTCCTGGAGGCTGTCTGCATGCTTTCTCATGCTGTCCATGTGCACCCCACCCTCACACTGCAGGCTGAGTTTCTCTCTGCCCTCTTCTGCCACATCTCTCTGACTCCAGCCAGAGAAAGTTGTCTGCTTTTAAAGATTCATGTGATTAGATCGGGCCTGCTTGGATAATCCAGCTTGGATAATCTCCCGAACTTAATTTGCAGCATTCCTCTTGCAATGTACGTAATGTATTCACAGACTCCAAGGATTAGGACATGGCCATCTTTGGGGGGTGAACCTGCCTACCGCAAGCCCTATATATCTTCAAGCCAATGAAAGTTCCCATGTCTTTCTGCAGAGAGCAACTTACTGGCCTATTGTTGTCACTAGAGACCCTAAATTACCGGATGTGAGGAGGAGGAGAAGATGGCCTGCCAATAGTGTCCAACCCAGAGGCTTTCAAATACTTCTCCAAGGAGCCCACCTCAGGGAAGCCCATGGGGATGGAGCATAGCACAACCACAAATCCTTCCAAAAGAAAAGCAAGGTAAGGAGGGCCGCCTGAGCTGGGTGTTGCTCTCAGTGCAGTTCAGGGGTTCTTGGGAGAAACGCACAGAAGTGGCCCCGCCCAGAAAGGAGGGGAGTAGAAGGAAAAAAACAGACCTTGAGGGCCAGATATCAGGAAGTATTTTGAAGGATTGGAGCTTGAGGGCCTGTTTCTTGGGAGATATTGCGGAACATATGAGGGCATCTGAGAGCAAAAGATGTATCTGAACACGGCTTCTTAGTCATTTTCACAGCAATAAAATGTAGTATCTCCTCACCACTCCCTATGCCCTACATATAACAGAATTCAAAGAAATTCAAATCTTTATTCAAACTCTTAAGAAAATACCACAAAATAGGACACTACATAGAGACAAAACTTTGAACAAAGAGTACAATGTCTAAAGAAAAGTTCAAATTTTCTGACCTGGTAGCCCATTTCCAAAGAAACCAAGTTGGTTGGGTGAGCCTATAACATGAATTTCTTATCAGAAGAAGATTGTCGAGTTCCCAGTTGCTAAACTTTTTTCCTCCCCCAGCTCCTTCCTCTCCTATGCAAGAGGTCTGGCCTCCAGGAGCTTGCCCACACCTTCCAGAGGATTCAGGGTCCTGCGAGAATTTATTCTTATTTTCTGTCTCCTTGGCTGACAAGCTCACCCTCTGCTTTGGTGCTAATAGCTCCATGCAGATGACCCACTTATCCAGCTGTGATCACTCCACTGAGTTCCAGACCTAGATATTCAACTCCTGCTCGATCTGTGCACCAGGGTGCTTCGCCAAGGAAAGAGCCAGAGAAATCTTCGGTTCACTCATTACAAGCTCCACTTCAGTTTTGTTTTTTTTTTTAATCTATCTTTATTCCAGAAGTTGTGAACTTCCAAAAAAACCGTGCACGTGTAGAAATCCCACCCAACACCCCTTCACCGACACACCACACCGATGTGGAACATTTGTGACAGATTATGGGGTAATATCATCAGAGTTATTACAACCAACCATGGTCCACAGCGCACAGGCCCCACTTTAAAAGGCATGCTGGGAGGTAAAGCACTCTGGAATCATAGAAAGTAGCTTTACACCTGAAGGAGGAATACGCAGCAGGTGCTCATTCTCTGCGGAGAGGAGCTGAATGTTTGTTTTTTTTTTCCCTTTCTTATCCCTTTGAATGATAAAGGGCCACAGAATCATGGAAGGGAGTTCCATGATTAAAGGACAGAAGCAGGGCAAATAGCCCAGTTTTCAGACGCAGAAGGCTCCAGGAGGCGTTTTGTGGTTCAAAGAAAGTCAGAAAAGTTGCCCAAGGCTTGAGGGAGGGCTGAGAAGAAAAGAGGGAGCTGTCCTGTGGAGAGCTGGATGCCCGAATTAGACTTGAGCTGTCTGGGGCTGCGAAGGGCCTTTGCCTCTTCCTCTCCTTTCATAGGAGCTTAGATGAGCATTTTGTTTGTTCTGCTTTGGGCGTGTATTGTTGTTTTTGAAGTCTTAGGAGGCTAACACTTCCTCACTGGGTAGTGTAAGCGCCCTTGCCAGTAGGTTAATATGCAGGAACAGGCCGGGAACCTGTGGGGCGAGCACCTGAAAAGACAGATTTGGCCAAAGCAGTGGTTTGTTCTCACAGCTTAAAGCCTCAGGTTAGATTATTGATTAGGTTAGTTTTCTGGGGGCTATTAGACCTGGTTTGCATTTCAAAATCAGAGTTCATTAAATTTGCATTGCAGTTGATTATCTTCCATTAAGGAGCACATCTTCACGTTTCATTACCAGGTAATGTATGTGCATTGACACTGCCTTAGTTTCAATGCTTAGAATGCAAATATAGCAGCTCTCTATCGATTTCATTGAATTTCACTGGGGCAGCTTAAAGCCCTGTTTTATTTTAAATCTCCATACCAGTTTCTGGAAAAATTAGCACTACCGCCAGTAACTGCAAAGGGACCCAAGTCCAGAAAACCATCTATGGGTTAAATTCTATGGGCCCTTCACATAATGAATAAAAAGTAATTTAGTGAATAAAACTCCTTTAAACAGTATTTCTGTCTTAGAAGCAAATGCACAATTCAATAACTTTTTTTTTAAGATTTATTTTATTTATTTCTCCCCCCCTTGCTGCTCGTGCTCGCTGTGTCCATTTGCTGTGCGTTTTTCTGTGTCTGCTTGTCTCCCTTTGTTGCGTCATCTTGCTGCGCCACTTCACCGTGCCGCGTGGGCCCTCAGCTCACTAAGCCGTGCGCGGCGCAGTAGCTCGCCTTCACCAGGAGGCCCCGAGAATCGAACCAGGGGCCTCCCATATGGTAAATGGGATCCCAACCACTTGAGCCACACCTGCTTCCCCACAATTCAATAACTTTTGAGGACAATTTCACTTAAAAGTCTATTTGAAAATTGATTCCTTCTTCCTTTCTTCAAATACCAACATATCTACCTAGGATTTTTAAGCTGTCTTTTAGGTTGATAACCAAGGGGTGATGCATCAGATCACAGAATCTGAGCCCTGGAAAGCCCATCTCTCTGTAACGCAAAGGGATTTTGAGGAAGAGGAGGAAATAATCCTATGGAACACCAAGTTAGCTTTGTAGACCTGAAAATCTCTCCTACGTGGCCCTGGCTTTCTGTGGTAAAGGTGGCTTTCCTCTCCAAGGGCAAAAGAGTACTTGCAAAGGCAAATGAGAATTTCCAAGAAAGAGATCACAACTTCTAATTATTTTAAACCTCTCACCTGCAAGAGACCAGAATTCCTGGGGAAGAGGGGAGAGGGGATTCCAAAGCTGTTTCTATATGGAAAGCTCTGTTTGTTTTTTTTTTTTCCCCAGACCATTTTCATTGTTCCAGACATACAAAACAAAACAAGAAAAAACCTTACTCATTATACCTCCTTATTATTGACACTTAGCACTGATAGAGAATTTTTGTGAAACTGATGAAAATATACAATATTACTGTTAACTATGGTCAATAATTTGCATTTTTCCCATATACTACCTGTACCAGTTTGATATTATTTATAAATCCAAAAAAAGACATTTGATTATGTTTATAAACTGGTCTGTCCCTCTGGGGACAGCTGAGATGCCTTTGATTAAATTATGTTAAGATTCGGGCTTTGATTCGACACATCGTTAGGGTGTGCAGGGTTGAGTCCCTGCCCCCTTGGTGGGCTGTATAAATGGACACACACTCAAGAAGGCAGAAGAAGAAACACACAGAGGAATAGCGAGAGCTCCACAGACCCAGAAGAGGAATGAACTCTGATATCCTGCGGCCCCGGGAAGAGAGATTAGCCATTCACCTGATAGTCTACAGCTGACCTTGTAAAGAGACCAGAGCAACTGAGCCTAAAAAGAAACGAGTCCTTCAGCCTCCAGCTGAGATTGGAAGAAGCTGGGCCCAGGAGCCTTGAGAGAGAGAGGAAGGCTGAACCCACGCAGACATCACCTGCCATCCTGCTTCAACACGTGGCAACAGACTCTGGGTTGAGGAAGTACCTCTTATGGTACCTTGAATTGGACTCTTTAGGGCCTTGTGACTGAAAGCTTCTACCCCAAATAAATACCCTTTAAAAAAGCCCTTTGGCTGACTAATACACTACCCTATTATTAACACCTTGAAATAGTGATGTACATTTGTTGTAATTCATGAAAAAACGTTTTTATATTTGTACTGATAACCACAGGCATCATCCACAACAGGGCTCACTATCTTATATGGGCCCACGTTTCATCCTCTAGCTTTCATTCTAGTGACACACACGACCCTAAACTTCCCTTTTTAACCACAAGCACACGCACAATTCAGCGCTGTTAATGTTTGTTTTTGTTTTTTATTTTGACTGCAACACTGGAGAGCATGTGCCTCAGGTTCACAGACACACCTTAGGGAAGGTGGGTATGAGGGCTAATCAAAGCATAGGTGCGTCCTACTTTGTGTCTGCTTCGTGCCTCGATTCCGGAAGCCCCACATTGTCCTTTGTGTTTCTTCAATCATGAAATGATGACGCAGGTGAGACAATACACAGGAGTCCCACCATAGAGTGTGAGCACTTCAGAGTCCCAAAACAGCCTCACCTCACTAATGCTAAGTGGTCAAGCAGATCGCTCCCCACCTGTCTGAGGTGTATAAAGGTCTATAATCAGGGCTCTTGCTCTAAGCCAAAAACCCAGACCAGCTTCCGCCTGGGTTAGAACTCAAGGAGCCATGTAGATATCAAGAACCCTCAAGATTTCTTGGTTGGCAAGTTTCTTTTTCCCTTTCAGACAATGAATTTAGAGAATAATTCCAGGCTGAGTTTCAGAGGCCAAGCAGAATGTAGGTTGGGAATCCTTGCAGACAAGACAATTACCAAATGCCAGAACCCAGACAGAATGGAAAGTCAACACAAGGTCAGCTGAATAGAAGTCAATACAATAGAAATATATGATAAACCTTTTTTTTTTTTTTTTCAATTTTTTTATTTTTTAAAAGATACTTAGATTACATAAATGCTACACAAAAAATATAGGGATTCCCATATGCCCCACTCCCCATACCTCCCACAACCTCCCACATAAACATCCTTCATTAGAGTGGCTCATCACCTGCAGTGGATATACACATCCTGGGGCTTTCCCACTAAGCATGGACCATAGTTCACATTGTAGACCACACTCTCTCCCACTCAGTTCTGCATGTTATGGAATGATGTAAAATGGCCTATATCTGTTGTTGAAATGTCACTCAGGGCGATTCCCAAGGCCTGAAAAATCCCCGTATTATAGCCGTTTTTCCCTCTCCCTGCCCCCAGAGCCTCCAGTGGCCATCGGCTCCACATCAATTGTCATTATTATTTCATTTTCCTATTAATTGTATTTGGCTATTGTAATAACTTCATCTTTGAAGAAGCTTTGGATTGCAGAAGGGTTACAACTGGGCGGGGGAGGATTGTTGGTGTGGGGTGTCAGGGATGGGGGATGCACGGGAGGAAGTTCACCTGAGCATACATATAAGGTATATAAATATGTTCATATGTTCACGGGGCATTGTCACAGTGGGTGGAGACTCACACAATAACCGAGAGAATATTGAATTCCCATCCTGGAGAGCTCTGCCACATTCTCTAAAGGAGCAGCAACAGTCCCCCAAGTGCAAGGGCAATGACTGGCGAAGGGGATGGTCCACTGATGAGCCTTTGATATTGACGACTAGGCTTATGAGCCTTTGCTCTTGAAATTGAAACTTAGCCTAGTGTTATGGGGTGCCTAAGAGCTGCCTCCTGGGAGCCTCCATGTTGTTCAAATGTGGCCTCTCTAAGCCAAACTCAGCATAGGATAAAACTTTTACAGTGCCCAGGCACAGATTCAGCCGAGCAATGGTTCTCGACCCTGGCTAAACATTACAATCACCTGGGGGTATGCCTGAAAACAAATCTAATGCCCAGGCCCGCTCCATACCAAGTCAATCAGAATTTGGGGTGGGGGTGGGGGACATGAGTAACATTATGTTTAAACCCACCCCAGGTGACTCTAATTTGCACTCAGAGTTGAGACAAACTGAGCTAGAGATTTCTTAAGTATCTCCAGTTGGCGCAGGTAGTGGCCTTATATCATCCACAGCAAGAAATTAATCCCAGGTAAGGACAGGCAAAGATCATGCTTGGCTAGAAAGGGGAGGAGGCAGGAGAACATGGAACTTGAGCTAGCTGCCTGGACAGATGTAACTAGCCTGTTATAACACATGCCTTTGGGTCTCTGAAAAAGGAGGAGAACCTGAAGGTCAGCTTGTGTCATCACATTGGCTCCTTGGGTCTAGGTAATTCCTTCAAAGTTAGGGGGGCTCATTGGTGGCTCCGCTCCCTCAGTGCCAAGGTTATCAATGGGGGACATGGCGATGTGGTCCCCTACCAAGCACCCCCCGAGGCCCTGCCACCTTCGAGGCCCTGAATGTGTGTAGGCTCAATTTCCCATTCCTTGAAGTGCCCACATTCTCCCTTCATCCTTCCCAGTCCTCAGAGATGTTCTTCAGGCCATAACCACATCTAGGCAGAAGAGAAAGTGAGTACACACGTAATACGTTTCTCCCAAAAGGGTCTTTGAGCACTGCACTAAAATCTTGCCACCTTCTTCCTTGAGTGATTATGAATACGTTGAAAGGGCATCTTGGAGAAGTCAGTCACCAAGAAGAGACATTTATTATTCTGGCCAACTTCAAAGTATTTAGCAGATGTCATGACTTCCTCCAAGCACCACTCAATATATTCTCTAACAGCAAACACAGTCAATCCCCAGGTAATTTCTGTTTCTATGAAAGTCTTCTAGGATTTCTGGATTGCAAGTACTTTCCCACATCAGCCATCTTCTCTATCATTGGTACATATTGTTACACCTTCTGAGCATCGTTTTGGATTACACTGGAAACCACCATCTGTTTTGAGTGTTGATGTCAGCAATTTATAGGTTAGTTGTATAGTAGATCCACCAGAGGGATCCTTCTGGCTGAAATACTAGTCCCCAAATTCACCATTACAATTGCAAAAACCAGCACTAATAGAAATGATTTTCCTTTGACAATCATATTCTCTTTCATGTTCCTCTTTGCCTTCACTCTCCCAAACCCTCAGGAGTTGTCCCTGTTACACCCTGAGACACCCAGAACACAAAACTTAGCCCCTTCTCCAATTTTTTTCTTTGCAGATTGGTACTGGAGATTTGTGATTTTGCAGGAAGGAGTCTCATGGCAGCTCACACAGCCTCTGACTCTCTTCCTTGTTCCTCCTTTCTTCCTCCCCTCTCTTCACCACACCGAGAGAATCAATTAAATCAAGAGAAAACCATGTTCTCCAAGGAACTGTAACGAAAATGTAGCCTCTCTCTCCTATCACTTTTAACTAAAACCTTTACAAATCAAAGGTTGTTGAAATGTTCATTGGGAACAAGGGCTTTCAAATCAGTTTCTTTTTTTTCTTTCTTACCTTTTAAAATCTCTAGTTTCTAATGACCAAGGTCCAGGGCATTCCCAAACACATACTCAGTCCCTGGTTTTCACAGTGTTGGCAAAAGCACCACAGTTCTGGCAGCTGAACACTGCCACCCTGGGAATGGCTTCCCTGAAGTGGAAGCATTTTTAGCAAAGGATTTTAGTTTTTTTTTTTTCCCTTAAGCTTTTTATTTTGAAATAACTTATAGGACATTTGCAAAAATAATATAACACTGATATAAAGAACTCCAATATATCCCCAAGATCTACCAATTTTAACCTTCCGCCACATTGCTGTATCATTTTATCTCTTTCCATCTATCTCTAAATCTTTTTCTGAACATCTGAAAGTAGACTGTATATATCATGTTCCTTGAACACATAATACTTCCATGTACATTTCTTAAGAACAAAGATACTCACTTATGTAATCACCTTTAGTACAGTTATTGAGTTTAAGAAATTTAACTTATAGTTAATGATATAAAACTTATAGTCTATATTCCATTTTTTTCCATATTTATCAAAGGCTTTTGTGATACCTGCTCTGTGCTGTGGGCTCCGTTATGTTGTTTTTTTTAAATAAAGATTTATTTATTTACCCCCACCCCCACCCCCCTGTTGTTTGCGTTCACTGTCTGCTCTCTGTGTGTTCTTCTGTGTCTGCTTGTCTTCTCTTTGGGCGGCACCAGGAACCGATCCTGGGACCTTCTGGAGTGGGAGAGAGGTGCTCAATCTCTTGCACCACCTCAGCTCCCTGGTCTGCTGCATCTCTTATTGTCTCTCCTCCATGTGTCTTTTTGTTGCGTCCTCTTGCTGCGCCAGCTCTCCGCATGGGCACTCAGCATGGGCCAGCACTCCGTGTGGGCCAGCTTGCCTTTCACCAGGAGGCTGCAGGAATCAAACCCTGTACCTCCCATATGGTAGACGGGAGCCCAATCACTTGAGCCACATCCGCTTCCCTCCGCTGTGTCTTATAGTTGGTTCTTCAGCTACATCTCCCAGGAAAGGACAAAGACCTCAGTTCTGAGTGCTTGACAATTCCCACAGCCTTCAATATTCTGCACAGCCATTCCTGTAGACTGACCGCTTTATACTTCTGCCATATAAAAACTCCTCTCACAAGCACAACGTGAAGCAGGTCATCAGGAGCTGTTTTCAGGACATCACGTGGGTGAGCTTTCAGGAGAGGGATCGGGTCTTGCCCCATGAGGTTAGCCCGTTGGCTATATTGATCCTATGACTCAAGCAGTGCCAGACAGAGGGTGTTAAAACTCAAATTTGTAGTGTGATACCATCAGAATGTGGGGTAACAAGCTACAAATACTGTTTGAAAAGAAGAGAGATCCTGGTCCCTGACTGGAAGCTCACTTGATTTCTGAAAAAGCCTCCGTTCCAGAGCAGACACTCCTCAGTAAACGCCCTGACGCGTGGCTCTTAACGCGAGCACCAAGTTAAGCTGGGCTCTTTGGGTCCGTGAAGACGCCACAGTTACTGCTGACTACCTCACTGTGTAGCTGGAAGCGGCCCTCGTTGCTAAATGACCCCAAAGACGGAGCTCATTTCAGAAGACAGTTCTCAGGGAGCTTCTATGTAGGAAACTGGGAGAACTTTGAGGACATTAGTTCATTATTTCATAACCCTGAAAACTCCTGATAACCTGTCAAAAGAAAAGCGTAACTCTTTGGACAACTGGAATTCAAAACAAGAGCAGGGGAACTCGCACTTGCTTCAAGTTTGTAGGAATGCAGGTTTTAATTTGGCATCAAAACGGACGGTGAAAGACTGAAATGCTTACCTTTCCAATGGCCTTACAATGAATAGAGGCCATTCAACAATCAGGAGTGCTTCCCATTTTTGCTTGCTTTCTTAAGAATAATGTTCAGTCACACAACTTTATAAAATTCTGTTTTTAAAATTATTCTCTTTGGATAGTAGAAATAAGGATGATTTTCCTCCCAGCTTTTTACTTCTTGGTATTATCTAAATCTTCTGTAATAGGTATGGGCTGCTTTTATCATGTTTAAATCTTCTTTTTAAATATATATATTGGAATACCCTAGAGTTCTTATAAGACAAATTAGAAAATCTCTTGAGTATCATCAAAGGTTAAAACAGGCATACGTGAATAGATTAATTTTAGAAATCTTGCAAACTGTCCTAACCCAATTTAGTCATTCACAAGTGGCCTCCAGAAGCTAAAACAGTGGTGTGCAGGTAAATGTTTAAGACCAGCTTTCCCAGGGGAAAAAAAGCCCTGATTTGTAGCATTTGTCCATCTGCCCGACCGATTTCAGGCTGGCAATGTGACGGCGCTGAACACAGACTTGGGAAGAGACTGCACAATCAACCCTTAGGAGCTGATCCATGCCGGCTTGTGCAACCCCAGCACACCCTGGGACGATGGTAGGCAGTACATGCACACACTGGAAGGTGTGCTATGAGGAAAGCAAAGCTCAGCCTGTTCCGCTAGTGTTCATCGGCAAACCGGCTCGAATGCAGTCACACTCTACATTCCTGGAAAGTCGGTGAAGCCCCAGGTCTCTGGCCTTTTAGGCACTCCGTCAATCACTCTCTGAAAAAGACTCATTTGGGGCATATATTCCAAAGTACTAGCTGCAGAATTCAGTTTATTTTATAGTGGGTATTGGGTAACAGAATCAGAGCCAAACAAAAGCTGTTCCAAGGAATACAGGCTACTGGGCTCACTGCACTCCTAATCCCCGTTTGTGCTAGGGCAGAGGTACCTGTACAATATTTTTAGCCCATCCATACACCTTCAACACCACCTGTCTCAGCAATGAAGAAGTATTTCTAACATCTCTTGTGCTAAATAAAGCCTCTGCTGCTGATGGAGACAGCCAACAGATGAAGCCCTGAAGGAGCTGGATTGTGGACTGGAGTTCTGCAAATGCTAATGGAACAACACCCTGGTGGGCAGGTATTTCTGATCACTTACCAATCACATAGATTAAAACTAACATCTCTACAACTCATGGGCTATGCGTTCTAAATAAGTATGGCCCCAGAGCTAAGCAAAGCTGGGTGCCAGACTGGCCTCACACATTTCCAGGGTCTGCCAGCTGAGGCAGCTTCACTTCCTCCCCACTTCGGGTCTGCCTTGGCTTGGGAAGGGAATGCCTGGAAGCGCGAAAGCCTTCCAGTCCACAGACTGGCCCAGTGGCCAGGCCCGCCTCGTCTCTTAGTGGCCAGATGTGCCTGTAGGTCAAGACTACCATGTTCTAAGTCGATTCCAATTGGCTTGGGTAAGTAGCCAAGTGCTTGGGGCACAGTGCAAGGGAGTAGGGGAAGACGACAGAAAAGAGGTGAACGGCTCATGGGATGCCTGGGCTTGAACATCTGAGATACCCAACATTTCCACCAGCTTACTTCATGGTATCGTGGCCAACTCCCACTCCTACTAGTTGTGTGCCCCCGGGCAAATTACCTAATCCTTGGAGGTAAAACAGGGAGTGTTACTCCCTCATCAGGGAGATGGTGTGATTAAATGAGCAGCTAATGAGTAACAGCCTCTGACGTGACACTGTACATTGCAGGCTACTCACACTGTCGCTATTGTTATTCTTTTTTTTTTTTTTTTTTAAGATTTATTTATTTACTTTATCCATTTTAAAGCCCCCCTTCCCCATTTGCTGTTTTGTGTCCATTTGCTGGGCAATTCTTTGTGTCTGTTTCCTACCATCTCTTCTCATCCTCCTCCTCCAGTCTTCACCAGGATTCGATCCTGGAGACCTCCGATGTAGGAGAGAGGTGTTCTGCTGCCTGCGCTACCTTGGTTCCTGGTTTCTGGAGCTTTCGGAGCATCTCGTCTTGTCTCTCCCCTGCATCTCTCTCCTGTTACGTCATCATCTTGCTGCATGGCTCCTGGGGCCTGGTGGCTCACTAGCACACAGAGCCTGGTAGCCTACGCGCCTTCTATATAGATAGATAGATAGATAGATAGATAGATAGATAGATAGATAGATAGATAGATAGATAGATATAGATAGATAATTTTTTTTTTTTACCGGGAGGTCCCGGGGATCGAACCAAGGTCCCTCCATATGGCAGACAGGCGCCCAACCATTTGAGCCACATCCGCCCCCCTATTATTATTCTTGACTACTCTGATATCGGGTTAAAAATCAGCCAATTCCACATGACAGGAAGCTCTTCAAGGACATGAAAGTATGCTCCAAATCCGTAAACTTTCCTGCTTCCTCCTTCCCCAAACCTAACTTTAATTCTTAACCCAATATTTGGAGCAATTTTTTGGTCAATCTATCAATTACTGATCTGCTTTTTAAAAACATATATAGATTCCAGATTTGAGGCATACAGGGAAGCTCTGAGCAGGAATTAGAAGAAAAGTATTGTTATCATTTTTACACATTAAAAAATAAAAGCTAAGAATAGTGACTCAGTGATTCAGGAAAAAAAGGATCTAGATCTGGTAGTCTTAGATTGTCATTTTTATTTCTGCTAGACTCTCATGCCTCCTACTGTTTTAACCTAGTTTTTAAAATTTATTTTATACCCTTCAGCAGCATCCCGCCTGTCATGAATAGCTTTTATTGCCATGATCTATCTCATGCCAATAGATTTGTTGCCGCTGAGAACATCTTTAGGGGACAGCATGATTTAATGATTATGCCTTTGTAAGTAAATACGTAAGCACAAACATATGCAGAAACATATAATCTGTAGATACCCTCATGTTCACAAAGAGTTTTCCAATTCCTAAAATTTGGCTCAAATCACAGGACTTGCTTTGTTCTTTTGGTTTGGCACATTCCCTCTAATGCCCTGATCAAGCAGGCAGTGGGGTACGGTGGGTGGGCTAGTGACCACAGCACCGTCCCGCCCCATCAGCGCGAGCCTGCCGAGGGCCTGGGTGGCGAGGAGGTGGGCAAGGACCGGGCCCAGGGCCCAGAGGGCCAGCGAGGGGCAGGATATTCCTTCCCTGCTCCCTCCGCCCTTTATGAGCAGGTCTGGAGCCCTGCAAATGCTCCTCTATCCAGCCACCAAGTCCCTGAGGTCCAGCTCTGCAGGACGCACCAGGGCTCCGGTATCTGCCCGTGCAACCTGGCCTTTGCAGCCTGCCTCCGGAGCCCTTTTGGGCTGGCTGCCCATGGGTCCAAAGCTCTAAGTCAGCAGAGACAGCTTTTCACCCCAGGAAAATCATAGCGCCTCAAGACTGAGAGGCAGATATCAGTCTATCTCCTATTCTATGTCCAAAAAGGTGATGCCCGTGACCAAAGAATATCGAATAAGGGTGAAGAGTTTGCTGGTTGGGGATATTTAGAGGTTAGTGCTGCAAACGGCAGGCACCCATCCCACACAATTCTGGGGAGGGATTAAACAGACAAGCCCAGAACAGCTGCAGTCAGAGGGCACCTGGTCCCTGGAAGCATCTCAGGGTCTACAGTCTCTGCCCAGCAGAGGCAGAGGGCAAGAAGGGGATTAGTGCAAACTTACTTAGAAACTGACATCTCCACCAAAAGCTCCAGGGAGCTGAACTCTCCATCAATGCCCTGGGCAGGGCAGGGCAGGTTCGAGAATGCTTTGCATACAGACAGAAGCAGAAGCCACAGCACCCAGCAAAGGGATCCTTGTTCCTAAGCCCAAGCAAAGCTAGCTCATGTTTAGAGGTAAGGATACCCTCCTCCAGGGTTGCACAATAGAATAAAAATAGAGCAAACAGGGCTACAGAAATAAAGATAAAAGAGTTGAAAACAAAAGAGTCAAACCAGCACTCTCTAAAGGAGAAAACTGTTATTTCCCTCTTAAATAAAATGCCTTGATCAGCTCTTGGGAAGGGCAAGAAAGGGTAGAAGATGAAGCTTGGAGAGCATGGGATTGTGGGTGGAGAGGAAACAAGACATGCAGAGATTCCGAGGTGGGAGGGGAGTTTCGGTGCAGGTAGCAAGGGGAGGGAAGGGCGTTCCGTGAGGTCTCCTGAGAGGCTAGCAGGTGCCGTTTCGCGGCCTCCTTCTTCTGCTGGTCTCTGCCTTCAGCAAAGTTTGCCCTCACCAGAGGAAAAGAGTAAAACTATATATTTAGGTGGCTCCTAAGTAGTAGTATCTAATTATGCGCTAAAATGCCGATTCTCAGGGCATTCAGAGAAAAGGGTTTAGAGAAGTCAGGGGAGCCTTTGTGAAGATGGGCTTGAGGGAGAAACGAAGGGAACGGAGTGAGGAAAGGCAAGGAGAAGGGCTTGCATGTGGAATATTGGGGGGCCATCAGGTACCCACCTGCCTACAGTGGACTATGGAGAGTTGCAGGGCAGGGAAATGTTCCCAGATTGTAGAGGGGCTTGACATCCCAGCAGAAGAAAAGTCCATTTGCCTCTGAATTGCTAAGGGAGGATGACAGCCTCTGCAGAGTAAAAGGCAGAGTAATTAGTTAGTCTGCCCCCGACTTGGGATTTTTACTCTCTGTTTCTGTGAGTTTCTACAATACTTAGGGAACAGAGATAGGTATTTGCTTGCAAGAGCAGTTGTAAAAAGATGAGCAGAGCATTGAAATGTCACGGTGACTCTCCAAACTATTTCATCCTTCTCTATCATAAACATAATCACAGCCTTCACTCCCACACCGCGTGGGGAGGAAGGCTGGAAACGCATGTGGTGTCCTAAGTGCATTCAGAGATAGACTCCAGAAATAGCCTGGCGAGCATTCCTCACCCAAGAGTTACGGACGCCAGATGCTATTAGCAGCTCGTGACTGGGGCGACCAGACACTGGGACCTTGGTGACACTCCATAACCTGGCTTCTGGCGCAAAGGCTCTTATCACGCTCTTCACCCACCCACTAAGCGGAGGACATTCTTCTCTCCAGGAGTAGCCCCCGTGTTCTTGTGCTTTACTGTTTGCAATCTCGGTCTGTGACGATGAGGCAGCTGAGTTTAGGATGTCAAGCTCTAGAAACTTGGTGAGATGTACTTCAGTACACTGGACTGCCTGAGCAGGGAACGGGCAGGGCTGTCCCTGCCCTGGGGTAACTGAGGGCTTTGAGGGAGGGACATTTCAGTGCTCTGTTGCTCTTTTTAGAATTGCTCTTGCAAGTAAACACCTATGTCTCTTTCCTAAGGATTTTAGAAACTCATAGACACAACTGCCCTCGGCGCCAATGTGAAATAATGAGTTTGTAACAAACTATCACTCTGCCCTTTTCAAAAGTTGGAGCTGGTTCCTCTTTCTACTCAGAGTGAGTTGGACAATCTTCCAGAACTTGTTAGGTGTCCAGGCATGTCCATCACCCACACTATTATCTAGAGAAAGATTGTGTAGTTAGTTCACCACTTTCCTGCTAGCCTGGAGACATCACCACCTGATGACCCACCTGGTGAGGGCAATGCGAGACCCCCGGGCATCCTGGAACAAGAATCCAGGTCTGGGCTTTGTCCTGTTGCTACATGATGGTTTCCCCACGGACAGCAGAGCCACAACCACCCCATCTCTCCTCCCACTACCACAGAGTGTCTTTGAATCTAATTTCTTACTGTAGATCAAAGGTCGGCAAACTTTTTCCATAAAGGGCCAAAGGGGAAACATTTTAAGATTCTGTAGGCCATATGGTCTTGGTCTCAACTACTCACTTCTGCAGTTGTAGAGCAAAAGCAGCCACAGACAATGTGTAAACAAATGAGTGTGGCTGTGTTCTAATAAAACTTTATTCGCAATATCAAGTGGAGGGCCACTCCACAGGCCACAGTTGGCCGATTTTTTTTTTTAAATAGATACACATAATGATATTTTTTACAGCATATTATTTTAGAACAAATTAAGGCAAACAAATAGAAACACACTTATGCAAATCAGTCAACCAATTTATAATATTGCTCATAATATGAGTAATGGGTCAGTTTGGGGCTCCATACTGGGCTGAAAGGTGGCCCTCCAAAAAATACACCCACGTTTCAATCCTCAGACGTGTGAAAGTGACCTTGCTTGGACAAAGGGTCTTTGCAAATATAATTAAGGATCTTGAGATCACCCCTGGATTATTCAGGTGGGCCCTCATCTAATGTCAAGTGTCCTTGACAGAGACACACAGAGAAGAAGGTGATGTGAAGATGGTGGCAAAGATTGGAGAGATGCAGCTCCAACCCAACGAATGCCACCAGCTGCCAGAAGCTGGAAGACACAGGGCACAGATTCTTGCCTAGCGCCTCTGGAGGGAGAGCAGTCTTGGCCCCCAGAACTATAAAAGAATAAATTCCTGTTATGTGAGCCACCATCTGTCCGTGGTAACTTGTTACAGCAGTCACAGGAAATGAATACAGGTACTCAATTTTTAAAAATAACAAAAAAAAAAATTTTTTTTTTTTTGGTTAAATTTCAAATCATACACACACACACACACTTGCTCATACTGAGTATCTACAATTCTGTACCTCTAAGTGCCAAGACCTTATCAGGCCCATCACACAGACCTGATCTCAGCTCCTTTTCTGGTTTGCTTCCGAAGGCAGCGAACTCTGGTGGAGCCTTGTATATGTGGAAAAAAGGGACTGCAGGTGGGGAGGGATGGAATCTCTCACAGAACCAACCAAACAGGGCTGGGGGGTGGTTGCAAACGTTTATCAAAGTCTTCACTTGTGTTTCACAGAGATAGAATTAAGGAATTGCCACCAATTTCCCCATCGTCTATGTTCAAAAAAAAGTAGGAACATTCTGCTGACAGTGTCTTAGCTACAGAAACGGGATTCTATTTGGCTAACTTCCTGAGTCTGAAAATCTAAAGTGTGAACTTTCACTACCCCCTTCCTAATTTAATTGAATACAGTATTTTAATTTTGTCTCAGGTCCACTTTCTTAGAGAAAACTGCTCGTTTATCCAAAGTTGATTTCTATCTCCCTTGAGAAACTAAAAGGGCAAGGGTGGACCGTGAGGGAGAGCTGAGAAGTTCCACTTGGCTGAGGAAATTATCTGGGTTCCTGACACAATTACACGGAGGGCTTTTGTGTTTTAATCAATTAGGTCAAAAAGTACAGCAGATTTTGAAGGAATGAGATGACCAAAAGGCACTTCCTCTCAGGATTTGAACAGCCCTGATTCAATTAACTTTTCAACAGGAAGGCACTTAATTTTTCTAATAAACAGGTATCCATCAGTAAGCTGGCAGTAAGAAAACCCTAGTAGGAAAGCAATAGGCAGCGTTTCCAGTAGTCTTGTCTCAACTTTCAGAGTCTTGTGCTGTATTTTTCCATCACACACACAAAAAGGACCATGCACAGAAAAATAAAGGAAGCCGGAATTTACAGCCAGGACAGATCAGTTCCACCAAAAATGCACCAAAGAGCACTCTTTTCCCTGCCCTGGAAATTATGTGGCTCTCTCCACCCTTTTAAATCACACTGTCCGGATATACTTTATTTTCCCACTAACTATACAGAGTGGAGATATTAGCTGATAACGTGGTCTCTGCTACTTTTGGCAGTGGCATGGTTTTTTTTCCCAAGAACAGAACCAATTTCTGGATCACGAGGCCTTTAGAAATAAAAGCCTGCAGTCTGCAGTTCCTTTCTGTCCTTTGAGAAAATGTGGTGCCTACCTCGTCTCTTACCTCACACGGAGATGGGGCCCAGAGGCTGCGGCAATAGCCTACATGTAATAGTGCTCTAAAAAAAGCACAGCTGAAGAAGGGCTGCATTGACACTGCATTCGGATTCTGACCAACACGCTTGTCTCTCTGCCTCCGCGCCTTCATCAGTATACGCCAGAGCCTTAGACGGAGAAAGGAGTGACAGTGGAATCAGCTTCCAAGTTAAAAGTAATCACTGCCTTGATGCAGAAACCAGCCAAAAGACCTAACGCTGGCCATGACTGCAGCCCGGGCTGGGCTGCTAACAGACCTACAGAAGAACCCTCGCTGGTACCAGCACTTGTTTCCCACAAAAACGAAAAGCAATGGACTCCTAAAGGGTAGTTTCGAATAAAGGCAATACTTTGTTTCCAGCTGGTACAATTGTTTAATAAAATGCCTGCTGGGTCTCCAGAAGTAACATTCTCCTCTCCTCAGCGACTATGAAAATTACCCCATCGTGGGGGCCACTGACTCCATCCATCCAAAATGTTCTGAAGAAGAAGTATAAGATTTTCAATGACAGTAATGTGCCATATGGAGGAATGAAAAAAGTTTCAGAGATACATGGTGAACTGGAGGAGAAAAACAAATCTTAACAGAAGGCTTACGCCATTTCACCATTGTAATAATTATTCTTCTAATGTTTTCATCAAAGAAAGCAGCCTGTCTCTCTTCCTCATCTATAGTCAAGCCACCGCACTTGCAGGTGTTAATCTCTACGCCTTCAGGCAGTAGAAGGGAGTGAAACTGGCAGTCCCTGAACTCCAGAAGCCTGTACGATAACAGTACCTGGCACTGCCCTTAATTATCTCGATTATGTTAATGTGTGTTGTTTGTCAACAGCTAGAAAGAGAGATGAGCCTGTTAGGCAGTTGGGAGATGGATTTTTAGATGTAGTGTGGGCAATGAAGGTTTTCTCTTATAATTTAAACATACACACACGTTTTAAAGGGATATTATATTTAGCAGAGTGAAAGAGGAAACTAAAAATCACCCATAATTCCAGCTAGTATGCATTTTCTGAACCTCATGTGCCCACTGTAGATTCAGTAGTTTTTATTCTTCTTCCTCACAAGCAAACAATGAATATATTAACAAATACAAAGGAATAAATACGAATATTGTACACACGCATATTTTCCAGGACCTAACAAGGCCTAAAATGAATTAAACTAAATAAGGTATATATGTCAGTAGCATATACAGTTGAACACAAGAGAAAAATATTTGGGGCAGTCCATATAAAGGAGACAATGCTATTTAGTATTCAAAAGCCCTAACACTAGCTGATCCTTTCCACAGGAGAATGGGCAACCCCTGGAACCCGGCATAGGCTACTCAGCTAGAGACCACAGAAGTGAATTTGACCAATGACAACGCAATGCTTGCTAGTCTCTAATCAGCAGCAAGAGCCAGCGAGCATGCGTGCTGCTGTTTTCCTTATAGTCATCTCTAGGGCAAGTGTGTGCTCTTGATGAACTACTTGGTATTTAAGTTTTTCTCAAAGATTATCTTCGGAGTAATTATCTTCTGTGCCTGGGCTGCACGCAGACTAAGCCACTGGTGGGAGAGGGAGGCAAGCAGCAGCTTGCCTAGTGAATGGCTCAGCTTCCAATCCCAACAATCTTGAACAGTTCTCCTTGTCTGTCAAAATAATGCCAGACCAGTTGGTTTTTACCAGCTCTCAGTGCCTTTGTGCTGTGGTTTACTGGAAAGGACTAGAAGAGTAGGGAGGCACAAAGGGGACTGAGTAGAGACTGCCATGTTAGGGTTCTGCCAAAAGCATTTAAAGGCACTGGAGGGAGAGGGTGTGGCTCAGTGGATGAGCACCTGCTTCCCATGTATGAGGTCCCGAGTTCAATCCCTGGTACCTCCTCAAAAAAAAAAAGGGCACTGGAACTTTCTTTCTAAAGCCTATGGGTACCTCTACATATGCAACTCTCATCTAGAAGAAAAGTTCCTAAATAGCAGCAACACAGGGGAAGGAGCAGTGAAACTGCAGTCAGGGTCCTAGGTTCGAGCCCTGGTTCTTCTACTTACTGCTTGGGTGACTGAGTCAGTCACTTCACATTCCTAAGCCAAGTTCCTTACCTGCAAAATGGAACAGCCCTTTTCTTGGGTTATATGTGAGAAAAAAACAAAACAATGTAAGAAAAAATGTATAAGCTATCAAATGTATAGGTTTAAGTTTTTCTTTTTAAGGCAAATCTTGCTTCCTGACTGAGTACTCTTATTTTTACTGAAGTACTAGGTATGACTTCCTCACAGAGCTAATTTTATTCCGATGCATAGATCGCACAGGTGCTTCTGTTTAGGAGCAGTCCATCTCCTTAGCCATTTGTTAGAGGATTTAATTCCATGAAGGAAAGAAAAAGAATGAGATCTTTTTGTGAAAGGAGTTTTTTGGTTTTGTTTTTTCCTTCATGCTGATTGAAAATGAGGCCAAAACAAATATAAGTTTGAGCTTTTCCTCCTAAAAAGAACTGGAGTGAATTGAGTTTTTACTATTGTAAGATTGTCCGATAAAATACAGGACGACATTCCGTTAAATCTGAATTTCAGTAAATAACGAGTAATTTTTTTTAGTGTAAGTATGTCCCAAATATTGCTAAATCTGATAACCCTAAACTTTTGCCTGAGGCAGAATAATTATGGACTCTTTTTCATTAAAAAAAAAAAAAAAAAAAAAAAGAAGAAGAAGAAGAGCCACAGACTTCCTCTAATTCAGCCTCCATTTAGGTATGAGAAAATGGGAGGCAGGGAGAGGTAAAGCTACGGACTCTCAGCAGCAGCAGCAGCACAGCCAGGCCTAAAATGCCCCCAAAGGGTCGGTTTTCTACCTAAGGCAATTTTGTGACTAAGTTTTTGAAAAGCTATTTGATATATGTGTCAATCTCAGAGTCCCCTAGATTAAAAAAAAAAATCTTGATTTAAAAAAGAGCTATTTAATGCACAGTACCCTCCATTTTCCTGGATCTCTGCTCACACGGACCCAGGGTACTGCGTGGCTGTGTCCAGCGGCTGTTTCCACAGCAAAGCCTCTGTGTGTTTGCAGCCCGGAGAAACAGCACGTGCCCCAAGTTTAATTCACGACTACCTGCTGCTGTCTCTGCCCACCACAGGATGTCAGAAGAGAGGGTGATTTTATTTGAGGTCAATCATTTAACAGGATATCCAGTATGACCTAACGTGAGATAATTAGATCATCAAGTAAGCAAGGGGCAGACTGTAGAGGGGTAGGAAAGGAGGCTCCAGGAAAAGACTTTTACCTCCCAACTCAGAGCCAAAGTGTGTATTTGGTCACAGTCACATCCCTTGTCCTTTGTTGTTGTTTTTTCTTAAATTATCTTTTATTGTGGTAACACACATATATATACAACATAAAACTTGCCACTTTTAACCATTTTTAAGTGTAAAAATCAGTGTCATTAAGTGCATTTACAATGTTGTGCAACCATCACCATCATCCATTACCAAAACTCTACCTTTAATCCAAACAGAAACTCTGTACCCATTTAGCAATAACTCCCCATTCTCCATGCCCCGCAGTCCCTGGTGACCTCTTCTCTCCCTCTATAAATTTACCTATTCTAGATATTTCATACAAGTGAAATCATACAATTATTTGTTCCTCTGTGTCTGGCTTACTTCATACCACATTATGTCCTCAAGGTCCATCCATGTTGTAGCACGTCCAGAACCCCATTCCTTCTGATGTCTGAATAATAGTCTGTTGTATGAATATATCACATTTTGTTTATCCAATCATCTGTTGAGGGACATTCCCCCGTGCCCCCTTTTGGCTACTGTGTGTCTTGTAATTTGTTTTGGGTTTTTTTTGTTTTGTTTTGTTTTTTTGAGGTACGGGGGGGGCGGGGATTGAATCTGGGACCTCAGCACTCAACCACTGAACCACATCAGCTTCCCTGAATTGGTCTTTCTGTTGTTTTTGTTTGTTGTTTGTTTTTGTTTTTTCAGGAGGCGCTGGGAAACGAACTCGGAACCTCCCATGTGGGAGGCAGGTGCTCAACTGCCTGAGCCACATCCGCTGTCTGTCTGTTCATCTTGACCTACCTACGGACCTAGGTTCTCCTTGCCACATTCCCCTTGCAAAGCAGGGACCTGTGTTAGTGCATCCAGCTGTACCACAAGCTCCAATTCTTCACTAAGAAAAACTGGGACTGAGAATTGTTTGGAAGCAAATTTCCAACTCAAGGTCAAAGCATACAACAAAAATTTGTGCAGCATAATTAAAGCCGGATTTGAAAGAAGGCTGGAACCCCTGCCACGTCTTAGGCGGACACAGGGGGAAAGAAATATTATTCAGAGGCTTCAGCTTCACGAATATAAACTAGCACTTTTTTCTTTCCTTTTCAAATATTTTCACCTTGTGCTATGAGACACTTGGTACACACAGAGCGTTACAAAAAGAATGCTAGGAGACAAGCTTTGTCTCATCACTATTTTCCACACTTAAGAGCTGGCCAAAACACTCAGACTCTTTAACTGGCCAAGTCTCATTGCTTGCAAAGTGCTTCTGGAACTGGTATGCATTGTACCCTCCTCTGTAACTTGCCTTCAACAGCACACACGGCCCACCAAGGGACTTTCCCCTTCCTATTCCACGGTTAGCACTGAATCTCCTTGGCAAGGCTTTTGGTGACTGCACAATCTCACACCTGCCAGCACTGGAAAGTTCTGGAAATAAGGACTCTGTGCCAGACATTCCTCTGGAGCACTCTGCTTCATCCAGTTCTTCATTCTCCTGGCCATTAGCGGAGTCAACGAATTTCTAGGTTTTGTACAGATAGTCGGCAAAGTGCATCTCTAAAACCTGAAATGGATGCCAAGCGCCGGGTCCTAACTCAACTTTTTTTTTTTTTGAGTGTTTACTTGTGTCGGTTTTGTGCACTTAAATACTTTTACCTGATTGAAACTCTCGACAGTCTTACGAGGTGGGCAAAGGTAACGATACCCACCATGCAGATGAAAAACCTGAGGACCATAGATGTGAAAGCTGACCCTATTTCTGGAATCTATTTATTTTAAAGTCTGTGTCCCAGCTAATATTTTCTCCTTAACTACAGTGAGTCCAAAAGATGACATTTATGCAGCGAATACTGATGCCCAGGCCACAATTTGTTAGCTATCCCATTTGTGGCCTTTTTTACTCCTGAATAAGGGTCTGGTCTGTACTTTTAAAAAGCTAACCCTTCAGCAGGAAACAGGAGCAGGGGCTGTTAGGTGCTTCCGTCACACCCAGCACCTTCTCTGCAGTATCTGTCATGCTCAGTTAAAACAGCTGATTGTTAAAATTGCCTTCATTTGCTATTTTACAGAAGAAATACAAGGTGTAGAAAGAAAAGAAGCGAAACAGCTATCCAATTCCAAATCCCTGCAGTAACCAATATTTAACATCATGCTAGGTAAATTTTCTCACATTCCTCCTTGATCATACAAAGATACAAGCTTATACATTTATTTATGAGTTTGGGAATCTGTTGGCTTATTTTCACTAAAAGAGAACCATATCTTTTCATTACACTGCAATCTTCATTTTTTTTTTCTTCACTTAATAATGTATCAATATCCCTAAATCTATTTTTTCCTAATTTCTTTATGTATATATATGAAAAAGGATACATATATGGGATCATACAAGAAATAATGGATGCATAAAGATTCCTATGGTGTAGCTGTGTCATAATTCCTTTTTGAAGGGCAATCTCTGTTTCCAGTTTTTTGCTGCTATGAATAAAGCTGTAATAAACACCATTGAATATGTTCTTCAATAATGTTTCTATGGGATCAGTTCTCTGGAATGTTGTTCAAGTATAGGTACGTTCATTTTTAATTCTATAGATGTAGCCAGATGACTTTCCTAAAAGGCTGGGCAATAAATCACATTTCAGCCAGCAGTGTACATACATGAGGACTTTTCTCTTCCAAGTCCATGGAGGGCATTAGATGTTTTGTGTTTGTTGGTTTGTTTGGTCAATCTAATGGGTGTAAAGTGACACCTCATTGTTACTTTAATTTGCGTTTCCCTGGACACTGGGGAGGTTGGGCATCTTTTCATATATTCATTGCTTTCTGAATTTGCTTCTCTCTGATTTCCCTGCAATTGCTTGTTTTTCTTTCTCCCTGGAGTACAAGCTCCACAAGGGCAGGTACCCCACGTATCGTTACCCTGGGAGTTATTTCTGGTTCCTAAGATAGTTGCTGGCAAATTGTAAACGTTCAACAAAAAAGTTGTTTAATGAATGTAAGGAACTATCCTTCTGACCTAGCAATTCTCTTCCAAGAAAAAATCATTATGGCTGTGTGCAAGGATTTATCCACAAGCATATTCACTATAGCTTTGTTTGTAACTAGATATATAAAATAAAATAGATAATGGAATTTGATGCACAAAGAAATTAATAATAATGATTATAACAGCTAAATTTCATATAGTGGATACTATGAAAAAGTTTTTTTTATAAATGTTCTTATTTAATCTTCACAATATCTTAAATTGAAAAAGCAATTATAAAATCACATGCACAGTATAATAATAATTGTTTAAAGAACCATTTCCGTATGCATAGATAAATAATTGGAAAGATAGAAACCAAAATGTCAATAGTGGTTTCTTTGTGTGATTTAAAAAATACAAATCAATTTTTCAATCTCTTTTTTGTTTATACATATTTTTTAAGTCTTCCCCACCTTTTTTAATAAGGAAAAATGTAAGAAAAGCTATACTTTAATAATAATCTAGTATCTAAGTGCTTTCTTTTTGTTGTTTTTAATAAAGAATGTGTGTGTATATATATAATTAAATCTCTTTCTCCTTCTTAAACCAAATAAAGTCCAACAATAAAGCTGGTAAGTACCCAACAAAATAGCTCATTGGCCATCTCATTTTTCCTAGATAATATATGTCCTGGGGCTTGTTTCTCCATGAACAAGGTATATTTGTCTTCTCAGTCTTTTAGGGTTGGCCCAGAGGGCCATTAATCATTCTGTCTGGAGCCCAAAGAGAACCAACCCTCCGGAAACAGGGGAAGGTGTAAGAAGCCCGTCTAGCCTCAGCAGCAGTGATGGAGGTGCCTGTCCACCTGGGTGGAACCAGGCAGAGGTAGGCGGGTAATGATGAAGAAGGTCATTTCCTGGCTCAGTGCGCTGCTCGCCAGGTGAGGCCTCCGGCTCGCACCCCCCCTCCCCAGAGCAGTTCCTGCCCCTAATGTAATAGGAAACTGAATGAGGCTCTCTCTCGGTGGAAATGAAAACTGGAGAGGACTGGAATCCAGATACTGGAATTGAAATGCCATACTTGAAGCAGTGTAGCACGAAAACAAAGCAGCCGACAAGGGAGCACAAGGAAGATTCCTCCCTTAACAAGCCAAAGCAAACAACAAAAAGACCTATCCTGGTTCTCTTAGGGTGTTTCATCAAAATTCCCCTATTCAAGCTGCCACCCCCAAGGCGCCCCAACACCCCGCCCTCAGGACCCTCAGAGGGGCTTGCCCTTCATTTGGGGTGATTTAAGGTGTTTCTGAGGACACCGGGCAAAGCCCAGGGCCAGCTGAAGGACTCGAGCAAAGCTGTACTGAGAGTCTGGGAAGCCAGTAAAAGCCGTCAGCCGAGGACGGACGCCGCGCAGACCAGAGGGCCCCCGTCCCTTTCTCTCTGCAGCCTTCGGGCTGCTTTTCTTTTTATAAGGATGGAATTAAAAAAAAAAAAAAAAAAAATGCCGTCTTTTGAGGGCTACAAATTACAAAGTACCAGCACATCACTAAGTAGAAATCTAGTGATTAACATTTTGCCTGTGCAAGAAAACTTTATCAGTTATTCACAAGAAAACCTTCGGACTCCTTAATGCCCCCTGCACCAACCAGGGCCCCTGCTCGGAACGGAAAATAAGGCTGGGGTGTGGGGGTCTTCGTAAACTTCCCTGCCAACACCCTTCCCCTGGAATCCACTTCCTTTTCTGCAGAGCCCTGGCCTAAGATCGCTACCGGGGGGGGGGGGGGGGGGGGCCCCCCCCCCCAGACGCCTCCCCAGATGCCGGGGAGCACCCCCACCCTCCCTGAGTCGCTACTGAAAATGCAGAGAAGGTATGCTGGAACCAGCTTGTGGCAGCCCATGGAAGCTCGCCAGCACACCAGCTTACAGGGTGATGCTGGCTTCCTCTCCCAGCTCTCCCTCCCAGCTGTGTAACAGCAGGGGACTTCCCTAACCCCTCCGGAGGATGATGATGGTATCTACAGGAGCACTAAAAAAGTTAAGATACTTAAAGTGCTAAGAGGAGTGTCTGGCCCAAAGCAAGCATTTTCCATTATCATCTGCTTTTAGTACCTCAGGGCACAGATTGGATTGAGGAGCACTGATTAAAGAAACCTGGAAGGCAAACCAAACTCCTTTCGGGGTTCACATGTGGGTATTTAAAGACGTGTGTGTTTGAACTTTTCAAAGTGAGCCAAGGGAAAGGAGCCTAAACACAAAAATGGGATTTGCCAAATAGAAATGAAAGCGATCAGGTTGAGAGAAGATATAAATATAAAAATGTATCATGAGTATAGTAGCTTCATCTTCTGATCTTCCCCAGCAATATATATAAGATGGGGAAATTTTAGTATGGTGATGGATAAACTTTTAAGCCCACCTGAGAAGCTGACTTCCTTCACAGTAATTATTCAGATGATGCTTTTGCTGGTTTTTAGAAATAACTCCAGGAGCTAGAGGACATTACCCGAAAGACATACGTTTTCTTTTCCACGATTATCTGACAGCGCAATCTGTCACGTGATAATCCTGGCACCAAGGAGCAGATGTGGAAACTTCCCCAGCATTGCAAAGCTGCTGCTGGAGCCAAATGTTAGGTGAGGTAAGCGGGTATTAAGAAATAGCCAGGCTTTTTTCCGTATGAAGAAAATTTTACTATTTTGTTCCAAGGCTTCAACTTACCTAGGCAGTCAAAGGCAAATATTCAAACTGGGATTTCCTTTCCCCACTTTTAGTTTCTGGTGCACTGTCCTCTTTTTTAGTTTGTGTCAGGGACAGACTTTGCTAAAAGCATTTTGGTCTTAGATAGAAAACAAAAATAGATGCACTTCAAAAGTGATCCAAATGGGTGCTACATTTCCGATGCCTGTGAATCCCCTGGCGATTTTAGAAGCAATTCCTGCTGTTTGAAAGAGTCGCCTGAGCTCCCCGGGAAGCTTAAGTCACGTTAGGTAAACAGATTCCCGCCCTTCTCAGGCCCTCCAGGCAGGCTGAGGTCCGCCTGTCTGGGAAGCTCGGGAGCAGCCCAGGGAAGCGGGCGTTAAAACCCAGGGCACGTGGCAGAAGTAGTCTTTTTCCCCTAGAAGAGAGCACGTCTCAAAGCTGCTTCCCTAGGATCCCTGTGACTTCTTGTCAGCGTGATGCTTCCAGCAAGACTACACTGGGCTTTGCCCCAGCCTTGTTTTCTCACATTTAATAACTTAAAGGAAACAGAGCTACGGGACATTACTCCAAAGACATTGACTTTCTTTTCCATGATTACCTATGGCACGACGTCGAACACAGACCAGGGGCTGCTTCCCTGGCACCCAGGGGCACCGAGGAGCCATCAGGCTCTGAGCAGGACCTGCCTGCTGCATACCTGTCTGGACAGGCGATTTTGAGGTTCAACAAAGAGCAACAAAATTTTAGAAAGCACCATAATGCGTGTGGGTGACAAGAATTCTTTTGCCTTAGTGCGTACTGTCATTGTAGTTCTATGTCCCTAAAAATACTTGCCCATTTAGAAGCAAAGGTAGGATTTGTATGCCCACATTATAAGGACAAAATAGAATGGTGGAAATGCAGACAAAAACATATTTAATAAAGCAAATATATAAATATAAGCAAGCATATTTATTTGCATGTAGACTTGTTCCAGAAAGGATTGATGGCAGTGCGCAAAAAAAAAAAAAAAAAAAATCCATGAAATCTAAAACAAGTTGTTTTTTATAACAGGTTTGTGTTTTACTTAATGAAAATTTCAAAATAATTCTAAAAAGTAAAGCAAAATGCAATGGTATTTGCTATTAATTATTAGAGAAAGATTTTGAGTTGGAGGCATTTTGCTTACCAACCTTCTAACTCCTTTTGACAGAACAAAAAAGGCCAGGAAGGAATTGAGAGCAGAATTCAGTAAGGGCAGACAACAGTAGAGTGATGTCTGTAACATCAGTACACGTACTGCGTGGTAAGGCAAGAGCTGGGTCACAAATTTCACCAGAGGTCCTCTAGCAGCCAATGCAGAGAGGAATCAGTTTCAGGAATCAAAAACAAATCAGCTACCATTCTCTTGAGAACAGCTAGGAAATGATTTTCAGGAAAGGCAGTGTCTGAAGGGTACTGGCAATAGGCGTGCACATGATTAAGACAAAAAAGGCTGGAGGTGAATGGAAATTAGAGGCAGGGCAGGACTTGAGAGAGTTTAAAAGAAACCAGAGGGTCCTTCCAGAGTTCACAGATGGAAAGATAGGATGCAATGTGCTTGAACAAGGATGAAGGTGAAGGTTGAAGACATTCCAAAAAAAATTTTGATTATGGATTTCAGAGCAGCAAGGTGCATCCTGACTTAGGACGAAGTCATGGAAGAATGCTTCAGAAATGCAGGAAAGGCTTCTCCCCAGAACGGGTCTACCTTCACCCAAGCAAGTGGAAAACTGACCTTAAAATCCATTTCTAAGCTAAGCACCTAAAATCTATACCCAAATGTTTTAAGTTATATTTTCAAATTCTTCACTCTGTAATATACTTTAAATGGTTCCAAGATTATATCCAAACAAGGAAAATCCTTTGGATGCCGGCACTAGAATCTACTAAAAGAAAATATAGAGAATTTCTGTTAAATTTCAAGCATAAACATAGATAAAAATCTGTCTCTTAGGATTGATGGCAGGGATGGTGTGGAAAAGAAAGTTTTCTCGGGTTTTCAAAAGATGCTTTTAGATCCACGGAAGAGAAACAGTCAAATGTATATACTCCTGATAGCATCTCACAGCTTTGCTTGGAAGAATTTTCACAATGTTTCCTGAAATTTGGAGAGTGTTCAAGCATATTCTATGGCTTTTTCATAACACTAAATCCTACAGCGTTAGGATACTGCTCTTACACCTTGTAGAAATGTTACCATTGTACTTTAGCTGTAATAGCTGCAATGGTGAAGTAGCAGCGGAACTGGTGTTACACCCCAGGAAAAGATCCATTATTCATTAGCTCTGGATCACTGGGCAAATCATGTAAACTCTCTGAACTTCAGTTTTCCATCTGAAGCATGAGGGTGATAATACCGCCCCTTATAAAAGTCACAGGGAGGTGTTATAAATGTAATTACACTTAAAATTTTAATTCTAATCTGCATTTCCGTGAGTCTGAACTCATTGAAAATAGGATCACCTGACGATGTTATTTTTGGTTAAGGGGTGGCCCAACTGAATGACGGTGGGTCTTAATTGTGATTACTGAAGGCCTAATAAAGAGAAGCAGGAAGTCATGAGGAACCTGGAAGAGAAAGGCAAAGACATCCCCACGTGACTGGAAAGCCAAGGAACCCCAAGGATGACCAGCAAGTGCACCAGAACGCCAAAACCTTCAGGGAGAAAGCAAGCCTTGCTGAGATCAAGATTTTGGACTTCTAGCCAATAAATTCCCATTGTTTAAGCCAACCCACTGAGTGGTACTTGTCACAGTAGACTGGCAAACTAAGGCAGGCGAGATGAGGATCCAATTGTGTGTAAAGTGTTAAACAGATTTAAGCATGCAGTACTGATCTTCCAGCAATGTGGCTGATTAACCTGACGTGGACTGGATTCCTCCAGTTACAAAGACAATCTACTATTGGATTAAAAAAACACTTAAAAATGTAGAGGGAGAGCTGAGCTTGAAAGAAGGGAAACCCCCAAGTGTCAGAAAGGAAAGAAATCAAACCAGAGACGTGTAAGCTGATGCACAAGCAGTCCCCTGTTTTTCACTTCTGGACAGATTCCTAAACACAGAGCAATGCATTTCTAATGGCCACGGGGATAAGAGGTGAAGTCCTGAGTGAAGATCTACCCACACTGTTACAAGGGATGGAGAAAAACTGTGCCTGTGGCCCAGAGAGGCAGCCAGAAAGCAAAGCTTGTCATTTATCAGGGGCCTAAATGATATGGGGAGGCAGATCAGAGAGAAATAAAAACCCAAGCTTGTTGTGTGTCGGGAGTGGGCTTTTGACCTACTCTCCCTGCATGGTATGAGAACTGTAAACTAAGGAGCTAATATGAAACACTGGTTCAGGATCACTGAAACCTCCAAAACCCTACCAGAAATTTTAAAAAAAATTAAAAAGGATCAGAACAAAAATGTACAACTCAGGACATGACACAGATTTAAAAAGTAATCATGCTGAAAGTGAATTCATTAAAAAAATACAGACTCTGTAAAGAAACTTCAATAAGCGTCATAATAGACCAGTGGTTCTCAAAGTGTGTTCCCTGGACAAGCAGCACCAGCAGCACCTGAGAACGTCAGAAATGCAAATTCCCGGACTCCGCCCCAGACCTTCTGAGTCAGAAACTCTGGGAGTGGGGCACAGGGATCTGTGTTTTAACAAGCCCTCCAGGTGATTCTGATGCTTTCTAAAATTTGAAAATCTTTGTGATAGAGGAACTAGCATTCCAGGGATTGCAGAGAGAACACATCCAAACCCTCAAACATTCGAGCCATGTCCTTCCCTGTTGACCTGATGTTCAATCCCAGGTCACTTGTCTTGTTCCTTGAAATTTCCCCCTAGCTCCCGGGAAACTTTATCCCCAGGGCCTAGCACATAGCAGGTGTTCAAAACATTTTTACTGAATGAAAGAATAAACTAGAGCTGTATCTATCAATATGGCTAAATTCTCAAAAATATAAGTATAAGGGAAAAGAAAGCAACTTTGCAGAACGATACATAACAGCATAATATGCAAAATTAAAAATTATATAAAAATTAAAAACACAAAACAACGCAGAATACTTATGGACATATAAATATGTAGTAAAAGTATAAATCCATGTATGGGAGGAACAAAGGCCAACTTCAGCACAGTGCTTCCCTACGAGGAGGGAGAAAAGGAAGGAAATGGTATCAAGAAGGGACCTCGAAAGGGGTTTCAACTGTTACAACATTTCAATTCTTTAAAAATACGAAGCAAATACAGATAAATGGTAGCATTTGTTAAATGTCGATGGTGGGTGTTATTTTATTCTCTGCATCTTTCTGCATGCAGGACATACTTCAAAGTATTCTGCTTGTGCATTAGGGAAGAAATGTTCCTTGCTATAATGAACACGAGACGTGCAGGCAAGCCCCAGTACAAGCCAATATTAACTTTATTCAGGTAGAGACATCCAGGTAGCACCATGTGGCAGGTGGCAGTTAAGAAAGGACAATTGTAAGAGCTAGGCCAGACTGCAGGGGGATGGGCACTTCACAGGTCAGGCCACAGGTCACAGGACATGGGGGAGCAGGTGGGTTAATGCAGGAAAGAGGGTGAGAAGGTCATAAATCTGGAGGTCACCAGCTGTGGTACGAGTAGGTGAGATGCAGGTGAGCCAGGTCCCAAAACACAGTCCACAAAGACTGGGCTCCAGGATTCAGACTTGCTTCAGGGAGTAAGCCAAGAGCCGGTGCTCGAATAGGAATTCCTTGCTGTCCAGCAGGACTGGATAAGGAATTTTGCGAGGAGATTGCATTCCTACAACTTCCCAACTGAAGCTTAGAAAAGGGAATGGCTGCAATTTAGCAGAGGCCCCAAACCAACTGTGACCCAGGTGTTCACAGCTTTCCCCGCACCCCAGAACAACCTTTAGGAGAAGAAAGAACAAAGCCGGGATGGCAGGAAGTTGGCATTGACCCACCTCTGACTAACTTGCCAGGACTTGCAATTTGCCAGCCTCAGGGCTAAGCATTTGATATGCATTATCTCATTTAATCCTTGCAACAGACTCCATGAAGTGAGTACTATTCTCCCCATTTTACAAATGAAGAAACCGAGGCTTAGAAAGGTGAAATAATGTGCCAATGACACAAGATCAATCGAGGGCAACGGTGGGATCAAATCCAGGTCTGTGTGACTCCAGAGCTCACAATCTCAGCCCCTGTGTTTTCGTCCTTCTTTCACTCACATCATAAATATTTGCTGAGTGTTGAACTGGTTCTGTTTCGGCCACTGGAGATAAAGCAGTGAACAAGCCAGATAAGGACTCGGTCCTCATGACACTTATGTTCTAGAAAGCAACCCCAACCTTAAATATCAAATGGAGGATTAGGAGCTTTTAAAAAACATGATCCAGTAAGTTTAGCCTGAAATTTCTGATAGATTGTGTGGGGAGGTAGAAGGGGAGGGAAGGCTAAGCCGAGCTTGCATCAGGCAGGTGGCGCTGCACAGGGTTCCTAAAAGACATGTCTACTGGTCTGCCATGTGACAAAACTATAACGATGACCTCTGAGCTAAAAGGAAGAGAAGGAGTCTCTTCCTGATGGAATGCCCCGCCAGAGAGACCTGGCCCCGCCGAGGAGACCTGTAATTATTATTCTAGCCTGGAGAGAAAAAAGTCAATTCAAAAATTGCTTGTTCATGTCATGGTAAATCCTTAATGCTTTTAACGAAGGAAGAGCATTCTCCTTCATGAAATATTTTCTATTTTAAAGAAGAACAGCAAATTAATACAGCGTTTCCAATAGCCTTTAAGTCAGGTTTAATTGGGGCAATTCCCTCCAGTGAATTGAAAGATGACATTCGTCTTCATTGCCTGGGTGGAATGTTAAACTGGAAGCTGGGATGAAATGTCAAGGTAAAATAATGCTAATAATTATTCTGAATGTTACATTCTCCTTGACCTTGGAATTTAAAGGGCCAAGATGAAGGCTTTTTGTCAAAAGTCAAGAAGTCATCTAGAGACGCTGCTGACATTTATGATTAATGTAATCTGGGATTATTAGGAGAGAAATGCAGACTATGATTAGCTTCTAGTATCTAGGTAATTCATTTTTATATCATTATAGAAACCACATAGTATATGGATATAAAAAGAGCTGACACGCTATGGATAATCCTAATCTCTAGAAATTTAAAAAGGAAGCCTCTAAAGATAAGTAAGACTTTTTAATTAAAGCAGCAGTGAACAAATAATTAAATTTATAGGTCTGTCGTAAAAGAGGGAGGAAAATGACCTCAGTCTGAGGAAAGATAATGATTTCTTATGCATAACACACATGTGCACACAAAAGAAATCAAGCCTCTGTCTACCGGGTCCTGTCGCTTCAGAGAATTTTCTGGTTCATTTGCAATGACAAGGGAACATGAGCTCAGCTCAGAAAGGCTCTCCCAGCACCGTGCCCCAAGCTAGCAATTCAAGTGGCCCCTGAAAAATGAGGCTCTGGGTGAGAGCAGGGCACATTTCTAATTGGAAAGATGGCTTTCTATATTTGTTGAGAAAAACACAGCTCCTCTTCCAAATAAAGCTTTTGGTCCAAAGCTCCAGCTGGGAAAAGTGCAAAGGTGAAGCGGGAACCGCTTTGTGCTCCTGCTTCCCTGCTCCCCTCTCCGCCTCAGCATGTTTCATTTCAGTCCCCTCCTCCTATTTGCTCAGCCTGAAAGCAGGAGGGCTGGGGCGCGCCGGGAAACTGATTCTTAGAAAGGAAAAAAAGTCTCGCATTCAAATTAAAAATGTAGAGAGGGAAATATAAAACACTTAACTCACCAGTTTTAAAATTACAAACTGGAAATACGAAGCTTGACTCCACATCATCAAGCAATGTAGAGACTTCTGGTATATGTGTAAACACCACCTACGTAGAACATGATGCATAATACAGTGTATGTATATAATTATGGTCTCAATATTTTTTCTCTACCAAGGACAGAGGGAATGAGCTAGCAAGATGAGAAAGAAGAGGTGGAAAAAAGGTGAGGGAGGCAAGAAAAGGGAGAAAGAAAGGAGGGAAGGAGAGAGAGGCAAAGAGAAAGGACAGAGACGACAGACCCACGAGCCTCCCTTCTTGGTGTGGAGAAGCACGTGGAGTCGCTGAAGCCTTTCGTTACATGTCAGTACACATTCGAGGAGGGACTTCTTTTGAAATAATTTCAAACTTAGGGAACAGATGCAAAATTAATACAAAACCTATACAGAGCACTGCAACATGCCTGTTCCCCAACCCCCAGGCACCCAGAACCACCAATTTTAAAATTTTGCCACATCTGCCCTATCATTCTATCAATCTATCCATCTATCTAGAAGAGGTTTTGATAGCTTTTTATTAGCTCTCTGGTAACTGAGAACAGATTCTTGGGTTTGAAGTCTTGCTCTCCATAACCCTGCCAGGTTGTGATGGATCTGTACGTTGGTGCACGTCAATACATTTCGTGTATAGAATCTGTGCAGGCCGGGAGAAAGGCGGGCTCTTCTGTGTGTCTGTACTGTAGGCGTGACTCTGCAGGCATTTAGCATTCACGATAAACAATAATTCAGAGGAACTTCAGGGGCACTATTTGAAAAAAGGATCATATGCGCGTTTCCTGTGCTGTACTGGAGGTACTTGCGAAAACAAATGAAAGTAATGTGCTTGCAAGGTCGACAAAATTTTGTTTGAAAATCTTGCTAAATCAATACAGCCAACACAAGGACTTGAGAAGTCTTTAAAGCATTTGGGACCTGGGATGTAGCAAAAATCACAGTTTGCCCTCCTCGTTTCAACCACCCAGGTGCTGAGCTCTTAGAGAAGCACATTCTTGAGCTGACACCACTAGCACCTTCTAAGGCATGGCCAGGGTCAAGGCTGAAAAGAAGCAAATGGAAAAGATCTCTAAACTTTAAAACTTGTCATTTCCAAGTGGCCACTGCAACCTCCCAAGCAGCTTCATTTCATTTCAACAAACATTTGCTGGGTGCCATGCTGCACGCATTCTAGGCCCTGGGATATGCAGATAAGCAAGGCGCAGTGCTTGCTGCTCCAGGGCTGATGAGCTAAAGGAGGAGACGGACAAGCAAACCAGTACTGAAGATACAGTGTCACAAGTGCACTGGCGTAAATATGGGGTACTGAGGAAGCATAGAGGGGGCACGCCCGCCCAGTACATCGGAGGGCTGGAGAAAGGGTGATCAGACCTCTCAGGACGGAAGTCTTGAGCTGAAGTTTTAAAGAAAGAGTTAACTTAGATAAGCAGGAAGAGTGGAGTGCATGGGTATGCTGGGGTGGGTGTGCATGAATGGGGACTCCCACCACAGGGACACACCTGCACAAAGGCAGAGCAGCCCACTTTTCAATAAATGGCACCATCACCTACTCTGTGGCTCAAGGAGGAAGCTAGAAGTCCCCCTTAATCCTTTTCCTTCCCTCACCTCCAATCATAAGTCCTGTAGACGTTACCACAAGACATATGCCAAGGCGGCCCATTTCGAGCTTCAGCTACCTCCTCGTAAAGGCCCTATCCTCTCTCCTCCAGACCCTGCAAGAGCCTCCTAACTTGTCTTCCTGTGCCTATTCTTGCCCCCAAATCTATTCCCCAGCAGCTGGAGGGGTGTCCTTAAGACACAAACCGTACCATGTGGCTGTCCTGCTTAGAATCCTCCGGTGGTTCCCAACGTATCTAAAAGAAAATAAAATAAAAACTTGTCCCACTCCAAGAGGTGCTCCAGGCTAGCTGAAGTAATTCTGATATCCCATGAAATGTCACCTCCGAAGAGGAGCCTTCCCTGATCACTGGTCTGAAGTTGCCCACCAGATGCTCTCTAGCACATCAACACACTTTATTTTCTTCTTCATCTCCACCGCCATCTGATAGTTCCTCGTTGATTCGGTTTATTTCTATGCCCCTCCACTAGCATGTGAAGCTCCTTCATTCCACTTCAAGAGCCTGGCTCTGTCGCATTCTATCTCCTAAGCCTAAAGCACAGTCAGTACTCAAATGCTTTTTGGACGAATGAATGAGAACAGAATGCAAGGTCTATTAGAGAATTGCATGTAGTTCAGCTTGGCTGGAGGATGGAGAGGGAGACAGGAGTCAGGACATAAAATTCTTGGATGTCCCACTAAGGGACACTAACATTATCTTGGCTGAGCAGAGTCGACATCCACCTACCCAAACGCCCAGGTTTGCTGTGTGGTCGCTGTTTCCTTAATTGCTATAGGGTATTTGGGGACGAATGAACAGTTATCCAATCACAGCCTCTGCTTTTTAATGGGGCTCAGGAACCCTGGGAGAAAGAACTGGAACCTGTCTATAATTGGGGATCAGACATCCCAAAACATGGCTGATGGTCTGGATACAGCAGACCCCTCAAACCCTGGAGATGTCACGGAGATGTCGCTCCCAGATAGCTGGAGCTGGAAAGCTGAAACAAAGGGAAAGTGGAGCGGCAGGAGGGGTGGAGTCCACATGATTCTGTCCTTCTCCCCTTCCTGATGGGAATTTGTAGAGACTTGGGGAATGGAAGGCTGGGGGAAATTCTACAAATGACCCTACCTAAGACCCAAGTTAAAGGGCCAATGGTTGTAAGATTTTAGAATTTGGGGGAACCACTGAACATTTCAAAGAGAGAAGATTCTATCCTATCATTTTCGAAAATCACTCTTGATGCCACATCAAAGATGGACTGCAGGGCAGAGAAGCTGGAGCTTCATCCTTGTGTAGATGAGGAGCTCTGACTCTCAGACTTGTTGAGAATTCTGAAAAACCATCTAATGTCTGACTTTCAACTCAGTTTGAACATATGATTTGTATGATTCCCAAGACTTGTAAAATATTTCCTCCATTCAACAGCACTAGAAAACCCATCTCCATGAAAGAAAGTAATGACTGATACCTACAGATACTGCCATTTCTAAAAACAGTTTGTAAACCACAGACATAAATCTTTCAATATTTAATAGGGATATCCTACTTTCAATTTAAAAAACATATTGCCCAGCCAGATAAACCATCTTAATCATCAAATTTGGCTCTGCATTAGTTCCAATTGTTTCCAAACAACAAATAACCCTCAAAGGACAAAGATTTGTCAATTTTACTATTTTAAAAAATCTGAGACGAGTCCTAATGGCATTTATTTTCTCAAAAGCCAAAACTGATTTGAGCAATAGAAATGCTTGAGCAACACTGTTTTAATAAGTTTATAGTCTTAGTAAGTGATTAAGTTGTAGAGGTCACTGGGATATTATTTCTAGCATGCGTATTTTTTAAATATCAGACATAATTTTATATCATATGTTAGCATGCACTGGGTGATAGAGGGGCAAGGCAGAGAGTATATGTACATACTTCAGGCACTAGAGACATTGTCAGATTCTATTGGGATGCTCCTAGAATCTCATTATTCTTGAGGTTAAGGGCCAAACAAAACATAATTACAATACATGTAAACTAGCCACATTAGAGCCAATCATTCTGTGCAGTTTGATTTTTATAAAACACAAAGGAAGTGATCCTTTGGTTTAATTCCTAAACTTCTGTTGCTTAAAACATAACACCAATTTGGATACACTGATTCATTAATGCAAGATCCCATTAGACAAACATAGGGAAAGACCAATGACTTTTGTTCATGACACACGTCTTTCCCTGGTTAGCCCACAGTGGCTTTAGCCACTCTGTCGTCTAAGTCTACAGAGCTAATTTTCCTATCATCCATTAAATATATTTTCCTACAAAATTGCCAAAGGTCTTTTACAAAATCTACAGTGAAATTCATAAGATATTGGGAGTGATAAATATTCTGTAGGAAAACTTACTGTAGGAATTAAATATATTTCATCAGCATCAGCACCAATTACCCAATTACCCAATACATTGTGAAACGCTGTTGGCCAGCTATGCCACTTGTTGCAGCACGAAATTTGAAACCAGAACAAGCTACAGATTTCTCCAGAATTTTCAAAAACCAATTGAGATACAAAGGGAGGAGAGAGTTTCTTGATAGTTCTTCCAAGCAACTTCCTTCATGAGTATCTAGCCTTAAGGTATTTTTTCATAAACAGGTCTACTATTGTGTAATTTACATAAAATTCACCCACCATAAGTGTGCAAGTCAATGATTTTTGGTAAATTTATGGAATTGTGTAACCATTACCCTGATCCAGTTCTAGACCATTTCTAAAAAGCTTCCTTATGCCTGGTTGTGGTTACTCCTCATTCCCAATTCCTTTCCCTTTGCCAGGCAGCCACTGCCCTGTCTTTATAGATTTGCCTTTTGTGTACAGTTCATATAAACAGAAACTGTTCTAACTGGCTTATTTCACTTTGTATAATGTTTTTGAGTTTCTTCCAATTGTAGTTTGTACCAATAGCTCATTCTTTTTCATCGCTGAGTAAGATTCCATTGTACAGATATACCACATTTTGTCTATCCATTCACTGATGGACATTTGAATTGCTTCTAGTTTGGGGTTAAGACAAATAATGATACTATTAATATTCACATTCAACTGTTTGTGTAGACAAATGTTTTCACTTCTCTTGGGTAAATACCTAAGAGTGTAATTGCTGGGTTGCATGGTAAGTCTATGTTTGACCTTTTAAGAAAATTGTTTGCTCAAGTGGCTGTACCATTTTACGTATCATTTTCTACACAGCCTTGCCAACACTTTGTATTGCTGGACTTTTAAATTTTACCCATCCTAGGAGATGTGTACTGGTATCTCATTGTGGTTTTAATTTGCATTTCCACAATAACTAGTGATGTTAAGTATCTTTTCATGTATTTACTGTATATCGTTTTTGGTGAAATGACTATTCAAACTTTCTTGCCCATTTTTTAATTGAGTTGCCATTATTATTTAGTTGTGAGAGAGACTTTTATACATATTCCAGATAAAATCCTCTGTTAGATATACATATGCATGATTTACACTAAGATATATACATATATATCTTGTTATGTCTATATGCTAGATACAAGTCCTCTTTTGGAGATTGCATCACATCCCCTAGAAAAAGCATGTCCCAACTCCTAGTCTTGTGGGTGAACTCATTTGTAAATAGGACCTCTGAAGATGTTATTAGTTAACATGTACACAAACTGAATGAGGTGGTCCTTACAATATGGCTAAAGTCCTTACAAGCAAAGGAAATTGGATGCAGAAAGAGAAGCTATGGGAGAAGCAAAAAACAGGAAGCCAAAGGAGCTGGGAGAAGACACCACCACGTGCATTGCCATGTAACAGAAAAGCCAAGGAACCCCAAAGATTGCCAGCCAGTTGGAAGTTACTGGCCCCAGGAGGAAGTCATTCTTCTAGCCCCTGAAACTGTGAGCCAATAAATTCCTGTTTGTTAAGCCAACCCATTGTATGGTATTTGTTTTAGCAGCTGAGTAACTAAAACAGTTTTTGGTATTGTAAAGTGATGTGCTGTTATGACAAATACATAAAAATGTGGAAATGGCTTTGGAAATGGGTAATGGGTAGAGGCTGGAAGAATTGGGAAGTGCTTGGTAGAAAAGCTTAGATTGCCTTGAAGAGGCTGTTAGTAGAAATATGGACGTTAAAGGTACTTCTGATGGGGCATTAGAAGAAATGACTGTGCTACTGGAAGAAAAGTGATCCTTGTTATAAACTGGCAGAGAATTTAGCAAAATTGTGTTCTGATGCCAGATTGAAAATGGAACTTGTAAGCAATGAACTCAGATCTTTAGTTAAAGAGATTTCAAAGTTAAGTTGCAAGGGTCAGGCTGGTTTCTCCTTGCAGCTTATAGTAAAATACGAGAGGAAAGGGAGAAGCTGGGAACTGAACTCTTAAGCACTAAGTAAGCAGAAACGAATGATTTAGAAAATTCTGAGCCTTTCCAGATAGTGTATGCTGAGACGAGGGCCAGAAACAGCTCTATTAGGGACCTCCCCAAATCTTCCAGGAAGCAAGTACCCCGAGGACAGGGCTCCACATGAGGGTTTAACTGAACAGCCCTTTGCTAAAGAGAATGTAGCTAAACATGGGTCCAGTAAGCCGTTTCAGTGGAAGTCAGGACTGCAAACAGTAATCCAGGAAAAGCCTGTGGAATATTTTATTGTCTGATGCTGCACAAAAAGCCAACAAGATTTCTGTGAACTCTGTATGAACAGAAGCCATGCCTGAAAGGGACAGAGAAGGGTTGAAAGAATTGAAGGAAGAATGACCATGGAATCTGAGGTCTAGACTGATGAAATCTCCGGGGGGGCGGCCCCCCCAGCCATGTGTATGGAAAGGGCAAATCTGACCCTGGCTTGGAGGGGGGCAAGGCATCTGCCCCAGTGCTAGAGCAGTGGGCCTTATGTCCCACTATTCAGGGCTAATGCTACCACCCCAATTCTAGGAAATGGTGGGGGCCCGTGCCCTGGAAAAGTCCATTTGTTTCTTGGCTGCTAAAACATCCTCTAATAGATATATGATTTGCAAATATTTTCTCTCAGTCTGTGATTTTTAATTTTCTTAATGGTGTCTCCTGCAGGGCAAAGGAAGTACATTTCAATGAAGTCCAATTTATCAATTTGTTTGATGGATTGTGCCTTTGATGCCCTATCTAAGAAACTTTTGGGTAACCCAAGGTCACAAGTATTTTCTGTTATGTTTTTTTTCTGGAAGTTTCAGCTTATACATTTACGTTTATAATGCATTTTGGTTGCATTCTTTCTTGTTCAAATTTTTGGATAATTTTTTTTTAGCAATATCATTATCTGGTTTGGTATTAGGGTGAAATTTGCTTCATAGAATGAGTTTGGTTATAATGCATTTTGAGTCGACTCTGGGCTATGGTATAAGATTAGGTGAAGATTTCTCCTCGCCCGCCCCTTCGGATAATATTGCCAACTTTCCCACAACATTTGTTGAAAAGATGGTACTTTCCTCCACTGACCTGTTTTTCCACTCTTGACAAAAATCAACAGACCTCGAATGCCAAACTCAGATCTGGCTTAGCCACATCCACGTCCACCTCGGTCGCGGGCTGTGTGGACGCCTGCAGAGTGGCCAGCAGCTCGGCTATCCCCTCGTCGTGCCCCTGGTGCAGAAAGGCCAGCTCGTCCGGCAGCGACGCCACCTTCTTCTCCAGCTCCAGGGGGGACCTACCGGCAGCGGCCACGTGCAGCTGTTTCCACGTGCAGCCGCCGCCTCTGCCAGCCCTCGTGGTCCAGCAGCACCCGCGCACGCGCAGGGCGCGCCTTCTCCAGCTGCGCGCGCAGCTCGCGCCGGGCGCGCTCCCCGACGCACGAAGGCTGGACGTGGCTCTGCGGCCTGGCGGCCAGCTTGGCGTCGAGCGCCGAGGCCCTGCAGCTGCCGCTTCTCGTGGGTGCGCGCCGCCGCCTCAGACCCAGCCGGTCCAAGGCGCGGTGAGGCCGACAAGCAGGAGGCAGAGGAGGCCACATTGCAGCAGGACAGCGGCTGCTGGAGAGGCACAGGAGGCGAGTGGGGGAGGTAGGAGCAGGCGGCGCTCAGGGGGTGTTTCGAAGCTCGTGGTGCGGGCACCAGGCCCGGGTGCCAGGCGGTGACCGGAGGGTATTTTCATAGGTAGGCCCAGCAAAGACGCCACAAAAACAGCCCAAACGGCAACTGTAAGCAGATAGCGTGAAGAGTGACCTCAGCCCCGAGACCGCTCAAAGATAAGGTCTCTTTGGACAAGGCAAGGTCCCAGTCCTAAATAGACTTTAAAAATCGGGGGCGATTAGAAAGCCGGCTTATCCGAACAGAACATTAAGTAAAGGTTCTCAACCTAGTTTACATATTAGAATCATTTGGGAGCTTATAAGAAAAAGCCAAGACCAAGCCATCAGTGATAGTTCAAGCCCCCAGGTGTTTCCAGTCTTAATCAAGCCTGAGGACCAGTAAGCAGGAGAGGAGCTGGGGTGATAACCTTGTACATCTTTGATCTTCCCAAATAGAGTCAGAACTAGCTTAGAGACTTGGGGGGCGGGGATGGGGGGGGTCTGGAGATCCCACAGGGAAATTAAAAAGTCACTAGGTACTATTATCCCTTACTTAACTGTGCAGATGTGCATGCGGGTATAGTATCCAATGTTGGGAGAAACTGACATGTTACTTGGCAGCTGTTCTGTGGTCTGATAATAGGTATGGAATCATATTATTGGGGGAAAATACAATATAAAGTTGCATGGTTTCTTTCCACTCTTGCTTTCAAGTTTTTAAATCTAAACTATTTCCAAATATTTAAAAATATTGGTATTCAAAGGCAGGACTAAATAGCTGAGTGTTTCAAGAATTGGGGAGTTTGTTGGTAATTAAGACATTCGGTATAAAGTAATGGGGAAGTCTTGGATTGTAAAGCATTGGCAGTGCTTGACTTCTCAATAATGAAATCCAGGTGTAAGCCCCACTGTAGGCATAACTGCTGTTCTCCATTATACCCAAGCCATCATTTTATGTGCCTGGAGCAATCCAAGAAGTCGAAGTGAAACAACATTACCATCTTTAGTTTATCTCCCTCCTTTCCCCTTCACATAACTTCAGTAATATCATAAACATAGTTACTATGGAAACTATAGCAGCATACAAAACACCATTGAGTTTTTGAGAACTTTACACATGTGACTATAAATAAGAATAGTGAGAATTTTCCAAGTGAGGCCTAAGGAAATAAGATTGGAATTGGGTCTTGCCCTGACTTAAGGGTGTCATAAAACTTGATTTTACCAGTATCTTGAAAGAAATTAATCTTTTTACAGAAAAAAAGGCTATTATAACCATGAAATTATGTATGGTGACTTTTATAGTAGTTAAGCTTTGATATCTCAATTGTATGATGCTTAAGATTTCTTTGGCGATTCCTTCCTTCCTTCATTCTCTTGTTCATTTATTTCTTCAACAAATATTTATTAATCATAAATTCATGTCACACATATACTGGATGCTCCAATTTGAATAGGACACCAGTGTCTTGTTATAGAACATATTACCCCAGACCAATAAATGCATAAGGGCCTTATTTGTAGATGAAAAAAATCTATAGACCAAAAATGTAAGAATGTATTTCTGGACTCTAAATTTTTTTCCTTTGATCTAAATGTCTATCCTTATGCCAATACCACATTTTTAATTGCTCTACCTTTATACTAAAATTTGAAATTGGTTGGTATAAATGATCCAACTTTATTCTTCTTAAAAATTGTTTGGCTATTTCAGGTCCTTTGCATTCCATAATTTAGAATTTGTCGGTCTCTACAAAAACAACAACAACAGAACAACTGCTGGGATTTGGATAGTGTTGACTCTGTAGATGAATTTGGGGAGAATTATTGTCATCTTAACAATACTGAATGTTCCAATCCATAAACATGGACTGTCTTTTCATTTATTTTAGACTTTAGATTTCTGTCAGCAATGTTGTTTTAATTTTCATAGTAAAAGACTTGCTCTTTAAAAAAAAAAAAAAGTATTGTATTCCTTTGGAAGCTCCTGTGAATGGAATTTTCTTAATTTCATTTTTGGATTGTTTGTTGCTATTATGTAGAAAAACATGGCCTTTTATCGTGGAAACTTGCTAAACACTCTTATTCTGATAGCTTTTTTGTAGATCCTTTAGGGTTTTCTATATACAGGACCATTTTATTTACAAAGAGTTTCATGTCTTCCTTTCCAATTTAGATTTCTTGCCTTATTTAGGACATCCAGTATGATATTGAATAGTAGTGGTAGAAGCATTCAGTTCACCATTAAGTATTATATTAACTGTAGTTTTTTTTTGTTTTGTTTTTGGTACATGCCCTTTTATCAAGTTGAATTACCCTTTTATCTCTTGTTTATTGTGAGATTATATAATGAATGGATGTTGGATATTGTCAGATGTTTTTTATGCACTTAATGAAATAATCATTAATTAATCATGTGTTTTTGTGCTTTATTGTATTAATATGGTATTTTACAGTAACAGGCTTTTTTGGATATTAAACCAACCTTGCATTTCTTGACTGAATCCCACATGGTCACACATATTTTTCACAGCCTTTTGAAAAATAGACATATTTCTGGCTTTAGCTCCCTAATATTAAAGATTTTTGCATCTACATTCATGAGGGATATCTGTCTGTAATTTTCTTGTGATGTATTTGGCTTTGGTGTTAGGGTAATATTGGCCTCATACGATGAGTTGGGTTAAGCTGGTGTGGCTCAAGCAGTTGGGAGCCCACCTACCACATACGAGGGTCCAGGGTTCAGTTCCCAGTGCCTCCTAAAGAAGATGAGCAAGATGGCGAGCTAATGTGATAAAAAGATGCAACAAGGAAACACAATGAGAGACACAACAAGCAGGGAGCAGAGGTGGCTCAAGGGATTGGGTGTCTCCCTCCCACATGGGAGGTCCCAGATTCAGTTCCTGGTGCCTCCTGAAAAACAAGCAGACAGCAAATGCAAACAATGAGGTGGGGGGCTGGGGAGAAATAAAATAAAAATCTAAAAAAAAAGAATGCGTTGGTAAGTGTTCCTTCTTCCACTGTGTACTGAAAGAATTTGTTTGGAATCATATCATTTCTCTTTTAAATAGTTGATAGAATTCACCAGTGAAGCTTCCTGGTAATGAGATTTCCTTTTTGGGAAGATTTTAAATTAATACTTCAATCTCTTGTTATACTTCTATTCAGATTTCCTATTTCTTCTTGAGTTAATTTTGGTAATTAATGCCTCTCTGGGAATTTGTCCATCTCATTTAAGTAAGCTGTCTAACTTACTGACATGAAGTTATTCATATTTCCTTCTAATTTTCTTTGTTTCTGTGGGAACAGTAGTGATATTGCTTCTTTCACTCCTGATTTTGACAGTTTGTGTCTTTTTTCTTTTCTTTTCTTTTTTTTTTTTTTTTTTTGCCAGTCTTTCTAAAAGTTTAGCAATTTTCTTAATCTCTTCAAAGAACCAAGGTTGGTTTCATTGGTAATCTCTATTTTTCTGCTTACTATTTCATTGATTTCTACCCCTTGTTTACTTCCTTCTCCTTGCTTTGGAGTTAATTTGCTTTTCTTTTCCTGGTTTACAGTGGAAACTTAAGTACTGCTCTGGCATACTTTTTGGTATATTGTATCTTCATAGTCATTCAGTTCAAAATATTTTCAAATTTTCCTTTTGATTTTCTCTTAGAAATTGAGCTGTGTTAATTCTCAAGTATTTAGGGATTTCCAAAAATTTTTTTCTGCTATTGATTTCTACTTTAATTCTGTTGTAGTTGAATGAATTCAGTCTTTTTAGTTAAGACTTGTTTTGTGGCATACCATATGGTCTTTCCTGAGAAATGTTTCTTTTTCTTTTGCACTTGAAAAGAATATATATTATGTTGTTACTGGGTAGAATATTTTATAAATATAATTAAGGTCAAGTTTTTCAGTGTTATTCAAGTCTTCTATACTTTTGCTGATTTTCTGTTCAGTTCTATCATTTATTGAATGGGGGGTTTGATATCTCCAACTTTCTTGAGGTTAATATTTCTTTTTCTTTTTTTTTTTTTCCCCTGTCAGCTTTGGTTCATGCACTTTGTGGCACTGTTGTGAGATACATATACATCTGTAATTGTTCCATCTTCCTTATGTGTTGGCCCTTTTATCATTAAGAAATGCTCTTCTTTGTCTCTAATAATTTTTTGTCTGATAATATAGTCACTCAAACCGTCTTATGGTTGCAGTTTCTCATTTTACATTTAGTCTGTTTGTGCCTTTGACTCTATGTTGTAGGTTACATATTCTTAGGTCTTACTTTGTCACCTGTTTTAGCAGTCTCTGTCTTTTGTTTAGGGTATTTAGTCCATTCACATTTAATATTATCATTGATTTGGTTGGTTTTCATATCCCATTTTACTATTTGTTTTTCATTTGTATCAAGTCTTTTTTGCTTCTCTTTTCCTCCTTCACTACTATCGTGTTAAGTAGGTATTTTACGGTGTGCTATTTTAATTGCTCTTTTCATTTTTAACTGTTCAGTGATTTTCTGAGTGGTTGCTCTAGAAATTATAAAATGCCTCTTATAAAAATCTACTTCAGTTTAATTGACTTAATTCTTGTAAAATATAGCCACTTTGCTTTATTATAGTTCCACTTCCTCCCCCCTCCTTTGTGCTGCTATTGCCATATATATTATGTATATATGTTGTAAATCCAATAACAGTGTTATACTTTTTTCAATCTTGTATGTCTTTTAAAGAAATTCAGAAGAAAAATGAAAAATAAATTTACAGTTTTTTATACTTACCTATATATTTGCCACTTTTAATCCTTATTCTTATTTTCTCCTTTCATATCCTTTACCTCAGTCTTCTCTTCTGCTTCCCTCAAAGAGGCTCAGCCACAGGAAACTTGGTGAAACCCCCAGGAAACATCCTGAAACTAAAGGCTATCTTGAAGTCAGATTTTTCTATGAATCCTGAAAAGAATAAGCTTTTTCAAAAATGGTTCAAGTACCATCTTTTTAAATAGCCTATTCCTAGAAGAAATTTTCCTTGTAAAATGAAAGAACATTGCAGTCTGTCATTTTACCATCTTCTGTTTTGAGGGTAACTCACTACAATTCATGAACCTTATTCTTGAACAGATGCTGATTTACTTCTTCCCACAGATATTCTTGGCAACCTTGTTTGCTGTGCATTTCTAATATCCAGGTATTTCCCTTCACTTCTCAGTGAACTGGTCATTTCCTAGGTGTGATTACTTGGAATATTCTTCCTGGATATTTTTCAATGAGGGGATTACAGGAGTATATCTTTCTGACCTGCAACAAGTGAACTCAGAATTAAATCTATTGTAAACACTATCCTGGAAAAAAAATTCTACATTCAAACAGTTTTGACTCTGGAATAATAATTTGAACTCTTAGACTTCTAAGTTGACCTTCCAAAAGAATAGAAAAACAATTATTCTTGGGCCTGATAAAACTTGACTAAATATTTCATTAAGATATAACTATAGTTTCAGGACACTATTAAAAAAATACTCCAATATGTCATTATCTGTTTAAGTGTATGTGTAAATCTATGTGTGTAATTGTGTCAACATAAATAACCAATTGCTTTCTGTGTTTTTTTGTTGTTCCTATTATTGCTAGCGGCCTGGGGTTCCTAAAAACACTGCCCATACAACTTTCCATCATTTGAAAAAATAGGAATCTAATGTTTACAGCTATGAGATTCTAGACAGTGTGGTCTGCTTAATTCATAGTTAAAAGAGAAAAAAGAAAAAAAAAAGGAAGGGAAATATATAAGCTTGTAAATGTTAATGAGAGTGGAGAAGAAATAACCTATGTTTGGGTTTTATCCTTGATTTAATTATTACCTGAGAAAGCAAAACCTTGGAGCCCTGAAGAGAAGAAAGTACAGAGAATGGAGTTCAGAAGAAAGTCTAAAGAAATTGTATATTGGTCACCAAGGCACTTTAATTAAAAAGGTAAAAAGGACATTCTTCTCCCTCTAAACAAAAGGCCCATTGAAATGGAAACTAATGATATCGTCAGGAAAATAGAAAGGGTTTGATGCGGAAAATAACTAACATCCTACACAGTAATATTTTGTTATTGGCAAACAGAAAGCAATAGTTCAAAATTTATCAAGCTTATCAGTTCCACCTAATTAAGGATATAGCCAGAGGGCATAGTAAACAAAACTCTAATAACTCACTTCTGAGCTCCTGGTCCCAGTGAAATCTAATATCATTCTTGAAATGTGCTTGGTGGTCTCTGTTCATCTTGACCTTCATCAGAAAGGCGACCACATGGAAATGCTCTGCTCTGTTGAGGCCCAGAATAGCGTTATTTAGAGATTGCATTCTGGTCGTCTATGACAGACTCTTGTTTCCAGCCAGGATAGTGCCAGACAATGCATGAGCTTTATATTTGATCCTTCTAGGAATAAGGAGGCCTATAGAACCTGAAGGTGGATAATTTATGAGCTATTTCAGTTACTGTGGCCATCTCCCACTCCATTTGTTTCAAAATAAAACCCAGCGTTTTCCCAGAAATCCTCTCCTCTCAGCTTAGAAGATATTTCAGTGTGAAAGTTATATGTTAATTAGTGTTTGGATGAGGGTCAAAAGGGATCTCTAAAGCTAAAATTATAAACAGTGGAAATAATAGGGGCATGCAAATCAAATATGCATAGGCTCCTCACTTCCTCTCCTCTTCTACCCCAGCCCTGTCTCACAGTATCTGTCTTTTCCTTTGGAAGTCACTTCTTAATCCCCTTTCAGACTGTGGGTTAGGGAGGGAAGAGAGAGACCCTCAGGGCCGTGTCTCATCTCCATGAGATGTGGGTGGCCAAAACAGCAGGCAGCCAAGAGAATCTGGGCAATATGAGTCAGGCAGGCAAGAAGTTTCTGCCAAGAGGAGTGGATAGGACTGGAAGGGCCAGGTAGATAAATAAATCAGAGGCAGGAAATCAGATTCTCAGAGGAATCAAATGGAGCAAGGACAAAGCAAACATTGGGTCTACACGGTGATAAATCAGTTGGGTATTCTTCAGCCAACAATTGAAAGAATCAGAGAAAGGGAAACAAGAAAAGGGGAGAATTGGAGACATACTCTGGCCCAGGGCAGAAGCTCTTTCCTGCCCAGTTTTATGTTTTCTACTCTGAATGGGGCTGCAGATAACCTGAACCTGCCTCTCCATAAGGCGGTGAGGTCCCATGCTCTGCCACTTTGGAGCCTTCACAGTGCTCTTTACATTGTGGCTGTTACGGGTTGAATTGTGTCCCTCAAAAAGATATGTTGAAGTCCTAACCCCCATTATCTCAGAACGTGACCTTCTTTGGAAATAGGATCATTGCAGATGGAATTAGTTAAGATGAGGTCATCTTGGAAGAGGGTGGGCCCTTAATCTAATGTGATTGGCGTCCTTATAAGAAAGGAAGAGGAAATACATGGAGAAGGCCATGTGAAGATGGAGGCAGAGATTGGAGCAATGCATCTATGAGCCCAGCAACACCATAGATAGCCAGTAACCACCAGAAGCTAGGAAGAGGCAAGGAAGGATCCTTTTTTAGAGCCTTCAGAGGAAGCATAGTACTGCTGACACTTTGATTCCAGACTTCTTGCCTCCAGAATTGAGAGAATACGTTTCTGTTGCTTTAACCAGCTGTTTGTGGTACTTTGTAATGGTAGCCCTAGGAAACTAATACAACAACTTAATAAATGATACCTGGGAGTGGGACTGGCCCCACACAATGTAAACTGAAATAATAAAAGTCTAGAAAATTTGAGCTAAGAGCAATCAGAGAATGTAGGGGCCGAATTATGGAAGATCTAGAATGCTAGCTTATGGATTTTGGATTTTTTTCCTATAGGCCAAGTTTCTTTATATGAAAATTGTTGAGAGCCCTGAAATTATAAGTAACAAGTGTATGTGTGTACATGCATACATGCACACATTTTCCTGGGAAAACCTTTCAATTCTCAGGTAAAGAACCACTATATAAATAAAGTGAAGTCTAAGAATGTTTTTAAGCTGGAAAATGTCATGACCACGGAATCTTTTCTCCCAGCTTACAAAGAACTTAGGATTCATCTTCTAAATTATCTTTAACAACCATCCTCATTTACTTTTAAAGACGTGAAGTTTTTTTTGCTCTTCCAAAGAAATAAATGTCATCTTACAAAGTGTTAGAAACTCTTGGTGATGGGAATGTTCTAAGAATGTAACGCACATTCTTCCCGATTGGAGCCATATTGTCAGATGAGGATTCCTATTCATATAAATGTTGATGAACTCATTCTGGGCAGGCAGTGTAGAAATACTGATTCTCCTTTTCAACAGAGTTCATCTGATGTTCTGGGAAAACTTACTCCATGGTCTGGTTTGCTACTCTTTTTGCCTTTTCACCATCCAGAAAGAGGAAAAGTTTCCTACCTCTAGCCCATCTGCAGGGCTTACCCTCAGCAAAATTGTAAAGTAGGAAATGTTTTACTTCATTAATTGCAGCAAACTTTCTGTATTTGGGCATCTAAAAATTGAGTCTGACAGCCAGTGGGTTGTGGTTTTCAAATCGTATTGCCTGTCTATACAATTCTCCTATTAACCAAGTCTCTTCCTCCTTTTTTTTGTTGGCATCTTCATCTCCCAGTTACTCCACTTGCGTGCAAAGACCTGGCAATTTGTACTTTCGGAAATTTAAATCAATGTGTCATCTCTTCCAAAGATGCTAAAGTGTAGAATGTACTTCTGGTTAGAGAATAAAGGGCCTTTTCAGCTAGATTGTTAATAAACTATTTGGAGAGGGGGCAGATATGGCTCAAATGGTTGGGTGTCCGTCTCCCATATGGAGGGACCTGGGTTTGATTCCTGGGACCTCCCAGTAAAATGAAAGAAAAAATATAGAAGGCGCACAGGCTGCCAGGCCCCATGTGTGGGCATACTGTCAGGCCCTACAAGCGGGTGAGCCGCCAGACCCTGTGCGCAGGCCTGCTGCCAGGCCCTGCGAGCCACGCAGCAACATGATGACCTAACAGGAGAGTGACACGAGGGAGAGCCAAGATGAGACACACCAAAAAACCAGGAACTGAGGTGGTGCAGGTGGCAGAATGCCTCTCTCCCACATCGGAGGTTCCCATGATCGAATCCTGGTGAAGACAGGAAGAGAAGGATGAGAAAAGAGGGCAAGAAATGAACACAGAGAATTGCCCAGTGAATGGACACAAAACAGCAAAAACGGGGGGCGGGGATTAAAATAGATAAAAGTAAAATAAGTAAGTCTTAAAAAAAAAAAAAAAAAAAATTTAGAGAGCATTTTCTGATGGCCTAAAATCATTCCAGAGAGTCGGTCTTGTCTGTAGGAAAAATCTGCCTTGCTCAGATGCACCTGTAGGCTGGGCTACTGGGAATTTTCCTGTACTATTAAACAATGTTTGGAAAAAAAGTGGAGAGCCCTGATTCCTCAGTTGTTACACAGAAATCACCACACAGTCTCCCCAAATACATACTTTAAATCTATTGACAATTCTTGTCTAAGTGTTTATTTATGATAAATCTATTTAACGCTTAAAAGGGTGAAAGGAGAAAACTTCACTTTCTATGTACAAAATGTTCATTAAAAAAATGCAGATGTTGCTTGGCTCTTGGTTCCAACCAGGCATGTAAAAGATCATTTTACACTAGAATTCCCAAGAGGAACTTGGAAGAGCCAGGAATTATGGGCTCATTTTTCATACAAGTCAGAGAATTATTTTAAACCCCTTCCACACAATTTGTAGAAGTCCTGCTAATGCAAACCATACTATTTTGAATTCAGTAAACAGCAAAAATAAAATGACTAAGCCTTTCTTAATATTATTCCTTCATCAACCTCCAAGTGCAGAAACCAGAAGACCATTTTGAATGCCGAGAGAGCCCAAAGCCAGGCCAACCGTTTCTCCCCTTGGTCACTGGGGGACCCTACCCTTGACCTTGAATATTTTGGGGGAAAAAAAAAAAAAATGGCAGCATTTTACCATCCCCTTCCTCAGTTTAAATTTGCCATGATTATTCCCATGCTTTATCTTGGCTGGAAGAGCTCTGCCAAATTTTCTGTTTTTCTAAAGGCAAAACAAGTATGGCTTAGAAAAATTCAGTATTGACAGCTAGGGAGTTTGTGGACTTCAAATCACACTGCATGTCTTGCTATAGAATTATAATATTGTAATCAAGGTATAATGTTTCTGTGAAATGTAATTTTGACCAGCTACTTACAAGCAGTGGGCATTATCAAACAGGAAATTCCAAGTAGACCATTTATCCGGTTCTGCATTTTGGAAAAATCCTCTTTTGCTTTGAATTTTTCCATTTTTCTTCTACATCCATTGATCAGCTGTGTAACATGCACAGACCGTTTCCTAGCCTTTACTTCATTATCTTGACTGGGGAATCATAATTCTGAATATCCCTCCTACCAAGTAAATACTAAAACATTCTAAAATGATCTTGGGTGCTTTGGGGTTTAAGAGGGCAGTGCAAACATGTTTGTGTCCCCCATCACTTGAAAATAAGTCTCAAACCACCCAAAGCAATAAAGAAATAGACCTGAAGTCTTCCTTAATGAGGCTAGAGGATATCTGTAGCTGCAACAACTTTATATAAAGGAAGAAAGTAAATGAAGGACTGGTAAATATTTGGCTGAAGTGAGAGAGTTCAAACTTAATTGTTGGTAAGGATGATAATGCTGAGAAACAAGCCAGTTTGCACCCTTGGTAACCCAGAGAAGAACAGATATTGGAAACATCAGTTTCAGCAGAAAGGAAGTATGTACGAGACTGGTGCCGAACACAAGGAAATTGTTTGAAGTTCTCTGTGGGAAACGAGTTGACCTTGAAGTCTCCTCCTCTACCTAATTGAGGAAAACCCCCCAGATGGAAAAATATATATATATATATGTAGATAAAAAAACAATGCAAGGAGTAGAAAAAAATCTTAGATATTACATTCATAAAACTAGAATAAGATGCTTTTTTAAAAATAATGATAATATGCAGAATTTAAGAGCTCCCAGAAGTTAAAAATATGAGAGCTAAATATATAAACAAAGCAGCTGACAGAAGTCTCTAAGCAGTTGGTAAGTTACCTGGATGTGTTGAGTCAAGAATTGTGTGGGTGGAGCCCTCTTAAAGGAAACAGATGTACCCAGAGTTTGACAAAACTGTGGAACTAAAGAAGTAGTAATTGATTTGTTTTAAATTTTTCTTATGTTAGCTGAAACTATTCCAGAAACCAGAGATTTGACTCACTGTATTGGGTTAAATAGTGTCATCCAAAATGTATGTCCACCCGGAACCTCAGAAGGTGACCTTATTTGGAAATAGGGTCTGTAGCAGTTTGGCAGTTTGATGAAGTTATGAATTCCAAAAATAGATTTTGGATTAGGCTTGTAAACTGGTCTGTTAATCTGGTCATGATTAAGTTATGATCAGGGCATTGACTGGGCCACGTCAGTAGGGCATTGAGCCCCATCCCTTGGTGCCTGGGGAATCAAATATAAAAGACAAAGTTGCAGTAGTTTTGATGTTGGGGTTCTGATGAGGAAGGAGAGAAGGCCCTGGGAAATGAGACGAGCCATTCACCTGACAGTTCACAGCTGGCCTTGGGGAGAGAGGCAGAGCCTAGAGAGCCTTATAGTCTCAGCTGACCTTGTGGAGGAAACAGAGGAGCTAAAGCCCAGAGAGAAACGGAGCCTTGGGAAGAGAGGAACCCAAGAAGCCTGAACCCTGGCAAATGTCGGCATCTGTCTTGCTCTACACGTGGCAACAGACTTTGGTGAAGGAAGAAACTTATTCTTATGGCCTGGTAACTGTAAACTTCTACCCCAAATAAATACCCTTTATAAAGACCAACAGATTTCTGGTGTTTTGCATCAGCACTCCTTTGGCTGACTAATACAGGGTCTTTTCCGATGTAATTTTTTAAGAGGATGTCATGCTGGGTTAAGTTAGGCCCTCAATGTAATGAGTGGTGTCCTTGTAAGAAGGCCATGTAAAGACACAGAGACACAAAGGGAGATTGCCATGTGATGAGGGAGGCAGAGCCAAGGAACAACAAGGATTGCTGGCAACTGCCAGAAGCTTGGGAGAGGCAAAGAAAGATTCTTCCCTAGAACCTTCAGGAGCATGGTCCTGCGGACACCTTGATTTCAGCCTTCTAGCCTCCAAAACTGAGCGAGTAAATCCTATTGTTTTAAGCCACCAAGGTTGTGTTAATTTGTTACACAAATATAAAACAAATACACTCAATTACCAAAATTATCAAAAAATTACCCACTTAGCCTCATTAAGAAAATAAGGTAATGGTAGAAAATAATTGATAAGCTGTAAATAGTGTATTTTTATCTGACAAAGAAGATGGATATTTGTCGGTGTTAGCCTAAAGCTTCTGGGTAAACCATTGAATGAATCATGTCTCACCAGTATTCCCTAGCCACCCCATTGAAAACTGTGTCTTACCATTCCACCCAGGGGAATCCTACCACAATCCAGGCACAATCCTGATATGGAGTGACGAGTATCTCTCACCATAGTACCTCCAGGTGTCATCTGGATAATCTTGATGATGTAGGTGGTCTTACCTCTCTCCACCCCCATTTCCTCCCTTCTCCTCTCTTCCTCCCCTCTCTCCCCTCTCCAATCATCTCTTCCAAAGTAGCAACTTTATCTAAACGTGTAGAAGATCACCTGTCCTGAGGCAAAGAATAGAATGTTGAGTTGCAGCGAAAGGAACCAGGAGCAGTTCCCAGCAAGCTCGGGGACCTCAGCAGTATATATTATTGCAGTGATTCTCCAGGTAGGTCAGAAGACAGTATCAGAATATAAAGACCAGGATAGTGTAGTTGGAAACATTACATTTAATTAAATGTTTTAGTGACAAAAATGACAGTAAAGTTCAATAAAATCTGCTTGCCTGGTGGGATACACAGAGGATAAAGGAAGAAAGTGTTATATGGGTTTAAAAAGGTTGAGAAACACAGCAGCATAGCAATTTAAGTGGAACAAAAGAAGGTATAAGAACTCATAGGGAATAAAATCATAAGGAACTACAGCCTCTCCCACTCAGCAAGCGATCATTTAGTCAACAATGTATGTTTTTGCAAAACCTTCTTGCTACATATAAGAATACCAGGTGACTTCCTGATAGCTACCTGGGTTCTTAATAATTCTTGAGATATCTTCTCTCTAGGAGTTCAGCAGGGCTGAGCTCCTTTTTAAAACATGGAAAACAAGATTGAGTGACAAGAAACTTACGGGCAGCTTTCCTGCAACAATTTTTAATTATCCATCATGCAATAAATCTGGCTGAAAAGCTTGAGTAACGGCAGTATTTGAATGCATTTCCTGTACATAAAGTACAACTGAGACAAATGCTTCATTTTCAGAAATAAGGCTAGTGAGATCTCTGTCAGTGATGTTCAAACATATACCAGATGCCCACTCAGCAGAGATGTTGAAAAAGATTTAGGCTTTCTATATCAAGGGATGGACTCCAGAAAACATCTCGAGGTGTCTCACCAAAGTCTATGCCTCAGTTCATAAGCTCCCCCAAGAGAGGTGTGCAGAAACCATGTGGATTCAGATGATGCCGTTTTTGGCCATATTTCAAAGAAAAATAAAAGTATTTGGCAAGTTGTGCCAAAAAGCTTGGCATATGCCTTAATTGTTTATATCCTTTCCAAATGGAAAATGTTCTAGGTCCCCAAACATAATTATAAAAATTTATTGTGCTAAAATGTATGTAACACAAAATGTGCTGTTTTAACCATTTTTAAGTGTAGGATTTGGTGGGATTAATGGAATTCACTGTGTTACGCAACCATCACTGTATTTCCAAAACTTTTTCATCATCTCAGACATTCTGTACCAATTAAGCAATAACTCCCCACCCCCACCCCTTGATAACCTATGATTTTTCTGTCTCTATGTACTTGCTTATTCTAGGCATTTCACATAAGTGAAATTATACAATTATTCCTCTGTGTCTGGTGTATTTCACTCAACAATGTGTCTTCAAAGTTAACTTATGTTGTAGCATGTATCAGAACTTCATTCCTTTTTATGGCAGAAGAATATTTCATTGTATGGATATACCGCATTCTGTTAACCCATTCATTTGTGATGGACACTGGGGTTTTTCTACCTTTTGGCTAATGTGAATAATGCTGCTATGAACATTGGTGTACAGGTATCTGAGTGTTTGCTTTCATTTTGGGGGGTTATTTTTCCTAGGAGTGGAATTGCTGGGTCATATGTTAATTCTATGTTTATCTTTTTGAGGAACCACCAGACTGTTTTCCACAGTGGCTGCATCATTTTACTTTCCCGCCAGCAAGGCTTGGGGATTCCAATTTCTCCATATTCTCACCAATTTATTTCTGCTTTTGTGATACTGCCATCCTAGTGGGTATGAAGGGGTATCTCGTTGTGGTTTTGATTTGCATTTCCCTAAAGGTTAATAATGTTGAGCACCTTTTTGTGCCCTTATTGGCCATCTGTTTAACTTTGGAAAAATGCCTACTCAAGTCCCTCACCATTTTTACATTGGGTTGTTTGTCTTTTTGTTGTTGGGTTGTAAGAGTTCTTCATATATTCGGTGTATTAAACCCCTGTCAAGTATATGATTTGCAACTATTTCCTCCAATCTGTAGGTTGCCTTTTCATTTTCTTGATAATGTCCCTGATAGAGACTTCTGCAATGCTTTCAAAATGACTGACCATGTATTGAGTACTCACTATGTTCCAGATTTTTTTACACTTAGTTATATTTAATCATGTGCATTTACTCTGATGTGCTGTGTGTATCATGACCAAGAGAGTATGATAATGCCCTACTAGAAAAACAATGCGGCTTCCGTCTGAAACCATCCTGCATTAGTAGATGAATTGTGTTCATGGTTTGTCAGTCACTTCAATCCACATGATGCTCACTTGAAGACACAAGTCAGTATGGACTCTTTTCCTTATAACTTTAGAGGTGGGCCGTGAAAATTTTTCAATATCAGAAATTGGACTATAAGAGGCAAACCATATCTAAGATGAGCAGTGGCAGAGGAACATGATATTATTATTCAATATTGCTCATTTAGACTTTCTTGCCAGCACCACTTAAACAGATGCTGGGCTGTATACACAACAATATATTAAGGACCTGGGCTCTTTTTCTAGTAAGCAATTATTAACAATTTTAATTGTAAATGCTTGCCTTATGTAGGATATTAAAAATTTGTTACAAAGTCATAAGGTACATATGATTTTTAATAAGAATCTATATAGGGAAGCGGCTGTGGCTCAATCAGTGGGGCTCCCGTTTACCATATGGGAGGCCCTGGTTTGGTTCCCGGGGCCTCCTGGTGAGGGCAGGCCCTCCCGCACGGCGTGGTTGGCTGACCCAGTGAGCACAAGCAGCAAGGGGGGGATAAATGAATAAATAAATAAAATCTTAAAAAAAAAAAAAAAAAAAAGAATCTATATAAAGTATTAAAAAATCATGCAAAAACTAGCTGTCATGTACCTACCTCCTAGTTTAAGAAGAAGCTGGTGTTTTTTCCTTCTTTGATGTAACTGTCACAGTCTGAGAAGTTTTTTTTTTTTTTTTTTTTAAGATTTTAAAATTTAATTTTTATTTATCCCCCCCCCATTTGCACTTGCTGTGTCTGTTCATCGTCCTTGTTTCTTTAGGAGGCACCAGAAATCGAACCTGGGACCTCTGATGTGGGAGGGAGGTGCCTAATTGCTTAACCACCTCTATTCCCTGCTTTGTTGTGTCTCATTATGTTTTCCCTCTTGTGTCTCTTGTTGTGTCATTTTGCTGCGCCTGTCCATTGTGCCAGCTCACCATCCTGCTCATCCTCTTTAGAAGGCACCGGGAACCTCTGCTCCCTGCTTTGTTGTGTGTGTCATTATATGTTTTTTTTTCTTCTTGTGTCTCTTGTGTCAGCTTGTTGTGTCAGCTTGCCATGCCTGCCCGTTGCGCCAGCTCACTGTTTTCTTTAGGAGGCACTGGGAACTGAACCACAGACCTCCCATGCAGTAGGCGGGAGCCCAATCACTTGAGCCACATCCGCTTCCCTGAGAAGAGTCTTGATTAGAAGACTTTGGTGTAAGAGTCTCTAAATATAAGGCTGAGTTGATTAAAACTGGCCGAGACTTGTATAAACTATAGAACAAAATGTATCTGAAGTGATTTGTGCCCCGTTGTTCTTATCTGTGAAATCTACATACCCTTCCTAGTTCCCAAATCGGCTCATTTCTGAACCCAAGGCTTCTGGCGAGGCACTGAGATAGCCCTGTGCCTAGGGCTAGACATGCCTCTCACCGTGCCAACCCATCCTCTCCATCTCAGACCTACTCTTGTATTCACTGGTTGTTGGTGCTTCTCATTCCCTATTCCATCCCATTCTCCAAGCTCAGCAGTGCTAGAGTGTAGCAGAAACACTAGGAATAATGGTACAACCCCATAATACAGGGGTTCTTAACCACAAAGGAGGCCATGGACCCCCAAGGGGTCTGTGAACTTGAACTGAAAAAATCAACTTACTATCTTTATTTTTCTCTGACCTCCGATGTTGAGTGTCATAAAACTATCTGCTTCTACATTCTGAGAAAGGGCCTGTGGTTTTCACCTGATTGGCATAGAGGTCCGTGGAACAAAAAAGGTTAAGAACCCCTGCCATAGACTGTCTCTAACTGGGGATGATTATTCAAATGGCTGTAGTAGAAGCATTCATGAACACTGGCAAGACTCCAGCCAGAATAGCTGAAGTACAGAGCTTCTAGACACACCACCTATGAGAGAGCTGCTGGACCTTCCTCTTGGAGCTTCCCAAAATGCTCTCCACAATCATCAGGCTACTGGGATTCACCACCCCCCCCCCATAGTAACTCCAGACTGCTCGTGCCTTAACCAGTAAAGATGTCCTGCCACTTTCAGTGGATCCATTTTCTCAGGGTAATCACATCTTTCAAATACCTTTCTGTCTGTCCTAGCATTTTAAAATAGAAAGATGAATCATGAGTCTTGTTCTCAGAAAAAGGAGTCCATTCCTACAACCAGCTGGCTAGGAATAGGACTACATTTTTAAATTTAGTCCTAAATTACCATTATTATTAATATAATCATCTACTGATTTGGCTGTAGATACTTAGTTTCTTTAATTAATATTGATGTTAATTTTAGAAGCATTCAACCCATGTCCTTCAATGAAAGAATGGGTAAACAAAATGTGGTATATCCACACAACGAAATATTAGCCATGAAATGCTGATACATGCTACGACACAGATGAACTTTGAAAACATTGTGCTAAGTGAAAGATGCAGACACAAAAAGTCATGTTAGATGATTCCATTTATATGAAATGTCCAAAATAGGTAAATCCATAGAGACAGAAAGTAGATTCGTAGTCTCGAGGAGTGGGGGGAGGGAGGAATGGGGAATGACTGCTTAATGGCTATAGGATTTCCTTTGGGGGTAATGAAAAGTTCTGGAACTACATAGTGGTAATGGTTGCACAATATTTTGAACATAGTTAATACTGCTGAATTGCATACTTTATAATGGTAAACTCTGTTATATGCATTTTACCACAGTTTTTAATTGTTGTTTGTTTGTTTTTAAAGATTTACTTATTCTCCCCCCACTCATTGTTTGAGCTCGCTGTCTGCTTTCTGTGTCCATTCGTAGTGTACTTTCTGTGTTTGCTTGTCTTCTCTTAAGGAGGCACCGGAAACTGAACCCGGAACCTCCCATGTGGAAGAGAGGTGCCCAATCGCTTGACCCACCTCCACTCCCTGCTTTGTTGTCTCTCTCATTGTGTTTCCTCTTTGTGTCTCCTTGTTGTGTCAGCTTGCCATGCCACCCTGTCGGGTCAGCTTGCTCTCTTGCTCATCTTCTCTAGGAGGCACCAGGAACTGAACCCGGGACCTCCCATGTGATAGGCCAGTGCCCAGATGCTTGCGCCACATTCGCTTCCCTTTTTGTTTGTTTTTTAAGGCAGTTCACCTCCGAGTTTCCATTTCCCCAATTATATTCTTGAATCTGTAGTCTTTGGTATGTGTCTTTGTTTCTGAGGGCTTCCATAACAAAGTTCTTAAGAGTGCCTAAAACAACAGACATTTCTGGCCTCAGTTCTGGAGGCCACAAGTCCAAAATCAAGGAGTCAGCAGGGCCATGCTCCTCCTCAGGGGCGAAGCCTTCCTTGCCTCTTACAGCTTCAGGTGTTTGCTGTTGTCTCTTGCCTCCGTCTTCACGTGGTCTCTCTGTGTCTCTTCTATTGTAAGGACACCACAACGCTGAGCGCGCACAGTGGCTGACACTGTCCAAGATCCTAGGCCACTGGGATGGGCTGTGAAAGGCAGCAGCTGTACTGCCCCCCACCCCTCCCCACATTACAATCCCCTCAACTTCTTTTTCTCTCTCTACCCCCAGCCTTAAAGGAAAACAGCTCCTAAGATAAACTGCTGGCAGCAATTTACCATCAGAACACTATAAGCAGAAACAGACAGTTTTGCTTTTCCTAATGCATTACAGGTACTTGATATGCTGAACGAACAAGACAATTTCTTTCACACTGTTGAATCTTTAGGGTCTGTCTTCTAGAGCATTTCAGTGGCTTAAAATAGACCATTGCTCCAGCACTGTAAAGTCTGCTTGTGTGCCTGGTGGGGAAAGCAGGGCAATTTCAGTCACGGTGCTGAGATTTTTCTTTTATTTAAATTGCTTATGTTTCAGGCTACATCTTTTATTTCTTTCAACAACATCAAGCGTTAGCATGGCATGTCACTTGCTTCTCTGTTTCTGCGAATGAAGGCTAGAAATCTTAATACAAAGCCTAAACTCAGTGGGCTGGTCCAGCAGAATAGGCGTCCTCCAGTCACAGTAAAGCACTATAATTCTTTTATTGAACCAATAGCATTTAAGTCACAAATATATCTATGCAGAAAGCAACTGTGGCAGCTCTTCAAATAGATGACTGAAGGAACCATTCAGTACCAGCCTCTAATGGGCTCTGGTGCTAAAGGTGAAAATAATATGGTAGATTAGAAAGAACTGCTCAGACCCAGAGCAATCAATGACACCTCAGAATTGCTTATTTGAGCTGTGATAGCTCTTATTTCACATGCAAAGCACACTGCATTAGCAACCAGATGCTATCATTCCTTTCCCTTGGTGGACTTTCTAGGGTTTCCAAAGATTCTTGCCTGAATTAGTTGACTCTTTCTGGCCAGCCTAATAAGGCTGAGAAGCCTGAATACAAAGAAAAATGAATCCCAGCAGATAAGCACAATTATTTATTGGACTTAAAAAGAAGAGAAAGAAAAAGAACAGCTCAACATCGGTATACTTAATGCCTTCAAGTCTCACTTTTTAGTTTCTGAAAACTCATGAAATCCTGTCTAGGAGGGACCTCAGAGGTCAGCCATTCATCATGCTGGAGTGGGTACCTATTGGTGTGTAACACATTGCCCCCAAACCCAGTGGCTTGAAACAACAGCATTTATTATCTGACAGTGTTTATGGGTCAGGAATCTGGGTGCAGCTTACCTGGGACCTCTGCTGCACAGTCTCTCACAGGTTGCAGTCATCTCAGGGCTGGAGGAGGGAAGGACCTGCTTCCAAGCTCACTCAGGTGATGGTTGACAAGAGTCAGTTCCTCCTGGGCTCTGGCCAGAGGCCTCTCAGCTCATTGCCATGTGGGCCTCTCCCCAGGGCAGCTCACAATATGGTAGCTGCTTTCACTGAGCAGAAAAATGAGAGTGCAAGGGAGGGAGCACAAGCAAAACAGAAGTCACCGTCTTTTGCAAACTAATCGTGAAGCGATATCCTGTCACTTTTTCTGCTTATTTGAAGCAGGTCACCGGGTGCAACCCACTCTCAAGAGGAGGGGCGTGAATGTCAGGTGGTGGGCATCACTGGTGCCATCTTGGAGGCTGCCTGCCACACAGGTCCAGAAGATGCTTCTGTCTTCTCCACAGCATCCTCACGCACATCTGCTTTAACTTTTTCTGCCTTGGGGAACTAATTGCCTCCTGAAGGCCCTGCTCATTCCACTTCGGGTCCTGTTACTCAGGCAGTTCTAACAGGTAACCTGCTTCCCATGTTGTGACCCCTGATGTTCTGTTAAATACCCAGAAACTCTGAAGAAACCCATTGAATTCAAGATATTTATAAAGAGGTTTAGGAATGAGAATTCTGCTCAGGAAACATGATCTGGGAAGAGAAAAGGAGCATAGTTATCATAAGAGGAAGCTCTCTCACAGCCGTTTAGGGCAAATTGAATCCTCACAAATATAATAGGCCAACTGTATGGGGGAAGGTGAGCATCACCCCAACCCGTGCAGTGTTCCCCCTAATCAGCCACAACCTGGACTTCCCAAACCATTCCTGAGATAAATCCAGGTCTACCTCTTTGTCCTTAAAGTCACCAGGGAGTGCTTAAAACAGTTCTGGGCTGTGCTGTACTTAAGAGGTTCAAAGGAAGGGTGACAAGCACAACTGCCTGGGTTCTGAGGCATTCCAGAGCAACCTGGAAAGGGGAGGCGGCAGTGAGATAGATGACTCTGGTGATAAGTGGGAAAATGCCTTTAAGTCAGTCAGGAAAGGATAAAAACCAAGGGACCACAACACTGAGGACACAGTCACATAATAAGTCTCAGAGGTCTTGATTTCCCAAGAGGCTGGATTGCATCTGGTCAGGAGGGATTAGATAAGCATAAATGTGCAGAGTGGAGATAGGCAGCAGGAAGGGCAAGAGATGAAGAGGCCTGTGCCCAAACTGGATTCCATGTACTTTGTTTCAGGGGGCACATTAAAACTGTCATGCTGGACACTTTTTATTTTTTTATTTTTTTTAAGGTACCAGGGATCAGGGAATGAACCCGGGATCGCATACGTGGGAAGCCGGCACTCAACCACTGAGCCACATCTGCTTCCCTGAGTTGGCTTCCTCATCTGTTTTTGCTTGTTGTTTGTTTTTGTTTTTTTCAGGAGGTACTGGGAACCGAACCTGGGACCTCCCATGTGGGTGGCGGGCACTCAAGGGCTTAGGCCACATCCGCTTTCCCCCATACACTTTTTAAATGAGGTGTATGAGTGAAGGGAGGGGAGGGAAAGAGGGAAAGGGGCAGCTTTTACCTAGACTAAAGAGAAACCCATTGTGAGCTTGTTCCTCCATCTCCTCTGTGTTGTCTAAAATTTTGTGAATTGTATTCTGGGGTCTAAACTAGCAAACAATAACATTATACACTAGCTTGGAGTATGTGTAGCTAAATTGAACTAACCAATTTTTAAGAAAATTATCTGATGAAATGATTCAGATAGAAATGAGATTTAAATGGAAAAATGCAGTACTTGTACCCTAGAAGCAGGTAAAATGCCACATAAATCAATCCACTGGAAGAGTTATTTCCAGTCAGTACGGTGGTGAGATAGTTGGTGGTAGTTATGTTAACTTGCTTCTGTCACTTTCATTTTTTAACTTTTTTGCCATTTAAATTCTTTTCAGAAATGAACCATGATCCCTCCATTCTATGTAGTTTCCCCGGAGTCCAGTGTGATGGTCAGCACCTACCCCGTGGGAGTTCAGTTTTTGTCTTTGGCTGAATCATAAAGATGAGATACACAAAAAGCAAGGGCTTTATCAATTCTCTATTTCCAGCGCGTTTCTAACATGCCCTGGAGCAAATTTGACATGTTCTTTTAGCCTCGAATGCTGAGTCACCAGTAGACAATGAACACAAATCCCAACCAATATTAGAAAAACTATTAGAGCATTGACGAGTGTGCACACGATATATTTCTCCAAGATGTTCTGCTGAGAATCAATGAGGAACCCTTGAATAAGCCTTTAAAACATACATAAATGATAGTGTGCAGCAGTATAGCAAACACAAACCCAAACACCCACCCCAGACTCCCAAAGTGTATTTTAGCAAATCTGAAATAGTTTAGAAGTACAGAAATATTTGTATTATAAATATAAATTAATATGAACTGTAGACCGAAGGCTTCCAGAATCCAAGGGGTCTCCAGGCCAGCCAACTGATGTCTCTGGTCAAAATGACCAAAATCTACACGCACACTTTTCACTCGGTAGTCCTGTCTGCAATATAGGTTAAAATTCAAAGAACAGGAAGTTATATGTTTCAAGATTTAATTTTATGTTTCAGCCAGTCCAAATTACAAGTGAATCCCTCTTCACTGGTACAAAAATGTCATTGCTGCTTTTATGATCAAAATTGTGATTTATAAGTAGCTAAGCTAATGATAATAAAGTATTTTGTACTTTTGAAAGATGTATACTTTAAAGGAAAACCTATTGGCAAACACATAACCATAAAATGGTTTCTTCCACAGTCTTTTTCCACCAGAAGAAAAACCAGTGGCAAGTGGTAGGCCTTTCCAAATGTGGGCTGCGTAAACCCTCCAGTGGTTTATTGGCTGGGTCTCTTGTGAGAGTAGAGATTAAAACAAGACCAACCCATGCTTCTGTTTCTGGCCTGACTTAATAACTTTTACTAATTGTAATTGACGAAATACCAGGTATCAACTCATACGTGTCAAGACTCATTTCTCTCAGCATTTTGGATCTATTGTGTTCAGTGGAGAAGCATGCAGGGAAGAGTCCAAGGGATCACCAAAACATGGCAGACCTGAATTCAATATCATGATCTGGAATATTAAGGCAGATGGTCCAGAGCTGGGGACAGGAGCAGGGAGCTACAGGTCAAGCCGGCACCGCAGGATGAGTGAACAAGGTCACTGAGCCAGGGCCATTGTGATTGTGTGCTCTTAGTGATATGGTGTGAGCAGTTCCTCTGAAGAGCTGGGGTTGGGGCACTGAATTAGGGGATTTTAGAATAGGCTCACTTACGCAGACTATCTAAATATATTCATTTCTGGACTCCCCTTGCCTTTTTAATCCCCACAACTGGAGTTCATTGTTTTGGGGGATGAAGGAAGAAGAGGGTCATGAGACTGTCTTCCAGAAATATGAATTTATCTAGATTTAGGTGTGATGATATTAAGGGGCATCACAGCCCAGAGCACTTTGACTAGTCCATTAGCATGGTTTGTTATTACAAATAGGATTGTCCTGAGGCTCTGGGACAGAGAGGGTTTTAATGTCTTGGCCAAGGATCTTCTGAATTTAAAAGGTACATATAGAACACAAAGCTTCTGATTCCTAGTTTGGTACTCTTTCCAAGGCTACCCAACTACCCTTTATTTATTTATTTTTTTTTTTAAGATTTTATTTTTATTTATCTCACACACACACACTTCTTGCGCTCGCTGTCTGCTCTCTGTGTCCATTAACAGTGCATTCTTCTGTGTCTGCTTGTCTCCCTTTGTTGCATCATCTTGCTGTGCCATCTGCAGGCACGGGCCATCAGCTCTCCACAGGTGCAAGCCAGCTTGCCTTCACCAGGAGGCCCTGGGAATTGAACCCAGGGCCCTCCCATATGGTAGATGGGAGGCCCAATCAATTGAGCCACATCCGTTTCCCCAATATACATTTTTTTTTACTTAAAAATTTTTTTGGGGGGGTGGGGGGAGGGGGCAGGTACTGGGGCCAGGGATTGAACCCGAGACCTCATATGTGGGAAGGCGACAATCAACCACCTAGCCACATCAGCTCCCCCAACTACCTTTTAAAAATATATTTTGGTAGCATATATAAAACACAAAATTTCCCACTTTAACCACTTTCATATGTACAATTCAGTGATGATATTTTCACAATATTGTTCTACCATTACCACTATCCACTAGCAAACCTTTTTCCTCACCCCAGACAGAAACTCTGTACCTATTAAGCATGGCTCCCCAGTCCTACCCCAGACCCCGGGCCCTGACAATCTGTAATCTACTTTCTGTCTCTGGGTATTTGCTTATTCTACGTATTTCGTACCTGCATACAATTATTTGTCCCTCTGTATCTGGCTTATTTCACACAACATGATGTCTTCAGGGTTCATCCATGTTGCAGCGTGTATCAGAACTTTCATTCCTTTTTAAGGTTGAACAATATCCCATTGTATGGATATACCACATTCTGTTTCCCCACTCATCTGTGGATGGACACTTGGGTTATTGCCACCTTTTGTCTTTTGTGACTAATGCTTCTATTTTTTTTTTTTAAGATTTTATTTATTTATTCATTTATCCCCCCCTTGCTGCTTGTGCTTGCTGGGTCAGCTAACCACGCCGTGTGGGCAGGCTTGCCTTCACCAGGAGGCCCCGGGAACCGAACCCGGGGCCTCCCATATGGTAAACGGGAGCCCTACTGATTGAGCCACAGCCGCTTCCCATGACTAATGCTTCTATGAACATTGGTGTTCAAGTATCTGTTTGAGTCCCTGTTTTCATTTCTTTGAGGTATGTACCTAGGAGTGGAACTATCAGGTCTTACCTACCCACTACTTTTTTATGCAAATTGTCAGGATGCATATGAGATTGTGTTACTTAGAAGCATCTAAAATACTAAGTCCAAGAAACATCAACTAGACTACTATGTGCCAAAGAATTAGAGATGTGAAGGCAAATAAGAGATTGTTCCTGCCCTCAAGAAGTTTGCCCCAAGGGCTCACAGATTTATTCACTTAATCCATACCCTGGCTGGAGATAGGTTTTCATACCTCCTCCACAGGGACAGACTTTTTTTCGAGTCCTTGAACAGCTGTGGGGCAATCCCTAAACTTACAGAAAGCCTAGTATTTCTGAGCTTTGGCATCTCCTCCCTCCAACCATGGTAGGGCACTTGGCCCAGCCAGCAATCCTTGCCTCGGATCTCTGCGAGATGGGAGAGCCTGTTTGCAGAGTCTGTCCCCATTCCCATGTTTGCTAGGACAGATTGCTTCCCTCAACACTATATTTATTACTGGGGCGTGAAACACAAATCTGCAGATGCCTTTTCCACTTGCCTGCTGTTAGGAGCCTGCTCAATAATCGCTGTCCCTTAAGGGTACTTGGTTTCTGTTGGCTGTTGCATAAGACAGTGTGGGGATGAGCTCTGAGTCTGCCCGAAGTCCACCCCTCCCTCCTGCCTCCCTTGCGGTTGGCTCCTGTAAACCTTGGTTTGCAGATGCAGGAGTAGCAGCTCCTTAATTCTTGGGCAGCCTCAACCATTACTGCTCTTTCACAGGCATAGTACAGTCTGTCTCCCCAGTAGATTATCACAGCAAATTGATAGTTATTTAAGTTTTAAAATCCCCAAAAAACTAAACAAAAGACAACTGTCACAATAGGGGACCAAACACTGGTAACAGATAATACAAAAGGAGACCCAGCTCTTTAATTAAGGCTCAGGAAGGCATGTGAATGCTAGCTTTTAGTTACCCTGCTGTGTCCTGCCTGATTAGCTACAATGCATCTGCTCAGTTTCCTGGTATCCATCTGTACTGCCAGGAAGAAATTTATTTGGGTCGCCCTGATTCTCAATATGATGACTCAGAGGCATCAGCTGTAGTTAGATTAAGGGTTATGTGTGTTGACAGTGTCTCCTGTGCGTCTTGCTGTGTTGACATGTAGGATCACACCACCTTCCATCTACCTGGGACTAGCCCACTGAGGTGCGTCCTCCCAGAAAACCAAGTTTTAAGATGACCCGTTGTTCTGTGTTTGTGTTTAAAGTTGGAACTATATCTTGATCACACCATTTTCACAAGCTCTACCTGTCTGTTCTGCAGTGACTGGTGCTAAAGAATTTCCTCATTTAACAGATTTAAAAGGACCATCAGAATTGGGATTTTCTACACATTACGACGTAAGGGACTTTTCAATGCAGCACGAGCATGTGCCTGTGTATACAAAGATTGTTTCTCACCAAGAAACAGTAGCCAAGATGGAAGTAAGCACTACTCAGAACTGGCTGGGCAGAGCATGCTGGGCAACTAAAGATATGTTGTTGGCCCTGTATGATTTTAGGTTCTTCAGAGAGTTGCTTTGGCTCACTTATAAAACTAAGGAGTTAGCACTAGTAAACTGTTACTGATATGCCTCTGCAATTCAATGAAATTGATTCTGTATCCTGTAAACTCATTTAGCTGACCACTGTACACAAACTCAGATTAATCTGGGATTAAGTCTGGGATTAAAAAATATTTTGGGGTCTAAATAAAGTAAAAGCAACATTTGGTTTAAATTGGGTTTTACAAAATAACACTTGCCAGCTTTCTGATCTCAGAAGAGACCAGATAATAGACGTGGATTAAAATTTTGCTGTAGCTATGAATTTAATGCTCATTAGACCATTTAGTCCTTTCTTGAGCACTTAGTATTTCCTCCATGGTATTAAGAAAGGCCTCAGCCTTGGAAGTTCACATTCGTTGGAGAATTCCAGCTTCCATGCCTTGAGCTCTGAGAGTAGTAATTGGCATAAAATACCCTGGATAAGATAAACTCCAGGAGGAAGTTCCCATATAGTGACCCAACCGGGAAACCTAAAGGCAAAACTGTATAAATTCTGAGAGCATTTTGGGAATCATGGGCCAAACATTGTTTTGTCACTGCACACTATTTCCTGTTTGTTCACACTAGCTTATAAAAAGGGGTTAAATTTGGTAGAATTATTATTGGTGTAGCCTCTTTTTCATAGTGTTAGTTCCATTAAGGGACTTAAGACTAACTCCATTGCCTCCTGAGGCCCAGAGAAAGGTTTCAAATTAAACGAGATTGCACAGGCAGAAACACTTTGAATAAATAAGGTATAATTACTGATATTATGACCAACTGCTTGGCCAAGATCAAACAGCTGCTAAGACCATGGAAGATTCTAAACTCCAAAGAACCTGGTATAGGTCTTCATAATTTAATTATGGAGGGTACTGAATCCCACATGAGGAAGTGCTTAATAAATAACCCATTTCAGTGTGGCCTCTTTACTCCCAAACCAGTAGAGATGTTTGCTTTCTTCTTCAGAAAGAGTCAAGCCCGAAGAGAGACCATTTGTTTACCAGTTTGAAAAGGAAGCAGAGAAAAGCCTGCATTTATTCCTAGGGGAGAATAATGTAACTGTTATAAGCTGTTGCATTACATCAATTTAAAAGTAATTTTTCTGAATTAAGAGAAAATTGAGTGGGGAAATGCTTCCTTTTGGAAATTTAATTCCCCACTGAGTATTTATATGCTGATACTCTTTGCAAGTACACAACAATAAGCTGTTTTATGTGCCAGCTACATCAACTGGGACAGGAAAAAGTTATTCTTTAGATAGTAATTTTCCTCCAGCCCCATCCCCTCTTCCAATTTTTCTTGAGTCAATTTCTCTAAAAACAGGGATAAAATAATCAAGTTCCATGTTGAATATCAACAAACTCCATGGCAATGAATGGGAATGGAGGAGAACATTTCATTTCATATTTAACATGTTAAATTGGGTGCTTATAATTCCCCTGATTTAGCTTTTTTAATTAAAAAATTCAAGCTTTATTCAGCATTTGCATATTCATGCCTCCATAATATGCACTGATTGCATTAAAGACATGTAAGTGCAGCACAAATATAGTTACTCATCAAGTGTACCATCTATGCATAGATAAATATTTCCAAACAAATTAGCATACACCCCAGCACAGGTGCTCTGGCCTCAGGGCTCTCTCCAGCCATGCCTATCCTCCTCTTCTGTCCATTAAGTTCCTAGAGCCAAAGTGTCAGTTTAGAAATTTTATAATTTGGTGATTTTTAGAACTAATGGATCCCTTTGCCTAAGTCACTGGTTAGAGTGACTAACATTCTACCAGAAATAGCCAGGGAAAAAAAATCATTGAACGACACTATTAAAAACAAAAGTACAGCTTCCATGATTCAACAAAGACCTTCAAGAGCTTGTAGATGTTAATCACAGGAAGGGGCAGTTCCCATTCATGAGACAAGAATCCCACTGACCAGGTGTGGCAGACACTGTAAATGGCTCACAGCTATTCCCCTCTGACCTTTTGCTTGGATTCACACTGTACCCAACTCTCATAAACAGGCCATGTTTTGTCTAAGTCAGGGGTTGGCAGACGGCCCTTGAGCCAAATCCTGTTGCCAGCTGGTTTTGTAAATAAACTTTCACTGAAACACAGACACACCTATTCATTGACTTATCTGTGGCTGCTTTTGCACTACAAGGGTAGAATTAGTATTTTCTGTGGAGATCATATGGCCCACAAAGCCTAAAATACTATCTGGCCCTTTACAGAGGACATGTGCCAAGCCCCGGTCCAAGCCAATCTCAGCCAGTTTTCCAGCTTCCCTTGCAGCTAGCAAGAGTTTGTTGTTGGATTGTAAATTGTTGGTGAGACAGAGGAAGTTGTCAAGAGCTGTTTTTGGATAACAGTACAAATGGTAGAAACATTCCGTGAAATAGGAACAGTGGAAGAGGATCAAGTTCAGGAGTGGAGATTAGGGAGAAGGATTGAAATTCAGATCTGTACATAGGGACTGAGGTACATTTGAGAAGTTGAGTAAACAAAGAGCCTAGAAAGGAGGACTAGACTGAAATCCTCTAAGGGCAATTGCTTCTCCCTCAACTTGATTATTGTGGTAAAATATACATAACTTAAATTTACCATTTGAACCATCTTTAATCATACAATTCAGTGGCATTAAATACATTCACAATGATGGACAACCATCACCACCATTTCCAGAACATTTTAATCATACCAAACAGAAACTTTCTACTCATTAGGCATTAACTCCCCACCCTCCACACCCATTCTCTCCAGCCCCTGGTAACCTCATTGTACTTTCTGTGTCTATGAATTTGCCATTCTAGATACCTAATATAAGTGGAATTATACAGTATTTGTGCTTTTGTGCCTAACTTCTTTCAATTAGCATAATGTTTTGAAGATTCTTCCATGTTGTAATATGTATGAGAACTTGAGAACTTCATTATTTTTTATTGCTGAATTCCATTGTATGTATGTCACACATTTTATTTATTCATTTGTTGATGGACACTTGTTTCTTTTCTTTTTCTTTTTCTTTTCTTTCTTTTTTAAAACCTTTTGGCTATTGTTGAATAGCCAAAACCTTATTGCTATGAACCTTGGCATGCAGTCCAAGGTTTTCAGTTCTTCTGTGTCTATAACTAGAAGTGAACTGCCTGGAAGCAGATGGGGCTCAATCGATGGGGCTCCCGTTTACCATATGGGAGGCCCCGGGTTCGGTTCCTGGGGCCTCCTGGTGAAGGCGAGCGAGCCCACGTGGCACGGTGAGCTGACGCAGCAGGACGACCCGACAAGGTGGGGAGACAAGCAGACACAGAAAAACGCACAGCAAATGGACACAGCAAGCACAAGCAGCAAGGGAGGGGGGGTAAATGAATAAATAAATAAAATCTTTAAAAAAAAAAAAAAGAAGTGAACTGCCAGCTCATATGGTAATTCTATATGTAACGTTTTGGGGAACCACCAAACCACTTTCCACAGCAGCTGTACCATTTTACATTCCCACTAGCAATGCATAAAGGTTCCAGTTTCTCCACAGATTGATTGGCACTTGTTATTTCTTGTTATTGTTTCTGTCTTTGGATAGTAGCCATATTAGTAGGTGGGAAGTAGTACCTCACGGTGGTTTTGATTTGCATTTTCCTGATGACTAATGACGTTGAGCGTCTTTTCATGTGTTTATAGGCCATTTGTATATTCTCTTTGGAGAAATGTCTATTCAAGTCCTTTACCCATATTTTAATTTTTTATTCCACTGAGTTACAGGACTTCTTTATGTATCCTTGGTATTAATCCCTTATCAGATATGAGTTGCAAATATTTTCTCCCATTGTCTGTCTGTGAGTAAACACTTCAATATAAAAGTATAGAGCTCAGAAAAGAAGTCTGTACTGAAGACCTCTAAGGTCAGTTGCTTCTACAGCTTTAACTCAGTCTCTTCTTGGACCTTACCCCTACAAATCATTAGTTCCAGTTAAATCCTATTCACCATTGCATCCTTCTTATCACTCTATCTTAATTTAATTTCTTTGTCACTACCCTTTCCTTATTCACTTCCCACCTCCCTGACTGTTCCTCCTATTTTCTTTGCCCACATTGTGTCTCTACTCCCTGATTTGGGAGATTCCTTCGGGGTTTATCATCTGACTTCTTGCTTCCCTCAATACTTTCTCCCTGATCCGTCTCATCAACCTTTATAACTTTAAAACAAATGAATCCCAAATTGACATTTCTAGTCTAAACTTTTTCTAGTCCCACCTATCTGCTGCTTATCCCCAGATAGGTGCCATGTTGGCAATTCAAACTAACTGTACCAAAAACAGAGCTCATTCATTTACCTCCCCCAAAATAGAGAAAGGATAGGGGACATGGAGTCAGAATTACTGGTTTCTGGTCCTGGCTTTGTGTCTTACTAGCTGGATTAATTTTAGCAAATTTCATTTCTCTGAGACTCAGGTTCATCATTTCCACATGGCTCAAAAGAGGTACAAAGTCCCATTCATGGGTGTACAAAAGAAGGAGCTGCTTGAAAAGTGTGAGAAACTTTAGGAAAGGACAATAAACTGTCCTTTTATAAAGCCTGTCTGATTTTAAATTTAGTATATGCATAAGCAGAATACACGATGATTTCAGTCCCTTGGGAAGCAGAGAAGAGCTGAACACCGTTTTTGTTTTGGCCTCCATCCCCACACTAACCCTCCACAGCCCTGCCCCATCGCTCAGCTTCATTTTATACGTGCATAGTTCCCGCCCTCTATCCCGGCTGCCATGGCGTATGCTAATTGGTTTGTAGCCAACTCACTTTATCCCTTGGGTATTCCTGATCTTTGAGCTTCCAAGTCAGTTCAAATTTGACCTCTGGTTTGCATCTGCTTTTCTTGGGCTTTAACCTCCCTGGTTTTAAAAAATGAAAAACCTGTAAATGTGCTTTACATCAGGTCAATCAGAATATAGAAAAAAACCACCACCACAACTTTCAAGGGTGTTCCCTTAAGGCAGCCAGCCAGAAAGCTGAGCTATGGCCCTTCCCTGCTGTGTTGAGCCCCTGCTGATTGCCCCCAGATGCCAAGCTGAGAATGTCATGGATATGTGCTTCTCTTGCCCCGTTTCTGTTTCCTTTACTACGTTTCTACTTAGTGTTTGCTGAAAAACCAGATTTGAGCCTTCATGTTTGATTTGAGAAATCTCCTACCAAAGCAAGCACTTTTCTGACTACATAAGCACTCCAAGGCCAGGTTGGAATGCTTCATTCACCTCCCTTTTAAAATCTTTTTTCAAGGGGGCTGTCATTTCAGAGATCTGCAAGGTGGTCTGTTTCCACTCTTCAAGAACAGGAGAAAGAAAACTGGATATGAGAAAGAAAAAATAAAGGGAAAGATTTCCCAGCCACTGTAGTTTCAAGAAGTGGAATTCCTTATCGCTCTTTCCTGAGTGCTGCTTTAGGCCTGGGAGCTGCCCAGGAAGACTGAGTTAACTCGGAAGCCAAACTCATACAGCAGTCTGGGGGTAGAATTCTTGCTTTGTAGTCAGTACTGGGTACTTCTGCCAGTTAGTGTGGGGCCGCAGGCCTGGCATGTGAACAGGAAGTGAGGCCAATCCTAAATGAAATCAAACTGTGGAAAAAGGAGGATTAAAATAAAAATTGACAGCATGCTCCACAGAGTTAGTGCTGTGGTTCAGCTGCCTGGAATTCGCTGCCATCGTATGCCTTGAACACGGGACATGAGAAAATGCCGAGATAGTTATTGGTGGAGGAGGTTGTGAGAAACATGTTTGTCTGCACTTTGTCGTGCCTATGACGCTGGGAAGGTAAGAGGGGCTAGTGAGAATGTTGACAGGCTGATAAGTCTCTTTGGAAACAGTCTATAAATGTTGCCAGAAATGCAAGAAGCTTGGTGTTCTCATTTCAAAAGCTCTGTTCCCCATGTTTTAAAACCCCAGCAATATACTTTTTTTTTTTTTTAATTTATTTTTATTTTTATTTTTTATTTTACCGGGAGGTCCCAGGGATCAAACCCAGGTCCCTCCATATGGGACCAGTTGAGCCATATCCGCCCCTAGCAATATGCTTTTAAAACAACTTTATCTCAGAAAGGACATTGGATTAAGAATCAGGAAAGCTGAGCTCTGCCTTTGCTAACTTGTATAACCTTGTACAAAATGTCTGACTTCTCCAACCTATGTGTATAAAAAGGGTATTTTCAGCTTGGGGGAGGGGAGTAGAGGGAAGGGATAGTAGGGTTGGGGAGAAGAGGGGAGAGATAAGACTTGGTTCCCAGAATTCCTGGGCCTAAACTAGGCAGGCCTGGGGCAGAGGACAGGAATGCAGGCCAGGACACAGCAGGGCTGCTCTAAAGAGGCTTTCTCACCATCTCGGCTGAAACGTTGCCATCCACGTGAATGAACAGTCAAGCATCTCTTTCAGAATCTTTCCTTCTTTCCTTGGGGCCTTGCAGATGTCTCTCTCTAACCCTATCAAACGCCTTGCTTCTCTGGAGAGAAGAGAGTTGCTCCAGCTGTTTTAGCTGAACTCAGATAATCGGTGAAGTGGCAGAGATGTCTGAAGCTGTTTGGCAATGGTGCTGGGAGGAGACAACTTTTCTACATGCTTTCCCTGTGATAAGAGGAGAGAGATGCTGACAGGTCAGATCACCCAATAAGGAATTGTTGGCTTCGGGTTGTTTTGGTCCAGAGTGCTTCATGGTTTGAGAGTCTGGTACTTGGTTGGCACAGGCCTAAATATACACTGTTAGATGATCACTCCTCCTGCATGTTCATGACTAATTACACGAGTGCTGTAAGCCTCCGTGTGCCAGCAGTATTCCTGATCCTCAGCTTGGCTGTGTGATGCATCCTCAGGGCCCATGCATACCTTGACTCCTTAAAGCACGGAACCTTTCTGAGCCCTGAGGGCTGGCCAGGCTTGGCCTGTGCCAGCCACCCCACACTCTCACCCAGTTGCCCTTGCATCTCCTGATGTGAGTTATAAAACTGGATTTACTACCTCGGTGAATCTTGCCAGGACCAAGAGAACCTCCATGTAGAACTTCAGGCAGCACAATTAAAAAAAAAAAAAAGTTCTTGGGAGAGAATACTGAGAGGAATTGAATGTGTTTCACAGTGTACTAGCTTGAAGGAAAGGGAGCTCCAGAAACTCTGGGAGGCATTTTCCTTCACCACAGAAGCAGGTTAACTATTACATCCTTAACTGCATGTTTGAGTTTTGTTGAGTTAAATGATTATTTTGTGGGTAAAATTCTCTTTATGCTTTTCTTTGCATCTTTTCACATCTCGTGCAGAATTAAATTAAATCATGTAATTGTTTGTCATAAGTGACCTAGAAGGGATTTCTGGAGGTGTAAACCAGTCCTTCTCAAAGGGTTCCTCTGCCACCCCCTTCCAGCCAAGGCTTCTCTGGAAGGGAGAACTCCTTGCACACTGACTAAATTTCTAGCACCAGCAGCTTTGTTCCCACGTGATCCTGAAGAATGCAAGTGACCTCAGCTTCTTTGCCAAAGGACCTTATCATTTACACATCAGAAGTGGAATTTATTTCCATCTTCTACTCATGGGCACTTAAAACTCTTGTGGCAAATACTACAGTATTCTGAGACATTGTTCCCTGGAGCTTCTGAACCCTGGGGTCATTGTAAAGGATTTTGAGTGGCATGCGCTTTCTGGTGCATTCTATATGAGGAAGGTGGTATTCCTCATCTTTGAATTCCCAAGGAGGACCTCAGCTACCTCAGCGAGGTTGGTAAGCCTAGCCTGAAATAGAGATTTGGGGAGCCCTCATTTCTCTAAATGTGTTCTGTGGAGCTTAGGAGCATAAGCTCAGTTCTTACACATCATATTCATCTTTAGAGATGGTCCTTTACTTTCTGAAAAAGCCTTAAGGCCCATTTTTATGCCAGGCAAATTGTCCCATGCCATATAGTGCCAAGACCAACCACTCTACTACGCAGACCAGGGAGGACAAGAGGATGCTGTGTGGCTCTAGGGACCCTCCTCCTTTCCTAGAGGTCACCTTTGAAAAGAGCAATGGGAGGGATGGAACTATCAAAAACTGACCGTTTGTGTCATCAGAGATCCCCACTGTGCCAGTTACTCGCTGTGTGACCTTGAGCCAGTCACATAACCCTTCTGCACCTCAGTTTCCTCATTTGTAATAAGAGGTTATTAGGGTGGTACCCACCTCATTGTGTTGTGATTGCAGCTGTGCTCTCCTATCTACTCTGTACCTGCTGATTCAGTTACTCACAGTTAAGCACAGGAAAGAAAAAAACTAATTAAAAAAACACAGTTCATAAGTTTCAAACTGCCTGTCAAGTGAGTACAGGCTGTAGCATGGCGAAGTCCACCCACCCAGCACATGACTCATCTCCCTGTGTTCCCATACCTGTGCTTCCAGGCAAAACTTTGCTCCACTCTGCCTCTAGTGCTCCTGCTGATCACATTCATTGTAGCCTTCTCTAGCGCCTTTGTTTAAGAAAGCCTTTCTTTACTGTAATAATGGCCCCAAGCCCAAGCGTGGTGGTACTGTTGTGTTCTTAAGCCTAAGAGATGCCATGAAGTGCTTCCCATTAGTGAAAAGGTGAAAAATTTTTATATGACTGTGGAAGAAAGAAAATAGTACATGGAGATTGGTAGATTGTATGGCAAGAACGAATATTTGATTTGTGAAGTGACGAAGCATAAAGACAAACTTCGTGCTAGTTTTTCTGTTGCACTTAAGACTGCTACAGTGCATGATAGGGTGTTGGTGTTCACGTATATCTGTGGTTTCAGCCAACTGTGGTAGGTATGGGAACTCCACAGATATGGGGGCCCTACTCTATTAATAGGGTTGAGATTTGCAAAGTGTTTAGAAAAGTACCTGGCATATAGTTAGCTCTCGATACATGTCAGCTGTCATTACTAGGTTCCCAGTTTGAACTAGATTAGAACTATTTTCCTATCCCTTCCATTCACTTCCCCCTTCCCACAATTACCCAGTGAGGTGGGAGGCTTATAAGGAAGATCAAATCATTTAACAGGAAAATAGAGAAGCTGTATTTTTTTTCTCTTAAGTGAACTTATGCTCATTAGGTTCAGTTAAGAGTGGTGAACTTACATGGGAGAAGTGGGAACAAGGCTGAGAGCACTGAGACCTGATAATGAAGACCTGTGACTATGTGGCACATCGAAACTGGCTAGTTTTCCAATTTTGGTGGACTGTTGATGGTGTTAGTCTGTGGAATGCCCCCTGGAGATGGGAAGGCTATTTATGAAACCACACAGGGTTAAGGAAGGATGGCGCACCAGCCCCATTGTCCTTTCCTGGTTGCGCCTTCCATCTTAACCCTAGTTTTACATTACTGTGATTGAGTGAGTTCCAGTCCCCCTGGATCTAGGTTGCTTGTCTCAACGGACTGGTCATTTATTTTCATCTCTTTCTGTTATTTCCTTCTGTCAGATCCTCCTGCCAATTCTCAATGAGTACCTTGAGCTGGGCCTTTCTTTTGTAAACAGCCTTTAAAAGTAATGAAAGATGTCAGCTTTTACAGCTCATAAAGCTGCTTGCAGATATCTGATTTAGCACAACCTACTTCCATTCACAGTGTAGTTTAACAGTTCCTTCACAACAACAAGATCTTAAATTTTCAGGAGCCAATGATGAACTCAAAGGCCCACATAGGAAACCTGACACCTTTTGTAAATGACAAGGATAGTCTTTTGAGTGTTGCTGCAGAATAGCTGTAAAGATTTATGATGATTTTGGAGGGTGTAATCAAGCTGTAAGCCTGATGTCAAATTCCCCTTGGTCTCTGTTTCTTCACCTGTGAAAATGGAAGCATTGGAATAGCTGGTCTCCAGGTCTTCAGCTCTTACATACTGTGTTAGGGTTCTCTAGGGAAACAGAAGCAACAGGAGATCAGGAACTCTGGTGAAGGTCCTCAGTGAATTCCCCAGGAGTTGCTGGCTGGCTGAAATAGAGATGAAAATTCTCTCTCTTCTGAGTGCTGAAATCATTACTTCTCCTTTTAAGGCCTTCATCTGATTGGATGAAACATCTCTCATTGCTGAAGGCAATCTCCTCAGTTGACTGTAGATGTAATCAGCCATAGATGCAAGCAACTTACTAATGATTTAAGTCCACGAAATGTCCTCACAGTAACAATTAGGCCAGTGCTTGCTTGGCCAAACTACCGGGCACCATTACCTGGCCAAGTTGACACATGAGCCTAAGCATCACACGTACTATGACTCTGCTAATATTGGAGCTCCTGCAGTGAGGTCACATGTAGATTACAAAATCCTTCACAAATCAGGGGTAAATCCTAGAACTGGCCCAAGCACTTGTCTACTTCTAGACGGGATGCAGCTGGTCTTGACAATGACTCTCACACCAGGGTGGGAATTGGCCTCCATATCTGCAAGTTAGGTAGTAGGAAGTCTGTTTTTTGGGGCTTAAGTTTTATGTTTTGGTTTAGGCTATGGAAGCTACATTGTCTGCAGTTCTCCAGGAAAAGTATGATTTGGGTATTGAAGCTGACAGTGCTGTTCCTTGTTTGGCGTCTTGTGTTCTCAGTTAGTTCAACACTGGATTAGATGACGGACAAGTAGTAGAGACTCCACACACTCCAACAGCAACAGAACCTTTCTGAGGACCTGCCAGGATCCAGGCTCTTGGCTTGTCCATACTTTGGATTTAAGCTCTTTTCCCTCAATGGAAATGGCTTTTGGCAACCATTTTTCCATGAACTAAAGATAGTCGTCCTTCCCATCTCTCAAGCCCAGCTTCCAAATTTACCTCCTCCATGAGGCCTCTAGAAACGTCTCAAGACAACCAGCACCGTATCTTTGAATTTCTTTATACTTAAACATGCTATGCAAAATATTAATTCTAAACATGTTTAAATCCCCTTGTTTTTTCTTTCATATTTACTATCTCCCTCTAAATATGTTGAAAATTATACAGTTGGAATGATATTTTTTTCCAACACCACTTTTTTCCCCACCCACACCCTCTCTTGCTCCTTGCAAACGTCCCTTAAATCTAATATCCACATATTTCAGATTATCTGACTCTGACACTGTTTCAGTTTTGTGTGATCTTATTAATTTATTCAGCAAAACTCTCAACACTTACAACAGGCTACATGAGAGAGACAAAGATAAAACATTGTACCAGCCATTTATGATTTCAAATTCGATTGGTGGGGAAGGTTCCATTAAGAACTGCTGTAATAGAGGTGTGGACAAAGACACGAAAACAACAGGCAGAACAACTCACTTTGCCTGAGGAAGAGTCAAGGAGCCCTTACTGAGAGGGGATGCGTGAGCAGGGTTTTGAAGGATGGATAGGAGTGCACCACACAGATGAGAGGAAAAGGTAAAGCAGAAGAGATAGTATGTGCAAAGGCATAGAGACATCAGGGGACCAAGCACGCTGAGAAAAAAAAAGCAAATCTCAGAGGATCTAGAATGAATTGCCATGAAAATGACCGGCAAGAGATTACACTGGCAAGGCAGGTTGGCAGCAGATAATGAAAAGTTTGCTGAGCTAAGGAGTTTAGATTTTATGTGGTCAGCAACCAGTAGCCAGTAGCAATCCATGAAATCATCTTTAGCTTTAAGGTTTTGTTTTTGTTTTTTTTTTTTAAAGATTTTATTTATTTATTCATTTATCCCCCCCTTGCTGCCTGTGCTCGCTGGGTCAGCTAACCACGCCATGCCGGCGGGCTTGCCTTCACCAGAAGGCCCCGGGAACCGAACCGGGGCCTCGCATATGGTAAACGGGAGCCCTACTGATTGAGCCACAGCCGCTTCCCTTGTTTTTTTTTTTTTAATAGAAATAGTCTCAATCAAATTTCTGGTTTGGAAATTAAAGGATGTACACAATGCCCAGGATTATGCTGCATACATAGAAGGCACTAAGTTACTATTGAATACATATTCAGAGGGAGTCAGAGGGAGGAACCAAGGAAAGAGCTGAAGTAAAGATCCATATTCACTTTTCCAAATCTTAGCTGCCCTTGATCATTCCACCAAAGAAAGAGGGCTCCCCGATGATAGATATGAAAGTTAATTTTCTCAGAAAGGATAACTCTGTGCTTACAGGTGTTGCCAAAGCCTCTGTCATCATTATGAAAACTGTGCCCCACCTAGCTGGCACTGTGTGCCTCAGGTGCCATGCAGGTTTGAGCATCTCTCTTCTCGGCCGACTCACTCTCTCCTTGTAGCTGAGAAAACGGCATAAACCACCCAGGCATTCATTCATTTCATACTTAGTGAGGGCATGTTATACCACCCCACAGACACACCCCACTCTACCATGGCTGATGAAATGATTAGTCCATGCCTAGAAATAAATGTGGAGGTTGAGTCATCAGATAAAAATAGAGATGGTTAAGCATTTTTGTAACTCAGTTTTCTTCTCCTCTTCCTCCTCCTCTTTCTTCCTCCTTTTCCTTCCCCTCCTCCAAATAATGCACTTGAAGGAATCCTTTAAGGTGAGACAGGGTTTAAAATCCCAGTGGTCTCTTACTACCTATGCGACTTTGGCCATCATGTAACTTCTCTGAGCTTCAACTGCTTCTCTGTAAAATTGGATGTTTTAAGGATTAAATGAGATAATGTGCAGAAGGGGTCTAGAACAGCATCTGATACGATGTATGTGCTTAATAAATGGTACTTATTAATATAACCCCCTTTGATACCCCAGTCTCTAAAATCTTTGGATATATTCCAAGAAACATCAGCCTTGTCCAACCCTGCATAGAGAGAGGGCATCAGGGTGAAAGTTTGGGGAATGTCTAGGAAGCTCTCACCTTATATTCGGTTCCACCTTGAATGAGAGTCAGATTTATGCTCTCAGTTTCAAACCTTCCTTTCATAGTAATTATCAGTGAATCTTGAGTCTTTTCTCTCTCAACTTAGCCACAGAACTTCCCCAAAGTGGCCTTAGTCTATCCTTCAAGCAAGCTTTTGGGCCATTGGATGAGCTCTGGAAATGTTTTAAAAGCATTTAAAAATCACTACACGGGAAGCGGCTGTGGCTCAATCAGTGGGGCTCCCGTTTACCATATGGGAGGCCCCGGGTTCGGTTCCCGGGGCCTCCTGGTGAGGGCAAGCCCGCCCGTACGGCGTGGTTGGCTGACCCAGCGAGCACAACCAGCAAGGGGGGGATAAATGAATAAATAAATAAAACCTTAAAAAAAATAAAAATAAAAATAAAAATCACTACAAGTCCTCTGAAATTATATACTCTGACATACGTGAGTCATCTAGCACAAATGTAAGTGAAGCAATCATACTAAATTATTAATTGCTATCAATTACAAATGAGTAGAAAAATAATCTCATATTTGTTTTGACCTCTTTTTAAATTCTGAACAGCCTGGTCGTAAGCACAATATACTCTCTCACCCATCCAGAATTAGCAGATAGTATGACCACAGACAAAGCTTCACTGAAAACAAAATCCCCAGTAGCAATTGGAACAACTCCCACGCAGTCCTGGAAGAAAATCTGTGAAACCCGAGAGGGCTGTGCCCTCATCCTGCCCACAGTACCCTTCATCCCCTGACCCCCAATTAAAAGGTAAACTCTGACCCAACTATTGAGAGGCTCCTCATTCAGAGAAGGGATGGAAGATGCAAAAATGTTGAAGGAAAATCCTTACAAAATCATTCACAAATCTATATGCCACTTTTTGGTGTCCTATAAGACTGAGAGAGAGATTACATTATTTCCTTTTCTTAACATCTGTCTCTGAATAGCTCTCTTTCTGCAATCTATCTACAGGCCCAAGAGGTATGGACTCCAAAATCCCAGCTGCTAAGACCAGACTGGATAGCCCACATGCTCCCAGCAGAGCACCAGTGGGTTTTCTGCTGGGCAGGAGGGGCCCTCAGTTAGTGCTGCTCAGCCTTGGCCATGCTTCGGGATCAGCTGGGCAGGGCCTTGCTCCTAAAGCAGTGGTTTCCAAACTTTGTTGCAGATTAGAATCTCCTGGGGAGCTTTTACAAATTGCAATGCTCAGGCTGCACCGAAGACCAATTATGTCACTAACTGTGGATGTAGTGCTCAGGTATCATTCATTGGTAAAGCTTCTCAGGTGATTCCAGTGTGTAGTCAAGAGTGGGAACCAGTGCTCTAAAGACTGTGATGCACTTGGTCTGGGGTATGCCTGGCAGTGGGATTTTTAAAGTTCCCTAGTTAATTCCTATGTGTAGAGCCCTACCTGAATGGAAGCCCTGGGCAATAGGATAGAACGCAAACGAGAGATGGTGTGCAACAAGGGTACACCCAGGGGAAGGAAGGAACACCGTGCAAAGAGGAGAGCTGTCCTGGTGTCAGCAACTCGAGGTGGACATCAGCACCACATCCATGCTCCTCTTTATTCTTTACTAACAAAACACCACTGTTGTTTTGGGGGCAAATGCCCAGCTCTAAAGTACTACATTGCCCAGTTTCCTGCAGCTAAGGGTAGCCAAGTGAAATGTCTATGGCCAGTGAGATGTAAGTGTCGGGTAGGGATTCTGGAAAGGCCTTTAAAAGCCATCTCAACTAGACATATCTTTTGGCCTTTGCCTTGCTTCTTATTCCTGCCAGAAACACAAATGTGGGGCTGGAGATGAGACAGCCATCTTTCAGCCAGGAGGACAGAGCTGCCACGTAATGAGAATGATGGAGCAGAAAGCTAGAAGAAGCTGGGACCCTGAAGGCAACAGGGGGCACTCCGCCTATTTATAGACTTCTTGTGTGTGAGAAAATGACTCCCTCATTTGTTTAAGCTACTTTTCTCTCAGATTTCTGTACTGGATGATATACCATCCAAAGAAGAAAGGGACAAGATAAGGCTAATAGGAGAGAAGTAGCAACAGAGAAAATTACAGGGAAGTCAAGGGATTTTATTTTGAATTAAAATCAAAGTAGGAAGACAAATATTCTGGCAGAGAGCATTTATATTTTAAGGCTAACTTACTCGGGAATCACCTGAATGTCATTACTTTTTTCTCTTGGTTTGCACATGTAAGTTCCGTGACTTCCTTTGAAATTTTCTTGAATCTGGCTGCTTTTCAGTCTTCATGACTCTGTAATTATAGGTTGTGCCCTTTATTTCAAACAAATATAAATGGTATTCATGCTAATTAAATGCAACAATTGTTTTTCTAGCATTTTCTAGCACAGAACACTTTTTTCAACAACAACAAAAATGATATGTTAACATGGCTTTTTTTTTTCCTGCTAAAGATTGTTGGCTCCTTGTGGATAGAAACTATGTCTCTTTCATCTACATATCCTCAGTACTTAGCAGAGCTTAGCACATAACAGGTGTCATTAAATGTTTGGAAGAACGGAAGGGAGAAAGGATATGTTAGGAAGGAAGTCATGAACCGTCCTGAGAGGGAGGGAGATTTCAATGAGGAAGAGCAGATTTTAAACAACTTCATGTGCTGACCACTAGGCAGTGCAGTGGGCTTAAGACAGTTGTGTTGTTTCAGAGAGAGAATAAAGTATATGGGATATTTAAAAATTGGATCTTTATAAATAGTATTGTTTCATCATAAAATCCATTTCTTGGTTTCTTATCTGAGTTTATCGAGAATCCTAGAAATTTTTTTTCTTAAAAACAAAAAAACAAAAAAACACCATCATTCTTAATTGATCATTATTGGCAGGTCCTGTCTGAACACTGTATATACTAATAACTATTTGCAAATTGAGAACTCTAAAGACTATAGATTTTATTCAATGAAATGGGTATTGTAAAGTACCTACTATTTTGCCTGGCAAAATGAAAAAGCATATACTGAATTCTTTCTCCTTTCTTTTGGTTAAGAACAATACATGTCTTCTGGGTATGTTTTTTTAGTGATGGTTCTAGCTAGAAGCAAGGATTTATTTAGTCTTATTGAGATATCCTTCTAGTCCTACCATGTAGTATTTCAAATTCTTTGAAAAGTTATCAAAATCACTTTGAAATCTCTTAACCATAAAAACTCATTTGTATTTACCATTTCCCCCTTTTTGTCAAGGTCTTTTTCCAGATGCATTACAAGTTGGTGCTTGGTAATAATCCCTCAGTGCTAGGGAGGCTTATCCCCGGGAGTCATGTCCCACACTGGGGCAGGGGGAGGGGAAGGTAGTGTGTTTATATGCTGAGTTTGACTTAGAGGCCACATTTGAGCAATAAGGAGGCTTTCAGGGGGTAGCTCTTAGGCAGTATATAATACTAGGCTAAGTTTCATTTTCACAAAGTGAGTTGGGAGGTAATTCCAGAGGTTACACTTATGCAAATCTCAGCAGGATCTCATTGACTGCCACAGTAAACAGTGCCTCAAATAGTGGGGCTCCTGAGGACTCTAAAGATATCCAGAAACTATACGCAGGACAAACAGCTCAGGAATCAGGCACCCTGTCAGTGGGCCTTACTTTGGAATTTATGCACCCCAGTGTAATAGAGTTAGACTCATTTATAGGTTCTCTATGCATGGCTCTTTTGCCCCTTTTATTTGAACCCATAATTAGCACTATACTTGATAAATGTATGTCCCAGTGACTTAAATCTTTGGTCTGTCCATGTATCAGTTGAGCCCTGAATTTCAGCAGAGTTGCAGCACCTACTCTGCTGTTCGTTGGACTCACCCAGGACACTAGCAAGGAGATGATGAAGCACAATGTCCATCCCAAGGAACAGAGAGTATCTGCAGATGCAAACAAGATTGCTCCATCATCTGCCCCATGGGATCTAAGCCCCTTCTCAGTTATAAACAGAGTGGGCATCACGATCCCAAAATCCTAAAGATTGGGGAATGAACAGAGGACTAAAGGAGACATATTATTCTACTGTAGACTTATTATTATTCTAGCAATGGAATTCTTCCAGTGATATAAAGGCAGTGGCCACTAGAGGTTCTGAGGGGAGGGAGACGGAAGAATAGGTGTAATATGGGGGCATTTTTAGGACATTGGATTTGTCCTGCCTGACTTTGCAGTGACAGATACAAGCAATTGTATATTTTGCCATAACTTACAAAATTGTGAGGGATAAAGTGTAAACTATAATGTAAACTACAGTCCATGATTAGTATCAGTGCTTCAATATGGGTTCATCAATTGTAACAAATGTACCACACTAATGAAGGATGTTGTTAATGTGGGAAAGTGTGGGAAGGGGAGGGAGGGGGCATATGGGAATTCCTTATATTTATGTAACATTCATGTAATCTAAAGCTTCTTTAAAAATAAAAAAAATTAATTATAAAAAAATTATCAAAATTAATTTTTTGAAATTAATTAGCAAATAGGATCCCCCCCCCAATTTTCCAATATTGTCCTTTTGTTCCTTTTTATCTCTATCACATTCCTTTTCTTCAAAGGAAGATGACAAATAAGGCCACTAATTATACTAAGAGTAGGAGAAAGGAAGTGACTGATAGCTGTGAGGACGACAGTTCTAGTGTGTCTTCATGAATGACAGTGAGCCAAGGTCTTCGCCTCCTGATGCTTCCCTTATGTGAACAGACACTGGACTTAGGGCATCTTTTTCTCTTAATTAATGTTCTGTGGCCCATGACATCAGCAACTTGCTCTAGAGAGATACTGGAATCTCCTAGGAAAAAAAGCTAGAAATGAATATTAACAGTAAATTTGTTCTGTAAATGCCAGGGAACTAAATTGTGAGAGAATACAAAGACCCAAGAGCTTCAGATCCTTTTGGAGAGTAGGTGAGAGGATTAATCTTAAATGAATTAAGTGACCTCATAGTAAAAATCCATAGTACACAATAATGGCATGTGCCAATGGAAGCACTATGCTTTGATAACTGTAAAACACAAACACTGGCATTTAAGGAAACTTACATTAGAGAATCTGATTATTTTAAGATCCTTACCAAAATAAATTTTCTGCCCAGAGAAGTGAATCAGGCAATTCAATTAAATATCCTTTGGTAATTTGAAAGGCATCCTCAAAGCTATTTTAAAGTTATCATCAGTTCAAATACTTACAGAAGATATATTGTAAGATTAGTGTTTGGTAGGTAAAAATTATCTGACAGTGATTTTTGGATAGGGTAATCATTTAACAAATTAAGAAAGGAGCAATAGTTGCTCAGCAATAATGCTATAGCTTTAGGTAATAAATGTGGTTTTGTTAAGATACTCCAAATAATCTATTACACAACCATACATTACAGTGCCAACACTTCCACTATTAGGTCTTGCAGACAAAAATATAAAATTCCCCAAACCCAATGAATTTAGTAGTTGCTAGTTACAGCCACTCAGAAAAGAACTCTGTGTGTCAGTGTTCAAAATGAAGCATTTCATGTCCATTGGCATGACCTGTCTTTTGCTTAATGTTTATTTTAATATGGAATGAGAATGGAAGTTAGCCAGTTAGTTTGGTCAGTCAGATATTGATTTCGTACCCTTTCCAGAGCTTTCTGACCTATTTTACACCAACATAAGCAAAATGACAAAAACAGACAAAATGATGACAACACAGCACATTGGGGTATACAGAAAAGCCAAATCAGCCACTCAGGATACCCCATATGCTCCCCAGGGCTGATAGTTTGGCAATCCCAGGTGGGAATCTCTCGCAGTTGTGGAGAGTTTAAAGGGTGGCTGAATGAGGGCAGGGAACGTTGGGTGCTTGATTTCCAGTTTATCTAGGGGACATAGCAGCAGCAGTACTCCTGCTATTACTATCAGCACTTGGTGCATGGCTCATTGACTAACTGAAACATACAGTTAAAGTAGAGGAATAAAACATGTCTTTAATATATAAATATCCCTTTTTTTGGGCAATCTTTTCGTGTAAAACCAAAGCATTTTCTTTGAGTATGGGTATGGGTCTACTGACTGGAATTGAGTCATCTTTTTTGTAAAACCCACATCTACATACAATTATTTTCAATTTGTTTCTTTAAAGAGGACTTAGAATTTGGTCACTTGTGAAGAAATCTGAGGACAAGATCCTTCTACCATTGCAAAACTTTTGCCTTTTTTTTTTCTTTTTCTTACAAGGATCATACCATTTTTGTTAGCAGCTTATCTTTATTGGTCGTCTTTACAAAGCAACGTTTTTATTTTGTTTTTTAGGAGGTACTGGGGATTGAACCCAGGATCTCGTTCATGGGAAGCAGACACTCAGCCACTAAGCTACATCTGCTCCCCAATGAGAGTTGTGGTTTTTTTTTTTTTTTTCTTTTTCGTTTGTTTCTTTGTTTTAGGAGGTACTGGGGATCGACCCTGGGAAGCAGGCGCTCAACCACTTGAGCCACAGCCACTCCCCAAAGCAACTTAGTTTTCATCAAAATCATGACCACAAGTTGTCTCCTTTTTAAACTCACATTTCATTTCATAATGCAATTTAAAATACTATATAGTTATAATAAGTAAAATGGCATTTTGGGGACAATTCATCCACCTGTTGGGAGCAGAAATCCATGCATAATATAAGGCAGCTTCCAGAGCTGTTTCATGGGCCCTGTGAGTATATGGTTTATAAGGAGAGGGATGGCTTGTCGGGGGTATCGAGTAAGTGGTAGTTTGCTACAAGAATATCTACTGAACTTCCTTGCATGGATATGTGTATTTTGGTAATGTTTATAGTTTTGAGACATGTCCTGCACAGATCCTTCTTTTTTCTGATTTTTACATTTTTTACTCAGTGTGCTGATGATAGAATAATTTGTACTGTAGTTGTACAAAGTGTGTACACCAGGGAGAAAACAGGGTATGGCTGAGAGAAAGAACCCTGGCTGTCTGCAGAGTGGTTCAGTGTTTTCCAGTATTTATCCTCATGATTTGTTGTTTGTCACAGCATAAGAGACTTATAATGGAAACTGCAATCTAGACAAGTCAGAGGGGCCACTGGGGGGCTTTTGTGAGTCTGGTGTGATCTGGGATAGTGCAACTATTCTCTGCCATTGGGCACTTTGATTTTTGCTAACAAAATGTCTTCAGACATTAAATATTGTGTGTCATTTCCCAAGCCAGTTTTGATAATAAGTTTTCCTTAGCTATGAGTGCACCCCTCCCTTTCTTTGGGGATATGAGATACAAGGGAAGGAATTTCTTACAAAGCTAAATATAGTCTTAGCATATAGCCCAGCAATCATGTTCCTAGATATTTACCCAACTATTAGAAAACATATCCACACAGAAACCTGTATGCAAATGTTTCTAGCAGCTTTATTTATAATTGCCAAAATCTGGAAGCAACCAAGATGCCCTTCAGTAGATGAATGGATAAGCAAACTGTGGAAAACAGTGGAATATTATTCAGTGATAAAAAGAAATGAGCTATTAAGCCACCAAAAGACGTAGCTGAACCTTAAATGCATATTTCTGAGTGAAAGAAGCCAGTCTAAAACTACCGACTATATGATTCCAATTATATGACATTCTAGAAAAGGCAGAACTATAGAGATGGTAATTATTATCAGTGGCTTTCAGATGATGGGGGTGAGGGTGGACTAGGTGAAGCACAGGGATTTGGGAGGCAGTGAAACTATTCTGTGTGATACTGTAGTGGTGAATACAAGACATTAAACATTTAGAGTAACCCTTAATGTATATGCAAATTTTAAAATACTCATTTAGGAGGCTAGGGGATCCTAGGATGGAATGCAGAATGTAACAGAACAATCTGTGTATCACAACTGTATAAAACAACCTCATTGAGGTGATGGAGGAATAAGATGCCGACCTAAATAGCTTTGGAAATGAGTAGACTTTGTATGACTAAAGGCAAAAGGAACTGCACATAAAAACTGTACTTTAGTCGATAAAGTTGTTTCCCATGGGGATAGGGATTGACAATTCTGATACTGCTATACATGTATAATGGAACTGAACAATTAAGTAACGGCATGGCAGATGATGGGAGCCAGGTTTCCCACCTTAGAAGGAGATTTAAAGATAAGCGTGGGGAGGAGGCTGGGGTGATCCAGGTGGTAAGGGATTAGTTAAGAAGTATCAGAATGATACTGTTTAGCTTACTGTAGATACAGATGGTTACATAGAGAGAGATTTATAGATATGTGTATATACAGGAGTTAATTTCCATACACTTATTTCCTTGCTCTGTCCCTGGGAGGGCCTCAAACAATAACACTCAGTAGCAACAAGTACACCTAGCACTCAGCTCTTGGTTTCTAAAGCCATTTTCAATAAAAGGAACCAGAGCTCTCTAGTGAAAAGACTGATTCTAGGAATGGGGCAGGAAATATACAAAACGGTCCTAGAGCATCTTGTAATGCTAGAAAGTAAGTACTCAAAACACAAAAAACCCATATTGATGGGGGTGTATCAAAGAAGTACAGGAGCTGACTGAAAGCTCACAATGGCCAAATCTGGAACAATTTGAGCAACAAAATGAAGTACATTTGGATTATAATTCAAAGTTTAAAATAAATACTCATGGGTCTTTACTGATATAAATGAGTGAGTGCATAAATAGATAAATGACAATAGCCAAATCTCCCAAGAGAAGAATTCCTAATACTTTCTGGAGATCCTCTGCATCAGGGAGGTGGAGCATACCTCCTCCCTCCCTAAGTGTGGACTGTGCTTAGTGATTTTCTTCCAAAGAGGGCCTGCATCCCGGAGTTGGCAGGCCCAGTGCATAGTTGCAATGATCCCTGGCTGAGTAGGCCAAAGTGGCCAAATTGTGAAGAGGGTGAAGGCTGTTTTTGTCTCTCTACTGGGCCCCTAAAGCACCCAGCAGAACAGTAGAACAGAGCTGTTTCTGTAGTCACGGAGCACAGGTGAGCTGTAAGGTGGTGCCTCTATTGTATAGATGGGGACAGGCTGCACCCAGGTTGCCTGAGGTGCTCCCATCAGACTCTCTTCAGACTCTGGGGGTGAGGAGGAGTGAAGGCACCTGGGCCCAGGAACTTGCATTTTTAAAAAAGCATCTCGGGGGGGCGGATGTGGCTCAAATGGGTGGGTGTCCATCTGCCATATGGAGGGACCTGAGTTCGATCTCCGGGACGTCCCGGTAAAATTTAAAAAATATATATAGAAGGCTCATGGGTTGCCAGGCTTTGTGTGCCGGTGAGCCGCTAGGTCCTGGGAGCCATGCAGCAAGATGATGATGTAACAGGGGAGAGACAAGACGAGATGCTTCGAAAGTCCTGAAAGCCAGGAACCAAGGTGGCGCAGGTGGCAAAACACCTCTCTCCTACATCGGAGGTTTCCAGGATCGAATCCTGGTGAAGACTGGAGGAGGAGGATGAGAAGAGATGGCAGGAAACAGACACAGAGAATTGCCCAGCGAATGGACACAAAACAGCAAATGGGGAAGGGCGGGGGTTAAAATGGATAAAGTAAATAAATAAATCTTTAAAAAAAAAAAAAAAATCTCAGGTGATTCTTGATTGATATTGATGCTTGAGAGTGACAGCTGTAGGAACTGACTAGATCACATTTGCAGAAATAAAATATTTACTTGAAAAGAAGACAAATACCGCCACAAGGAAGAAATTAGCCAGTTTCAGAACAGGGACATTGTACAAAACATCTAACCGGGTTCCTTTCGTAAGTCGAAAGCATAGACCAAAGGGGAAGGAAATAAAACCAACTTAAAAGACATTTCTGATATAAACAAAGTAAATACAGTGGACCTTCTTTGAATCCTGATTCAAACAAATCAAAAGCAAGAGAGTCCTTTTAGACTATTAGAGAAATGTAAATATAGACTGTATTAGGTGATATTAAGGAATTTGTGTCAATTTTGTTGTGGTTATATAAGAAGATGCTCCCTATTTTTAGTTGTATACCTAAGTATTTTTGGAGGAAATGACATGATATCTGGCATTTGCTTTAAAATATTCCAGCAAAAAGTAAAAAGCAGGGCAGTAGTTGAGATGAAATAGATGAAATAGGTTTACCAAAAGTTTGATGGTTGTTGAAGTTGAGTGGTGGATACAGGGGTTTATTTTTGTTGTACTCTCAACTTTTGGATATGTTTAGAAAATTTATACTAAATTGTTTAGAGGATTTAGGGAAATGGAAATGTATAATCCAACAGAATGAGTTGCCAAAGGTAAAATTCTAGGAAAACAGTTTGATAGTTCCTCAAAAAGTTAAACATAAAATTATTGTATTACCCAGAAACTCCATTCCTAGAAATAAACCCCAAAGAATTGAAAACAGGGACTCAAATATATGTACATGCATGTTCCTAGAAGCACTATTATGATAGCCAAAAGGTGGAAACAGCCCAGATGCCCATCAGGGGGATGAATGGAGAAACAAATTGTGGTATATCCATAAATGGAATATTTTTTGGCCATTGTATTAGTCAGCCAAAGGGGTGCTGATGCAAAATACCAGAAATCTGTTGGTCTTTATAAAGGATATTTATTTAGGGTAGAAGCTTATAGTTATCAGGTCATAAAGCATAAATTTCTTCCTTCACCAAAGTCTGTTGCCACATGTTGGAGCAAGACAGCTGCTGATGTTTGCCAGAGTTAGGCTTCTTAGGTTCCTCTCTTCCCAGGCCTTGCTAGTCTCTGGGCTCAGCTCCTCTGTCTCCTCCACAAGGTCATTTGTAGACTATGAGGCTCTCTAGGCTTTGCCTCTCTCCACAAGGCCAGCTGTGAGCTGTCAGGGAAACAGCTCGTCTCTTTTCCCAGGGCCTTCTCTCCTTCCTCACGACCAAGCTCCTCTGTATGCCTTCTTCCCGGGGCTCCAGCTCAAGACTCCACATAGGAACTTCAACTCAAAAACCACCAGTTCTGTCCTTTGCCATGTCTTTTATCTTTGAGACCCCCACCCACCAAGGGGCAGGGCTCAACACCCTACTGATGTGGCCCAAACAAATCCCTAATCATAACTTAATCATGCCCAGATGAACAGACCAGTTTACAAGCATAATCCAATATCTATTTTTGGAATTCATAATTACATCAAACCGCCGAACTGCTACAGCCATGAAGAAGATTGAAATTCTGGTACATGCTGCAATGTAGATGAACCTCAAAAACAGTATGCTAAGTGAAAGAATCCAGACTCAAGGTCACATATTATATGATTCCATTTATATGAAATATCCAGAATAGGTCAGTCTGTAGAGACAGTGCAGAGTGGTGGTTACCAGTGGTTGGGCGACAGGCAGAAAGGCGAACAATTGCTTAATGAGTAGGAGGTTTCCTTTTGAGGTGATGATGTTTTAGAACTAGAAAGAGGCGGTGGTTCTACAATAATGTCAGTGTACTAAATGCCACTGATTGGTTAATTTTATGTTATGTGACTTGCATCTCAATTTTTTTAAAAAGATGGGATTCTAGCCATCAGTGGAAGGATTTGGAGGATGGTGCATCCTGTCTGAGTCCCTCACACTACTCCTTGTAAGTGTAGGTGAACTCTCCATTTAGTTATTTTCTCCATGATCAGTGGAAATGGTATATGAACAAGGGGAAATAGAACACATGACCCCTAACATTTATAGAAAACTATCTTATATGTGTACACAACATTTTACCCACATGAGCTTCTTTGATTTCTTCAAGGTGGGATTTTCATGTGATTATATTAACTGAGGTCTAGAGTCCTTACTCAGGAAAAACTCATATAAAGGTTTAATTGAATCAAATCCACAGAATCAGATTGAATTTTAATGTGTTATAGATTATCATGACATCATTATTTTGTTTAATAATTCTCTCTGTCAGATGGTAGCGGATATAACTGTCAGTGCAAATGCCTTCCACAGTACAAATAAGCACTCTTCAAAGTCCAATAGTGTAGAGAAGGTCTTGAACAAAGTCAGCAAAAAAAACAAGTTTGAAAAATAGGAGGTGTCTTACATCTGTATTCATCAAAACCACTGGCCAAAGACACTGACTGATGTTAAGAGGTAATTCCACATAAAATAAGAATCCAAAGATTACATTTCATCTGTTAACCTCAGTTATTTCAGTAATGACAGTAACCTTGTCATTGCTATGTCTGCTTGCAGGAAAACTTTACTATTTTTATCTCCCCTCCTAAAGTCTAATTTTTATTTGATGTCATAAATACTTCCATTCTTTAGCATAATTATTTTCCCCCTATTTTCACTGAAGGTTTAGATTATGGATGATAAGTTTGAGAATGTTTTCTAAAGGGTTGTTCCTTTTTTGGCAGCTTGGATGCATGAGTTGTTGGCACATGTCAAGAGGTGATGACATGAGCTAGCTAGAAAGGCCGCAGTAGGAATCTAGATATCTAAATTCATCTGAATCCTCATTTGTCCCAGGAATATTGATGTACCCTAAGACTGGCCTTGGAATTTTGCCTGTAGATGATCTTTCTGTTATGTTCAGTTTTTAAATATACCTGTGGTGGATTGAATTGTGTACCCCATTCTGGACATGTTCTTGGTCATGGTCCGCATTCCGGGTGCAGACCCCGTTGTAAATAAGATCTCTTCGAGATGTCACTTCAGCTAACGTGTGGCCCACCTGGGTAACGTTGGGCTTTAATCTGGGTTACTGAATCCATTTATAAGCAGAGTGGAAGTCAGAGAGAAAAGCCAGGAGAAGCTGGAAGCCAAAAGAGAAAGGAGAGGACATCGCCGACAGAAGAGCTACGGAACCCAAGGACCACCCACAACCAGCTCCAAAATGCCACAGTCTTTGAGGAGAAAGCATCGCTTTACTGACGCCTCAGATTTGGACTTCTAGCCTCAAAACCATGAGCCAATAAATTTCTATTGCTTAAGCCAACTCATTGCACGATATTTGTTTTAGCAGCTAGGAAACTAAAATGATAACTGAAACAGCTGTTGTCATTCCAAGCGTGGACATGTGCTTAGTGGAAACATTTTAGAAAAACGCTTTCAAAATAAATAGATAAAATTGAAAGCTAAAAAAGATAAAATCACAGTGTTGATCTGGTGGCTGAAAAGACCTGCTTCATAATTTTCTTCTGAAAAATTAGAACAAAATCAACCCAGGGCATGATTGGACCACATGAAAATGAATGAGAGATCTCAGAGCTCATGCCTGCATCGCAGAGCTGGGCTCTCCTGAAGGAGAGAATGAAATCAGGGATGGGGTGAGTCAAGGCCCGACTGTCATGAAATTCCGGGGTGAAATGGGGCTTGCTAGATTACCACCACCTCTCACTCCTAGGTGCTACGTATTTCTTCCTGAGAAAGAGAGAAAAAAAGAAAAACTGAATTCAGGTTCCAGGGAGTTAAGTGAAAGAAAAACTGAGGGGCTGACTCACCTCTCTGCTAGATATGTACCTCTCTATTTTCAAATGGAAGAAGAAAATGAGACCCAGGAAAGAAAGCAAGCAGAGACTTGGAAACGGATCTGGTCCACAAATGTAGGCACAGACGGAAGCTGGTGGGGAAGGTGGATTAACACCTCAGCAGAGGGAAAACACTCTTTTGGGACAAACACAGCTTTAACGCCTCTCTATCATTTCTATCTTGTTATTTGTTGTTTGTTTTTTAACCACAATAATGTAAGCTTCAAGTCTCCAGCCACCTTCTGGCAATGTTGGCTGAGTAAAATTTACTAACATTGTTTTAATTCATTTTTTTAAATGGTTAACCATCTATTGCCACCTATTCTTTGCGTGGCAAGTGATATGGGTTTTTCATTCATGATATAACATTTTCTTTTAAAATAAAATTGTTTCAAAAGTGACTCATTGACACAATGGCCAAAAAGTAGAAACAATCCAAAGGTCCATCAACAGATGAATGAATAAAGAAAATGCGGTCCATAATACAGTAGAATATGATTCAGCTATAAAAAGGAATGAAGTTCTGATTCGTGCTACAACATGGATGAACCTTGAAATCATTCTGCTAAGTGAAATAAGCCAGACAAAAAAAGATAAATATTCTATGATTCCACTTATGTGAAGTATTTAGAACAGCCAAATTCAGAGAGACAGAATGTAGATTCGAGTTTACCAGGGGCTGAGAGGAGAAGGAATGAAGAGTCATTGATTAATGGGTACAGAGTTTCTTTTTGGGGGGTGACAAAAAATTTTGGGAAGAGTGATGATGGTTGCACAACACTGTGAATGTAATTAATGCCACTGAATCATAAGCTTTCAAATGGTTAAAATGGCAAATTACATACAGTCACAATAACATTTTTTTAAAAACTGATGCATTGAAAGTAAACTATTAAGTAAATAATTCTGCCAATGGTACTTAGCTATGACAAAAATCATGAAGTTTGGGAAACCTCATGGTTGGACAATGCCTTTCTGTTTAATAACAGCTAATATTTAATCAGCATCTGTTATACATAGGGCACTGTGAAAGGGTTTTTTTCCATACTTGATCCATCACGCTCCTGCAATGTGTGTGATCCCCATTTTAAAGTGAGAAAACTGAGTCCCAGAGAAGTTAAATTTTGTTGTGAAAGATGAGACAGTAAGAGGAGAAGCCAGGATGGGAACCCAGGTCTAATACCTGGAGCTCTGAGCTTTCTGCTGTAGCCCACTGCCTCAAAGTTCTTCCTTCTAATTAATGAGAAGAGGATCTTTATGAATAGCTGGAGAACCTACTACAAAGGACATTTGTCCTCTGAGTCCTTCACCAGATTAGATCTCAGAAATTGTTCCATATTTCCCTCTCTCTCCATTTGGTTCATACAAAGCCTATTTTCATAGTTCTCATTCCCCAGTCCCTAACCCTACTTCAGTCCATCATTTTGAAAACACCCCTGTCTCCCACAATCTCGTGGTATAACAAGTTTTGTTGGGAGGAGGCAGTGCTAGCTGACCTCAGTGTGAATTAAAACACATCAAAGTTATGAGTTTTAAAGTTGTCAGACCTCCGTTTCCATGAGGAAGAACTCTATTTTCACTCATACCCAAGCAAGAGATTAGCAGCTTGAAATCACTTTGACAGTGTCAGTTGCTCCAATGCATACCATAGGGAATTTTAATTCCAGCCTGTGAAATTGTAATTGCTTCTCAAGGAAAAGTGAGGAATCCTGGGTAATGGCCACAGCCAAGCTCAGTGTCAGAGTTGCCAGTTGCTGCCACATCAGATATTACTTGCTGTTATTCAAAAATCACTCCAGCTTTCCATATGGGGAGTTGAATTGGGGAGTGAAACTAAATTAACAGAAACTGTCAGCTGTTCAGAACAGCAGACAGTGGAGTGACAGGGGTGGGTGACCTCCTGTCAAATATGGTAACTTTTTCTCTATTTTTGGTTAAGATAAAGAGTTGCCAAACAAATTTCATTACTTAAGGTATGCAGTTAAATGACATCATTATTAAGGAAAAAATTATCTGGTCCATGGCATGATAAGATTAAAGCTGCCAGTTTCTAGTCACGCCTTCCTGGAAAGAGTGTAAATAAAAAGGGAGGGGGAGCCCAAAAGAGTAATTAAAATAATGAAGATAGCAAGTCCATGCCAGGTTGATGTTTGGAATGGATTAAAATTACCAGCTATCAAAGTTAAACTGTCTGAGAAATTGCTTCCTGGCTATGTTTGGAATAAAGAGAATTCAGAGCCTACCACATCTGATTACAAAACTTTTAAATAAGGTGGGGAAAATGATCTGGCAAAAGGAAGGACCTGTTACCTGCTACCTTCTAAAGACATGGGAAGTTTGACAAGTACTAAGTGGTTCTGAAATTCCTTTTTTTTTTTTTTCCTTCTGGAGGTCAGAAAGAAAAGAGAAGGATAAATATAATTTCTTAGAAAAATATTAACTGTCATGGTACTGTTCTTTTTTTTTTTTTTTTTTTAAAGATTAGAGGAAATTCAGATGTAGACATTTCTTTTTCATCATTTGATGATTCTGAGAGCAAATTTCATGCATTGGGCTTTGCTTTTCCAGTTAAAGGAAACTTTCTCTTAGAATGTGCTCGTGCCCATTCTTGCTGCTATCTTTCAGTAAAAAGACATGGTAAAAGTTTGAGTTGGTGGTATTGGTGAGCAGTATCTTCTAATTCTGTAAACTAGTTGATTATGGAATTTAAGGCCTGACTGTACCTTATCTTCTAGCAGTGCTAAGTGAAGTTTTGTGCATCTCGAAGTACTGCAGTAAAACGCTTCAGAGTGAGCTACTCTTGTTCAAACCTCTTTTCAGTGCTCATGATGTTGGAGAAAGTGTTCTCCCACATGAAATTCTGCATGCTCCACTTGTGCCAAGAAGGTGTTTTTGTTTTTTTTTTCTCCTCTGAACAAACAAAATCTCTTTAACAGTTGTTGGATTGAGGGAAAGGTTAAAAAAGAAAATTGTGCTTCTCTTTTTCCATCACCAAATATATTTGATAAAAACCCAATCTGTCTGTGAGATGTCTCCTGGTCCCTAAGAACAGGCTCTGGAAAATATAAAAACAATGGTGAAGTTTGACAAACCAGCTGAGACTTTCTGGGTTTTGTTTTGTCTTACTGCAAAAACCAAGTGGCTCATTTGATTATCTTTATGTAGCTATAAAGTAACCCAAACCTTGGGGTCTAACTGATGGACATTTGATGCAAAGAAGAGGAATCCCAGTTAGACTCAAAATCATGCCCAACCCCTCCCCATTTCTTAGGGAAGATTTGAAAACTCATGCAGTTCAGCTATTATTATTATTCTTTTATTTAATTGAAATATATCACTCATGTGAACATACATAAACAATAAGTGTATAGTAATATTTGTGAACTTTACAAAACAAACATACATAACATCATACAGGGCTCTCATACCTCACCCTACCATCAATACCTTGCATTGTTGTGAAACATTTTTAACTAATGATTAAAGAGCATCCTCAAAATATTACTACTAACCAAAGTATTTTCCCCCAACCCACCCTATTATTATTTTTTTAATATCATTTATACGTGAACATACATAAACAATAAGTGTATAGTAAAAGTTGTGAACTTAAAAAGCAAACATTCATAACATTCATACACCTTGCATTGTCGTGAGACATTTGTTACAAATTATGAAAGAATATTGTCAAACTCTTACTACTAATTATAGTCCTTACATTTGGTGTATTTCCCCCCCAACCCACCTTATTATGATTTTTAAAATGTATTTTTATGACAAAAGTTGTAAACATACAGAACAGTCATGCATGCACATGTGCATAATTCCCAAACAACACCCCTCTGTCAAAACACCACACCGTGGTGGAACATGGGTTACAGATTATCAGATGATGATATCCGATTATTACCAGTTCCACAACATACATTTGGTACACATTTTCCATACTCCCTCATTATCAACACAGTACATCTTTGGCGTAGATGCAAGAATATTACATTATTACTGTTAACGACACTCCATAGGTCACTCCGGTTGTATTTTTCCCATGCTCCTCTACATTCCCACCACCCTGCAATAGTGATGTACATTTGTTCTAGCTCACAAAGGACACTCTTGCATCTGTACCATCAACCACTATTCTCCTCCACCTCTGGGTTTAGTGTGCTGTTCAGTCCCTGGATTACTCTCTAGCTTTTTGTCAGTTGGCATTTACATCCCTAGACTACCATTTTCAGCCACATCCCCATTTATAAACCAGCTGTTACTCACTATAATGTGTTATCATCAACTCTGTACATTTCCACACTTATAAAGTAAAGCTAATTAAATCTTCTACATACATTAAATATCAGTAGTCCATCTCAGTCCTCCTTTTTTCGCCTTTAAGAATCTACCACCTACCATCAGGTCTTGAAGATATTTTCCTACATTTTCTTCTAGAAGTTTTATAGTTCTTGCTTTTATATTTAGGTTTTTTTATTCATTTTGAGTTAATTTTTGTATAGGGTATCAGATAGGGATCCTCTCTCCTCCTTTTGCTATGGATATCCAGTTTTCTCAGCACCATTTGTTGAATGGACTGTTCTGCCCAAGTTGGGTGGGTTTGACAAGCTAGTCAAAAATCACTTGACCATAGATGTGAAGGTCTGTTTTTTAACCATCAGTTTGGTTCCATTGGTCTTTGTGTCTGTCTTTATGCCAGTACCATGCTGTTTTTACCACTGTAGGTAGGTAATGTGACTTAAAGTCTGGAAATGACAGTCTTCCAACTTTGCTTTTCCTTTTTAAGATGTTTCTGGCTATTCAGGACCCCTTACCCTTCCAAATAAATTTGATAATCATGTTTTCCATTTATTTAAGAAATGCTGGTGGAATTTTTATCAGGATTGCATTGAATCTGTATATCAATTTGAGTAGAATTGACATCTTAATGATATTTAGTCTTTCAATCGAGCATGGAATATTCTTCCAATTATTTAGGTCTTTTAAAAATTTCTTTTAACAATGAGTTGTATTTTTCTGAATACAAGTGCTTTACATCATTGGTTAAGTTTATTCCTGAATATTTGGGTTTTATCTGTCATATTTTATTTTCACCACCATTTTGACACTTTTACTTTTATTGATATAATCTTCATTTTTAGACTCTTTTCCAGGCCTCTCTCTCTCCTGTCTTTTCTTTTCAGGCTGTAGCACACCCTTTAGTATTTCCTGCAAAGCAGGTCTCTTAGTTGTAAATTCTCTGTTTCTCTTTATCTGTGAATATTCTAAACTCGCCCTCATTTTTGAAAGACAGTCGTGCCAGATATAAGATTCTTGGCTGGAAGTCTTTCTTTTGTAGTATCTTAAGTATATCATACCACTGTCTTCTTGCCTCCATGGTTTCTGATGAGAGATTGGCACTTAATCTTTTTGGGTATTCCTTATATGTTATGCATTGCTTTTCTCTTGCTGCTCTCAGAATTCTGTCTGTCTTTGGTATTTGACATTCTGATTAGTATGTGTCTCGGAGTTGGTCTTTTCAGATTTTTTTTGGATGGGAGTACCTCATGCTTCTTGGACATGGATATCCATGTCCTTCAGTAGGGTTGGGAAATTTTCTCCCATTATTTCTTCGGATATTCCTTCTGCCCCTTTTCCTTTCTCTTCTCCTTCTGGGACACCCATGACACAAATATTTGCACGTCTCTTGCTGTCCTTTAGTTCCCTGAGACCTTGTTCAAGTTTTTCCAATCTTCTTCATCTTTTCTTTTGTATGTTCATTTTCAGAGGCCATTTCTTCAAGCTCACCAATCCTTTTTTCTGCCTCAAATCTGCTATTATATGATTCCATTGTATTTTTAATTCATTTATTGCACCTATCATTCCCATAAAATCTGCTATTTTTCTATGTATGCTTTCAAATTCTTCTTTGTGCTCATCCAGTGTCATCTTAATATCCTTAATTTCTTTAGCCATCTCATTGAATTTATTAAGGAGATTTGTTTGAACATTTGTGATTAGTTCTCTCAACTCCTTTGTGTCATCTGGAGGCTTATCTTGTTCCTCTAACTGGGCCATATCTTCCTGTTTCTTGGTATGGACTGTAATTTTTTGTTAGTGTCTTGGCATCTGGCTTACTGGAGTATTTATTCTGGGTGCAGTTTTTCTCTTTAGTTTAGGGCTTCCTACCCTTTCTTTCTTGTTGGTTGTGTAGTAGGAGCCAAGGATGTAGTTGGTGCTATAAGCTGTGGAGGCTCAAGCTACCCTCATTGCCCCAAGGACCAATGAAGTATCTCCCAACTTTCTCCTTTGCCAGGGGTAGGGACAGAGCAACAGCTGTGTGGAATAATCCAACTCATGCAGGCCTAGACTGTAGTTGCCCAGAGAGACTGATGAAGCTTCACACCCTTTTCTCCCCTGCCTGGGGCAGGGATGGAGCTGCAGGTGTGGGCAGCAATCTATGCAGTGCAGGTCCAAGATGACCACAGTTACCCCCATAGACTTCCAAACATTCAGTCTGTGCCAGCTAAATGTACCTGCAGTTACCTGGATAGGCTGGTGCAGGGCCCGTCAGCTTCCTCCCTGCTAGAGGTGGGGCTGAAGCCTAGGCTAGGGCTGCAGGCCAATCTGTGTGAAAGAAACCAGTCTCTGCCATCACTGTGATTTTTGGTCAGCCTGGCTTCCCCTCATGCTGGGGGTGGAGTCAAAATGGCGGCTATAGGCCTCCTCCTGACTTGGAAAGGCTCAAACTTTAGCTGTTCTTAGGGTTATATTTTAGTCAGCTGAATTGACTAATCAGTAGCTGAAATCGGTGGCCAACAGTCTCTTCTTCCCCTGTTTTTGGGAAATGGAGCTTCCAATTCCTGCCACAGAATAGCTCCTGGGTGGCTTGTGCTGCCAAAGTAGGATGATCACCGGCCTCCGTGGTGTGGCCTGTAATTTCCCAGAGAGGCTGGCGCGGCTCCCCGCAGCTTCCTCCCTGCTCGAGGTGGGCCTGGGGCTTAGGCTAGATCAGCATTGTAATCTAGATGGAAAGAAGCCGGTCCCCACCAGCACTGTGATTTTCTGTCAGCCCCGCTTCCCTTCATGTCTGGCGCGGAGTTAAGATGGCGCCTACCGGCCTCTCTGACTTGCACAGGTTCAAACTTTAGCTGTTCTTAGGATTATACTTTAGCCCGCTGAATTTACTAATAAGTAGCTGAAGTTGGTGCCCAACCATCTCTTCCTCCCCTTTTTGGGAAGTGGAGCTTCCAATTCCAGGTGTGAAACAGCTCCTGAGGTGGCTTATGCCTCCAGTGGAGGATGGGCACCAGCCTCCATGGCATGGAGGGCTCTACTTATGAATCTCCTCTGCAGATGGGCAGTCTCCTCCTTCCATTCCTTCAGGGATGTTGCAGGATGTTCTTCTGGCCTCCTGGAGACCCCAAACAAGTGCTCTAGATAGTTGTGGGTGATAACCACTGCCCTGTAGCAGGAGCTGATTCTCGGAGCTCTTTACTCTGCCTCCATCTTGCTGGTTGTCCAGCGATTACTTTTTGGTAATCTGGTATCGGGATAAGCAGAGATCTCATTTCCGTTCATTTTGTCCATTCATTTGCCGAGGCTCCACTCTGGCACAGATAAATCAGAGGACACCGTGGCGAAGGCACTAGTGATACTTCTATGAAAAGGGCATGGCACGTGCCATCCAGGAGCTCACAATCTAGGTAGAGAGACAGTAAGTAACACTCAAAAAAAGTAGATTAGGGCAGCCTGGAGGAGAGAGGTGAGGGGCTCCGCGCTGGAAGTGCTCTGGGCTAGCCCAGTTTTCAAAGCCGTGTGGCCAGGCAGGGCTGTGCCTGTCTTCTTCTGAAGACTTTGTCCAACAGTAGAAGCTCCTGAGCACCTGCTGTGCTGAGTGAGGATGCCACAATGGATGAAACTCCCTGGTCTTAAGGAGCTTGTTGTCTGTAACCTGTGAAATCCCAAATTGGGGTCCAGTTTCCATTTTATTTCCATAGGAATTTCCTGTTAGTATCCATGACAGGATACTAACATCCAAAGGGTCCTGGAAGGTTGTGGCTGTGACATGCCAGGCTTGTGGTTATTTTGTGGGTTACCGATGCCCCACCCATGGGCCTTATATATGCTCCCTAAAATTAACATGGCCATCACTTACTCCATTCAGAGAATCTTTTCATTGGTATGATTAAGGACCAGAAAGGCAAGCACCATGCCCCTGGTGTTCCTTGGACATCTCTGCCCACAAGGGGGTTCAGTGTCACATTATAATTCTGTCTCCTTCTGTGGAGTGGGGGGCAGGACAGAGTCCCAGGTTTGTTTCTCTAGCTTCAGCCTCTCTCCTGAGTCTTCAGCTGGTATTCCAGCTCCCCACAGGACACCAGCACGTGGATCCTCACAAGAATATCGAAGTCGACATGTCTAAAGTGGAATTCCTTGCCAGCCTCTGCTCCTTTCCATCTCCAGCTGAGCCAGTGGTGCCACCACCCGCCCTGTTGCTCAGGTGTACCTGGAAATCACGGTGAATCCTCCCTCCCCCTACCCCCGGGTTCCTCACCTGACCTTCATAAATACCTCCAGAAGGAGAAACACCTTTATATCCCACCTTCACTGCTACCACCCTAGTCCAAACCACCATCGGCTCTTCCTTGTGTTTCTGTAATGGCCTGCGGGCCAGTGTTACTTTGCCCACTCTAGACCCCTTTGCAGCCATTAGAGGCCCCAGTAATCATTTTAAAATGCAAATCTGACCTTGTCATTTTCTCAGGTTAAACCCTTCCATGTTCTTCAGAGAATATATGCAAATGACCAATAAGCTCATGGAAAAATGCTCAACATCACTTTTCGGCAGGGAAATGCAAATCAAAACCACAATGAGATACCACTTCATATCCACAAGAAAAGCTAGAATAAAAAAGATGAGCAAATGGTAAGGATGGGGAAAAAATGGAATCCTCGTACATTGCAGGTAGCAAAATAAAAGGTGCAGCTACTTTGGAAAAAGGTTGGAAGTGTCTCAGAAATACTAAACATAGAATTACCATTTGACCCAGAAACTCCATGCCTGGGTATATATCCCAGAGCAGTGAAAACATATGCCCCCACAAAAACTTGCATACAGATGTTCATAGCTAATAATACCCAAAAAGTGAAACAACCCAAATATCCCTCAACTGATGAATGGATAAACAAAATGTAGTATAGTCGTGCAAATGGTATATTATTTGGCAATAAAAAATAGTAAAATACTGACAGATGCAACAACATAGACGAACCTTGAAAGCAGTATGCTAAATGAAAGAAGTCAGCCACATATTCTGTAATCCCATTTATGAGAAATGTCCAGAATGGGTAAATCCACAGAGATGAAAAGTAGATCCATGGTTGCCAGGAACGGGAAGGAGGAAGGTGACTTCTTGATTGATAAGGGTTCACGGTTTCTTTTTGGGATAATGAAAATGATCTTAACTCTGGTGATGGCTGTACAATCTTGTGGGCGCGGGGGGGGGGGGGTATATATATATGTGTGTGTGTGTATAAAAACACTGGATTGTATACTTCAAATGGGTAAATTTTATGGTGTGGAAATTGTATCCCAAGAAAGCTGTTTTTACAAAAATTGGTTAGATATGTGAATAAGTTAAAGGATAAACTTTATAGCCCTCCTCAAAAAAACAAAAAACTTAAAATGGTTTCCCACCGACCTGTAATAAATTCTCTTATCATGGGTCGCAAGAGCCTTTGGCGTCTGCCCCTTCCCACCTCATCCCTTCAGAAGACTTTTGTTCAGTTGCTTGAGTTGACTCCAAGCCTTTGCTCCTGCTTTGCTCTTTTCTTGTCTCAAAAATTATCCCTCCCTGGCCTTGCCTCCCCTATCTAGCCTCCATAAACCACTACCCAACCCCTCTGCCTGGCTAAATCCACCCACTCTCAGCTCTCCAGTTAAATGTCTCTTGCTTACCCTGTGATCTTATGTCCCTTTTCAGTATGCTAGCACTCCTGGCCTCAGTCTTCACTCTGCCCCCCCCTTCCTTTAGAAAACCTTCCTGGACCTCCCTCCTGTGTGTCATGATAATTCCCTGTATTTTCTACCTCTCATAGCTGGGTTGTAATGACCAGCTCCAGAATGGTAGTGACAGTGCCTGTCTAGTTCTCTTTTTTTCAATCCCAGTGGCAAGCACAGTGCCTGGCCCGTAGCAACTGCTCACCAAGCATTTGTGAAGCTATCTTTCCCTTCAAAAGCCTCGTCCAACACCATGAGGGATTCTGGTTCTCCAGGTTGCCTCACATTACCTTGAGCATCTCCTGAAGCCTGAGCTACCTGTGTCATGGTTTCAGCACATCTCATATACTCTGTCCGCCCCCCCCCCCCTCGTGTGCCTGTTGGACACTCACCCATGAATACTGCAGAGCCCGTGGAGTCTAGCCTGAGAGAAGGCAGACTGTTAAGAACAGGATCTAGAAACATACCTGGGGTTACAGCCTTGGCTCTGCTACTTAGTAGTTTAATGGCTTTGGACAAGTCATCTCTGTGCTTCAGTTTCCTCACCTAGAATAAAATTTCCTTGTTCCAGCTTGTAATGGGGGTTAAATGAGCTAATGCATATAAAGTGTTTGGAAGAGTGGCTGGCTCTATGTAAATGATAGTTACTATTATTGACATTGTTATTATTTACTACTGTTTCTGCTACATGTATCAAAGATATTTTTGGCTGCTGCTTCCATTTGCCTTGACCCTTGTACCAATCCAACCAAACCTGCAAACATGATTTCTAAAACCAATAATGGCAAACTGCAATGACTTCAGCTTCCTCCAAAGTAGTCATCCAGGACACCTCTCCTTATTTCTGCTCCATTCTAGGTCCTCCTATCCATCCCCATTCCTGAACTTTATCCTTGGCTTCCTGTTCCTGCTCTGCCGATAGAACAGAAACTTTCCAAAGACTCTGAATCAGACTTGCCTTCCCATGGCCTCAGAGAGCATTTCCTAGCTCCAGCCTCGAGGTCCCACATCTTAACCCAACTACTAAGTGTTGAGAAGTTTTTCCTATGATGGAGGATGAGTTAGGGTTTTTATCTTTTAAAGTCTCACATAATGAAAGGCAAAGTTCATGGTAACAGGATTCTGAAGTAAGATATTTGGTCCCTGAAACATCGGGTAGTCCTCAGGCCAGGGAGCTGTTAGTAACTAGTGTGTGGTCCATCACCTGTGTGCACTAAGATATCTAGAGGCTGCTTCAGGGTGTCTGACCCAAAGACAGACGGTGGAGAGCAAATGGGGCCACTGTGTCAGCCTTTGGAGGGGAATGTGAAGGTCCTTACTGCTCCAGATACAGTGTGGAGATTCCAGATATGATGTCTAAAACCAAGAATCGGCATTATATTACAAATTAAACACAGTTGTAACAGCGAGTCTATAAACTCAGGAGTGTAAGGCATATAAATTGCTTTTAAGAACTCAACACAAATTGCTTTTGTAACTCAACTTTTTATAATCCCCATTCCACTGGGGACCAAAAAAAGTTGATCTGGGTCAGTTTGGTCTCTCCACCCTCCCCCTTCATACTGCCTTTTCTATGAGGTTGGGGCTAAGAACCCAGTAATTTACATCATGCTTAGGGGTTTGGGACGGTGGCCAGAGATCCCTCTAGCCCAAGCTGGCATCAGTCTTCACAGATATCCCCTTATCCAGGAGGGAGCCTCAGGAGATGGACTCAGGTTATGATAAGTTTCTGGATGCAGTTAGGTCCAGAGTTCTGCTCCAACGCTTCTCAACATCAAACAGAAAATTATTGAAATCCTTGTTCAGAAATTCTCTTTTTCCCTCTCAACACATCTGAGAGGCCACATCTGAGGGGTGGCCTCAGACAAGTCACTTAACTCCTCCTAACCTCAGTTTCTCCATCTGTAAAATGGTACTCCCTCATCTCCACGAGCCCCTCCCACCCTTATTCTAAGCTGAGCTGCAGTGCCCAACCTGCCCTTTCAAGCCAGGCTTGGTATGAATTGGAGAGACACCCACCTACTAATTAATTCACTTCTTTTTTTTTAAGATTTGTATTTATTTATTTATTTAACACCCCCCCCCCCCGCTGCTTGTGCTTGCTGTGTCCATTTGCTGTGCATTTTTCTGTGTCTGCTTGTCTCCCTTTGTTGCGTCGTCTTGCTGCGTCAGCTCACTGCGCTGCAGGGGCTGGCTTGCCTTCACCAAGAGGCCCTGGGACTCGAACCCAGGGCCTCCCATATGGTAAACAGGAGCCCTATCGATTGAGCCACATCCGCTTCCCTACTAATTCACTTTTATAAAGCATTGAGAAAGTGCAGTCTTCCCATGCAGCCTATCAAATCTCAACTCAAATATCAAATCTTATTATAAGGAAGTTAAAAAATCTCCAACACGTTACAGAGGAACGAAGGATGTTTAGTATTAATTACCAGAAGCCAATCAGTAGTGATTTTCTGGGGCTTTAAATTTGTAACTTCAGTGTTCGGTTGCCACAGGTTTAGCCTTTAATATTAATTGGAATTACTGCAGTTCCTCGGATAGATGACTTTGCCATATAGCATGAGAGAAAGCTGGTGTTAAATTGCCTTTTTTTTCCACTTTCCTTTTGCTTTTTTGTCTAAATGCAGTAAAAATATTCTTCAACCTGAAATACAACATTTTTAGCTCCTGAATTTTCTTGTGGCTTTTATAATTCTGGTTGCTCAAGGCAATATGGTTTGATAAAATTACATTTTTAGATGGCTATCCAACCAGCTTTTGCTTTTCTTAAGATTGCTTTGGAACTTTTAACCTTTCTGCTTTCAGAAATCTTTGAAGATGTGTTGAGAGGGAAAAAAAGAAGAGAGATCTTAATTGGAGGCTCAGAATCTTATCCTGTATGGATGGGGTGAGAGGTCTTATGCTTAGAAGGAATGTATAGGAAAAACTATTGGAGATCCAGAGGTGAGAAAGATATAAAATCAGGGGAGGGCAGGAAATGGTCAAATTCAATAGCCATAGCAGATCTTCCTGTGGAAGCTTACAGATCATTCTGTTAAAAGACACAAAATCACCCATTCATGAATATATTTCTCCATGTAAAACATCTTAAAAGTGTATTATAAAGATCCTTCACCGTCATTGGCTCTTGAGTGACAGACTCTGCTGTCAATAGGTTTACTTACTCGGGCTGAAAGCATGGAGTTGAGACCAAATTATGTTCTAGTTTTTCCAGTCTTCTAGACTTGACACATTTTAACATTTTAATGGGCCAATGATCAGGAGTTTAGAGTTTTCCTGTGAAGTTTGAAATTGAAGCTAGTGGACCATGAATTAGTGTCCATGCTAGCAGAGGTCCTTCCCTTACATCTCAAATGATACCAGATAAGGTTGCAGTAATCACATGGGCTGGAAAAAAACAACACAAGGAAAACACAGCCTAGGAGTGTCTACCCTCTAAGATCACCAGCTGAGATAGTTATCACAGGTGGCTTTTTTTTGTTAAGCATTCACGCCCATTTCTTAAGAATAATAACATGAATTCTTAACTGAACAGGTGTAGTAATGAATTTGAGAGGCAGAAGATCAAACCCCAAAAGCTGGGGTCAGTCTTAAAGGGCAGTAGATAAGCAGAGAAGGTAGCAGGTACTGGAGACAGAGTTGCTAGGCCCCCAGAAGGTATCCAGGGTGTGGAAGTACCGAAGCTAGGATTAAGGATCAGTGATGCTGAACTACAAAGACAGGAACTTGACTCTTGCCAAGGCACTTTTTAAATTAAAATGATGATGAGATCCACACATCTGGTTCCAGTTACGTATTACAGCAACAATTGCAAAACAAAACTCCACGGTGAGCAACAACAATATCACTGGCAGTAATAGCAATGACAGGACAAGAGCTACCATCAGCTGGTTAAACTGAAGCTTGCTAACCACACTCCTGGAAACGGACAAATTTGGAAGCTTGGCAGATTAAAAACTAGAAACCAAGGGCAGAGACTTAACTCTTCCTAAGCCTTGCTTTGTGGTCTTCCAGAAAGTGATTCTTAGGTTGTATGCTTCTTAGAGTATCAGCACAGAGTAAGGTAAGGAGAGCCCATTACCTGGCACATCAACAGGAGAAATTGCTATCCTCCATATTGTCACTGAGTATGTTTCCTACCACGAATCTCTTCATAGGACTTCCTCATTTAGAAGCCTGCAATGGCTCTTCCTTGCCTGTTGAATAAAGTTTGGATTCTTTAGCAACAGCATCAAAATACTTTACCCTTCACAGTATGACCTGAGCTTATTTTTTTTATTAGAAAATACGTGTTTAAAGAAAAGTCACGTTAAAAATACAGCGTTCTCATACACCCTCCCATTGTTGACACTTTGCGTTAGTTTTGTTAAAATTGAGCAAAGAATATTAAAATATTACTACTAACTATAGTCCACGTTATAGTGCTTGTATTTCCCCTATACCAACCTTAATTTATTAATACCAAGTAATAATAGTTTTACATTTGTTATACTTCATGAAAGACCATCATATATTTATACTGGTAACCACAGTCCATCATCCACTACAGGGTTTACTTTATTATATAGTCCCTTGTTTTGTATAAACTATTCAAAATTTACACTCATTGGCTCTCAGTCTAATCACAGAGTTGTGCTGTCGTCACAACAGCCAATTTTAGAAAGTCTTCACTACTCCAAAAAGAAAAATCATATACCTCTTATATCCCCCTAGAGATCGTTAGCATTGATAGAGTACCTTTGTTGCAGTTGATGAAAAAATATTACAGTATTACTGTTAACTATAGTCCATAAGTTACATTCGTTGTATTTTTCCCTTATATCAACATATTATTAACACCTTGTAATAGTGACATACATTTGTTTTACTTCATGGAAGAACATTCTTGTATTTGTACTAGTAACTACATTCCTCATCTATCACCGAGTTCATTATGTTATACAATTCCAAGTTTATCCTCTAGCTTTCATTCTATTCACATTTATGACCCTAGACTACCCCTTTCAGCCACAATCACATCTATAAACCAGCAGTATTAATTATATTCACTATAATGTGCTACCATCATCTCTACCCATTTCCAAACATTCACAATCAATCATTAAAAATTCTACAGACATTAAGCATCAACTCCCCCTTCTCAACCTTCATTTTATCTCCTAGTAACCTCTATTCTAGAGTTTAACTCCATGAGTTTACTCATTATATTTAGTTCCTATTAGTGAGACCATACAATATTTGTCCTTTTGTATCTGGCTTATTTTACGCAGCATAATGTCCTCAAAGTTAATCCATGTTGTACCCCAATGTCATTTCTTATAGCTGAATAGTATCACATCGTATGTATATACCACATTTTGTCTATCCATTCATCGGTTGATGGACACTTGGGTTGTTTCCATTTTTTAGCAATAATAAATAATGCCGCTGTGAACATCGGTGTGCAAAATGTCATTTTGTGACCCTGGTTTCAGTTCTTCTGAATATATTCCTAGTAGTGGGACTGCCTGATCATACAACAGTTCTATATTTAGCTTCCTGAGGAACCGTCAAACTGTCTTCCACAGAAGCTGCACCATTCTACAGTGAAAGATTATTCCTATTTCTCTATATCCTCTCCAGCACTCGTAATTTTCTGATTTTTAAGTGTCTATTCTATAAGGTATGAGATGATATCTCATTGCAGTTTTGATTGCATTTCCCTAATAGCTAGTGATGTTGGACATCTTTTCATGTGGTGTTTTTTTTTTTTTTTTTTGGCCATTTGTATTTCCCCTTTGGAAAGATGTCTAAGTCTTTTGCCTGTTTTTTAAAATATATTTTTATTAGGTTGTGAACTTAAAAAACTATCATGAACCTGTGTAGAATTCCCATACAACACCACTTCACCAACACACTACATTGTTGTGGAACATTTGTTACAGATTTTGAGATAATATCATCAATTACCACTAACTATTGTCTATAGCGTACATTTGGTATATTTTTTCCATACTCCCTATTAACACAGTACATCTTTGGTATTGATACAAGAATATTTCAGTATTGCTGTTAACTGTAGTCCATAGGTTACCTCAATTGTATTTTTCCCATGCTTCTCTACATTTTTACCACCTTGCAATAGTAATGTACATTTGTTTTAGTTCATAGAAGGAAATTCTTTTGTTTGTACTATTAACGACAATTCTCATCCACCTCTTGGTTCACCATGTTATTCAGTCCCTAGATTATTCATTAGCTTTTTCTTTCAATTGACATTTACATCCCTAGACTACCCTTTTCAGCCACAATCCCACTTATAGACCAGCTACCTTAGTTCTACTTATTATAATGTGTTACCATCAACTCTATCCATTTCCACACTTTTACAGTCAAGTTAATTAAAATTTCCACATACATTAAGCATCAGTACAACTTCTCAGCCCTCCTCTTATTTCCAATAACATTTACTATAGGTTTTAACTCTATGCATTAATATGAACTAAAAAGCTCATATTAGTGAATTCATGCAATATTTGTCCTATTGTGTCTGGCTTAATTCACTTAATATCTTCCAGGTTCATTCATGTTATATGTTTCCCAATTTTATTTCTTCTTACTGCAGCATAGTATTCCATTGTATGTATATACCACATTTTGTTTATCTAGTCATTGGTTGATGAACACTTGGGTTGTTTCCATATTTTGGCAATTGTGAATAATGCCACTATGAACATTGGTGTGCAGTTGTCTGTTCACATCACAGTTTTCAGTTATTCTGGATATATTCCTAGTAGAGGAATTGCTGGATCATATGGCAGTTCTATATTTAGGTTCCTAAGGAGCCATTAAAACTGTCTTCCACAGGGTCGGCACCCACTTTACATTCCTACCAACAGTGAAGGAGTGTTTCTATTTCTCCACATCCTCCCCAGCACTTGTTTTCTGTTTGTTTTTTTTTTTTTTTAATGCCATTCTAGCAGTGTGAGATGCTATCTCATTTTGATTTGTATTTCCCTAATAGCTAGTGATATTGAACATTTTTTTTTCATGTGCTTTTTGGCCATTTGTATTTTCCCTTTGGATAAGTGTATTTAATCGTTTGCCCATTTTTTAGTTGGATTGCTTGCTCTTTTATTGTTGAGTAGTATGATCTCTTTATGTAGAATGGAAATCAAACCCTTATTGGATATGTGGTTTCCAAATTTTCTCCCATTGAGTGGGTTGCCTTTTCACCTTCTTGGTGAAGTCCTTGTATCACAAAAGTGTTTTAAGTTTAAGGAGGTTCCGTTTATCCATGTTTTATTTTGTTGCTCATGCTTTCGGTGTAAGATTTAAGAATCCACCACCTACCACCATGTCTTGAAGATGGGTGTTTTTTTTTTTTGCCTATTTTTTAATTGGATTGCTTGTCCTTTTATCATTGAGTTGTATACTCTCTTTATATATATCATGGAAATCAAACCCTTATCAAATATGTGATTTCCAAATATTTTCTCCCATTGAGTAGCTGCCTTTTCACCTTCTTGACAAAGTCCATTGGAAGCACCAAATTATTTAATTTTGAGGATGTCCCATTTATCTGTTTTTTTCTTTCGATACTCATGCTTTGGTTGTAAGGTTTAGGAAACCACTACCTACCACAAGATCTTGAAGATGTTTCCCCCACATTTTCTTCTTGGAGTTTTATGGTTCTAGGTTTTATATTTAGGTCTTTGATCCATTTTAAGATAATTTTTGTATAATGTGTGAGATAGGGGTTTGCTACTTTTCTTTTGGATATGGATATCCAGTTCTCCAAGCCCCATTTGTTGAATAGACTGTTCTGACCCAGCTGGGTGGATTTGACAGCCTTGTCCAAAATCACTTGACCATAGATGAGAGGGTCTATTTCTGAACTCTCAGTTCAATCCCATTGGATTATGGAATATGTCTGTGTCTATGCCAGCGCCATGCTATTTTACCACTGTAGCTTTTTAGCATGCTTTAAAGTCAGGTAGTGTGAGTCCTCCACCTTCATTGTTCTTTTTCAAGATGTTTTTGGCTATTCAGGACCTCTTAGTCTTCCAAATAAATTGAATAATTGGCTTTCCCATTTCTGCAAAAAAAACAAGGCTGTTGGAATTTTTATTGAGATTGCATTGTATCTGTAAATCCATTTGGGTAGAATTGACATCTTAACAGTATTTAATCTTCAAATCCATAAATATGGAATATCCTTTTATTTATTTAGTTCTTCTTTGATTTCTGTTAACATTGTTTTGTAGTTTTCTGAATAGAAGTCTTTTATATCCTTGGTTAAGTTTATTCCTAAATATTTGATTCTTTTAGTCGCTATTGTAAATGGAATTTTTCCCCTAAATTCCTCCTCAGATTGCTCATTACTAATTTATAGAAACACAACTGATTTTTGCGTATTAATCTTGTATCCCGTCACTTTGTTGAACTCATTATTAGCCCTAGTAGCTTTGTTGTAGATTTTCGGAACTTTCTAGATATAGGATCATATCATCTGCAAATAGTGAAAGCTTTTACTCTTTCTTTTCCAATTTGGATGCCTTTTATTTCTTTTTCTTGTCTAATTGCTCTAGCTAGAACTTCTGGCACAATATTGAATAATAGTGGTGACAGTGGGCATCCTTGTCTTGTTCCCAATCGCAGGGGGAAAGCTTTCAGTCTTTCACCATAGAATACAGTGTTAACTATGGATCTTTCATATATGCCCTTCATCATGTTGAGGAAGTTTTTTTCTGTTCCTATATTTTGGAGTGTTTTTATCAAGAATGCTGGATTTTGTCAGTTGAGATGATTGTAATTTTTCTGTGTCAATTAAGATGATTATGATTTTTCTTCAGTTTATTAATGTGTATTATACTGATTGATTTTCTTGTGTTGAATCACCTTTGCATACCTGGGATAAAACCCGCTTGGTGATGGTGTATAATTCCTTTATTGTGCTGTGGATTCAATTTGCAAATATTTTGTTGAGAATTTTTGCAACTAAATTCATTAGAGACCTTGAGCTGTAATTTCCTTTTTTTTTTTTTTTTTGTATTATCTTTAATTGGCTTTGGTATTAGGGTGATATTGGCTTTGTAGAATGCGTTTAGTAGCATTAGTTTTTTGGAAGAGTTTGAACAGGATTGGTATTAAATCTTTGAATGACTGGTAGAATTTACCTGTGAAGCCATCTGGTCCTGGGTTTTCATTTTGGGGAGGTTTTTGATAACTGTTCCAAAGTTTTTACCTGTGGTTGGTATGTTGAGGTCTTCTGTTTCTTCTAGGATTGGCATAGGTCATTCGTGTGTGTCTAGGAATTTGTGCATTTTTGTCTGTGTTGTCTAGTTTGTTGGCATACAGTTCTTAGTATTCTCCTTATGATCCTTTTTATTTCTGTGGGGTCAATAGTAATGTTCTCCCCATTTCTGTTTTTATTTATTTGCATCTTCTCTCTGTTTTTCTTTGTCAGTCTAGCTAACGGTTTGTCAAATTTGTTGATCTTAAGGAACCAACTTTTAGTTTTGATGATTCTTTCCATTACTTTTCTGTATTCAATTTCATTTATTTCTGGTCTAATCTTTCTTTCTTTCTTTCTGCTTGCTTTAGGATTAGTTTGTTGTTCTTTTTTCTTTTTCCCCAGTTGTGTAGTTAGGTCTTTGATTTTAGCTTTTTTTTTTTCCTTTTTAATGTAGATGTTTAGAGCTATACATTACCTTCTCAACACTGTCTTTGCAGCATCCCATAAATTTTGATATGTTGTGTTCTCATTTTCATTTGTCTTGACATACTTACTGACTTTTCTTGCAATTTCTTCTTTGACCCACTGATTGAGTGTGTTGTTTAACCTCTGTAAATTTGTGCATTATCCAGTCCTTCGCCTGTTATTGGTTTCCAGCTTCATTCTTTCATGATCAGAGGAAATGCTTTGTATAATTTCAATCTTTTAAAAATTATTGAGACCTGTTTTGTGACGCAACATGTGATCTATCCTGGAGAATGACCCATGAGCACTTGAAAAGTATGTATATCCTGCTGTTCTGGGGTGCATTGTCTGTATATGTCTGTTAGGTCTTGTTCATTTATCAAATTGTTTAAGTTTTCTATTTTCTTTTTGATCTTCTGTCTAGATGTTGTCTGTTGATGGGAATGGTGTATTAAAGTCTCCAAGTGTTGTTGTAGAGATGTCTATTTCTCCCTTAAGTTTTGCCAGTGTTTGCCTCATGTATTTTGGGGTACCCTGGTCAGGTGCATAGATACTTAGGATTGTTATTTCTTCTTGGTGGATTGCCCCTTTTATGAATGTATCACATCCTTCTTTTTCCCTTATAATGGCTTTGCATTTGAATTCTATTTTGTTCAATATTAGTATAGCTACTTCAGCTCTTTTTTGGTTACGTGTGCATGGAATATCTTTTTCCAGCCTTTCAGTTTCAACCTGTTTGCATCCTTGGGTCTAAGGTGAGTCGCTTGTGGACAGTATTTAGATAGCTCTTTTATTTTTATTTTTTCTAACCCATTTCTCCAGTCTGTGTCTTTTGATTGGAGAGCTTAATCCATTAACATTCTGGGGGATGGATGTGGCTCAAACGGTTGGGCGTCCATCTCCCATATGGAGGGACCTGGGTTTGAGCCCCGGGACCTCCCGGTTGAAAAAAAAAAAAATCCACTAACATTCAATGTTACTACTATAAAGGCAGTATTTGCTTTACCCATTTTGTTCTTTGGCTTTATATGTCATGTCTTATTTTCATTAGTCTTTTACTTTTAATTATTTTTACTGATAACCTTCATTTCTAGACTCTTCTAAACCTCTCTCTCTTGTATTTTTATGCTACATCACTCCCTTCAGTATTTCTTGTAGGGCTGGTCTCTTGGTGAAGAGCTCTCTCAGTTTCTGTTTATCTGTGGATACTCTAAACTCATCTTTATTTTTGAAGGACAGTTTTGCCAGATATGGAATTCCTGGCTAGCAGTTTATCTCTTTCAGTATCTTAAATATCTCATACCACTGCCTCTGTGGTTCTGAGGAGAAATCAGCACTTAATCTTGGGCTTCCCTTATATGTGATCAGGAAGACTTTGGCTGAAATCCCTTATGTGTGACTTTTCTCTTGGTGCTTTCAGAATTCCCTCTTTCTCTTTGGCACTTGACATTCTTATTAGCATGTATCTTAGAATAGTTCTTTTTGAATTTATTTGGATGGAGTTTGTTGCATTCCTTGGACATGGATAGCTATGTCTTTAAAAGAGGTGGGGGGAAGCGGCTGTGGCTCAATCGGTAGGGCTCCCGTTTACCATATGGGAGGCCCCGGGTTCGGTTCCCGGGGCCTCCTGGTGAAGTCAAGCCCGCCCATGCGGCGTGGTTAGCTGACCCAGCGAGCACAAGCAGCAAGGGGGGGATAAATGAATAAATAAATTAAAAAATCTAAAAGAGGTGGGGATTTTTCAACCATCATTTCATCAACTATTCCTTCTGCCCCTCTTCCTTTCTCTTCTCCTTCTGCGATACCCATGATATGTACGTTTGTGTGGCTCATGCTGTCATTCAGTTCCCTGAGGCCCTGCTCAATTTTTTGCCATTATTTTATCTCCCTATTCTTTTATTTTGGAAGCACTGTCTTCTAGCTTGCTGATTGTTTCTTCTTGCCTCTTCAAATTTGCCGTTGTATGCCTCCAGTGTATTTTTAATTTCATTTATTGTGTCTTTTATTCCCATTAGAGCTGTTATTTTTCTTTGCAAGCTTTCAAATTCTTCTGTGTGCTCACCTAGTGTCGTCTTTATATCCTTAATCTCTTTACCTATCTCATTGAATTTATTAAAAATACTTGTTTGAACATATGTGATCAGTTGTCTCAAATCCTGTATCTCGTCTGGAGGTTTAATTTATCTCTTTGACTGGGCCATATCTTCCTGTTTCTTAAGATGACTTGTAAATTTTGCAGGTGTCTCAGCATCTGATTTTCTTGATATGTTTATTCTGGGCTCAGTTTCTCTCTTTAGCCTTGGTCTGTCTTTTTGATTGGTTTTGTGCCAAAGTTCCTCTGTGATGCTTGGTTCAACTTATTTTGGATGTTTATAATAGCTTGTAATTAACAACTTAGATTTCTTCAGCTCTTATTCATCTGATTCTTGCCCTGAGTATACGGTACAGTTTTTGAGATTGCACTGTTTATGCACTTATTTCATGCCCAGGAGAAAGCTTCCTTTCTCCTGCTCTTCCTCCGGGAATGTTAATCTGTTCTGTTTGCTTTTGATTTGCCTCTCTGTATTTTTGATGCTACTTTAATTTTCTCTAGCTGCTATTGAGGGTCCCTCCAGAGACAACCTTCCCAGGTCAGATTTCCCAGCCTAAACGGGCCCAGGAACCCACAAAGGGGCTGTAGGTTGCTTCCAGTGTGCAGTGGGGAGGGGACCCTAAGGGGCACCCAATTTCTCTTTGACGACTCCTCGAATCTGTGCTCTCCTGATGCACCCAGCAGGTGACAGTCTTCAGCCCCAGCTGATCCCACAGCCCTGACAAAGTGCTGTGCCTTTAATTCTCAGCCAGCTTACCCCTGTCAGGGGCGGAGTTGAGGCTGAGGCTGCCAGCTGCTGGGGGATGAAACTATTGCAGGGAGCCCAGATCCTGTGTTCTGACTTCTCTCATCAGCTGCCACATGCTGTTGTGCTGGGCCTTGCTTTTCCCCCTTTTGGGGGAACAGCCACCCTTGAACAGGCTGTTCCCTCCTGCTCCAAAAGGGCGCTGTGCCTCTCAGTTAGCCCCGGTTCCTCCCCTGTGGGGTTGAGACAGAGACTGTGCAGGTTGAAATTGCCTGCATTGCCCTGAGAAACAGATCAGACTCTGTCCATGTGTCCCTTGCTGAGTGGGGGTTGGAGCCGAGGCTGTGGATCGTGATCTGGCCTGGGTGGACAAGCCAGTTCCTACCATCCGGGAAGTCACTGAGATTTTCAGTCAGCCCGGCTTCCACTCCTGCCGGGGGTGCAGTGAAAATGGAGGCTGCCAGCTTCTTTCTGACCTGGATGGTTTTAAACTTTAGCTGTACTTAGAATTGGAATCTAGCTAGCCGAATTGCCTTTCAGTAGCCATAGTTGGTGCCCAGCCGTTTCCCCCTCCCCTGCTTTTGGGAAATGGAGCTTCCAATCCCAGCCAGGGGTGGTTCCTGAGGTGGCCTGCCACGCCAGTGGGGAATGGGCATCGGCTCCGTAGCATGGAGGGCTCTGTGCACAAATCTTCACCACAGATTGTCAGGTTCTTCCTTCCGCTCCTCCCTGGATGGGGTGTGGTGGTCTTCTGGTCTCTGAGGTCCCCCAAACAGGTGATTTAGATCCTGGCTGATTACTAGTAGGACTAGCTGAATCTTCGAGCTCCCTGCTCTGCTGCCATCTTGCCTTCTCTCTCAGCTTATTTTTTTCCAGCCATTTCCCTTACATATTCTTCACTCTAGGTACAGTTTTTCAAATTTACCATGTACGTTTTTACTATCATGTCTTTTTTTCCATGCCATGCAGGGGAAAGTAAAGCCAAGCCCCACAAAAGATGATTTTTTCCCGGGACCCCTACCATTACTACTAGTTCAGTCTTATATTTCACTTAGCAGATATGTTTAAATTACTTCTGGTCTTTCAAAACACCTGCATGGATAAAGATCCCACACATACATTCCTACTGCAAGACCAAAGATGAACAAGATAGCACCAGGAATTACTTTTAGGATTGAATGTATCATCAGAGTCATGCCAAAACGACTCTCTGAAGAAGTCAGTCCACCCAATTTAAGTTGTGGTTTGTTTGCTTAAAAGTTAGATTTGTTACTCATATATACACCGTGTGGATGGTATGCTGTCATTTCACAGAGGTTGGCCTATGCAATGCGGTGGGTCCTTAAAAAGAGGTCCAAGTCTGAAGAATCCCTAAGTAAACACTATGGCAAAACTGCTTTTTGTCTATTTGAAAATCTTTAGGTCTGTTTAAAACCACATTTGTTTTATTCTCTCTATGTAAATTGGGGATAAAAATAGAAGTTAAAAGCTTGGGCCTTGGAATCAGTCTAGGATAACATTTATAATTATTATAATTAATTATGCAGATTAAGAGCAGATTAGATAAACCCAAAGTTAAAAATTCCTAGTTCTTCAGACTTGTGTGAACTCTAATTTTTCCCTTAACCCAAGGTTTGGGATTTTATTTATTTTTTTCTGGACACTTGTCTCATCAGTGTCCATATGTGTTTTCAGATGCCCATAAACAAGGAAAACATTAGGAGACCAAATAAAATCCTTTTGCTTCCAGTTCTACGCAGTTGGGATATTTTCGCTACAGAACTCTATGAAACAGTGGTGGTAGGAAATAATTGACAGAAAACTAATAAAGAATAATAGTGCCTGCATTTCCTCCCCCCCCCCCGGGTTGGGTGGGGGTGGCCATGACTTTTAGGCTTCCTTATTAATCTGTTCTTTTCATCTTTGGCTGTGGGAAATCTCCTTCTTGATCTTAGTTCGGCCACCCAAATCTGTGCTCTACACCTTTCATTAATTTGATCTCCTCAAATACAGCTGCAATCCATTTTCCTTGAATTTTTCTTCCTGTGCCTCATTTGTGATTCCAAGTCCCTTGAGGCAGAAACCTTTTTATTCCATATATAATTCTTTCGGGTGGTATGTGTTAATATCAGAACTTAAAACACCTAACTTTATTCATAAAATTTGTTTTCATCTTTAAATGGCTAAAGTAATCATGAAAGGGGAGGAAATGAACATTTGCTGTGTGCCAAGGACACAGTATTTTATATACATGATCTCACTTCATCTTGCAGTGACCCTGCAAGGAAATTTCACCTCATCTTTTTGGTGAGGCTAAAATTGAGAAAGTGCAATTTGAGCTAAAGTCTTCCTGATATAAAAAATCTCATGCTCCTGCCTTATATTATCTACCTCAAATTTGTACTGGAAATAACTGGGACCTGAATCCAGTTGATTTGGGTCCTTAACTCCATTACAGTTTCAACACCATGAAAATCATGCTCAGCGGTAAGCCAAGTATACGTTTATCAAGCATATGCTATTGATAAGCTAATGTGAAAATAAGGGGAAAACGGTTTGAGATGTAAATAGGACCCCAAAGTAAATAAAAGGTTGCCATGGACCCACTATATTGGGTTGTAGCATAGAGCAACGTTTCTCAAACTGCTTTGGTTCATGGTACCCTAGGCCAAAAGAAATAGCTAAGAATTCCATTTATTAAGTAATTAGGTCAATCAGTGTGATTAGTATTTATGTCCTAATAGCCTAGAGTAACAAAAAAGAGAATACATGTTAATTGAAAGAAAAGTATTTTTATCTCATTCCAAAATTACAATTTTTATTAATGGATGCATGCATTTGTTGTGTAGTGTACTTCTCACACCTTGGAATAAGATGGGACATCACCGCCTTCATTTCTTGTTCCACAATGATTTTCACTCCATACTTGCTTATATCTCTAAGCGCAAAAAATCCACTCTTACAATGATGCAACATCATCAAAAAATGTTGCATGATCTAACATTGAAACTGTGAACTATGTTGAGCTAGCAGTTTTCATGATATCTGACAGATGTCGTTCTGTTTTCCTCAAAAGTTTAGAATATCCCATGGCTCTCCTGTGAATTCACTGCAACACCCTGGAGTGCATAGGGGTCAGGCAAGCCTTGAGAAGAATATCTGCTCCCCCCCTTCCTTCTCCTTTTCTGTTTTGTCCTCCTCTTCCTTCCATTGCCTTCCTTTCTCTCCTCCTTAGTTTTTTATTTGTTTTAAACTGACAAAACTTTTGAAGCTTCACTTGTAAGTCTAATTCTCTTTCCATGACATCTTATAATACACACTGAAATTTTCAACCTGGAGTGAAGTCAGTAGAAGTAGCATATGTTTTGAATGACATACAGAAATCTGATGTTTAGACACACAGTTTTCCAGCGGCAAACCAAAGTTCTTTATATTCTTAAATAATCTCATACTTGATGAAGCAGAGCAAGATTGTTTAGAAAGAAAGAAAGGTTTAAAAACTTGATTAATCTTCTCATTATTGAAAAAGTATATCCGGCACCATGACATCAAGTGCACTCTGGAGCAGGGCAGCTTGGAGTGAAGGGCTGGTCTCCCCCAGAACCCAGGCATCCACATCTGCTGACAGATCACACCCGCTCCCTGCAAATCAACTTTAGATAAGGACAAGGGAGCAGGAAGAGTGTAGAGTGTTAAGGAGCACAGGCTTTGGAGTCGCGCTGTAGTCAGGTCCTGCCTCTATGGCTTAGTAGCCTGGTGCCCTTTGTGCAAGTTACTTGACCTTAGGAGTTTAAAATTATTTTTATCAGTAAACTGGGAATAATAATGCCTCACAGTTATTTTTCAGGACTAACACTTGTAAACTACACATTATATATGGGATTTTAAATGCTAAAAAGTTAATGGTCACTAATATTATCAATATTATTAAAATAGGACTGACACAGAGAAGGGAGACAGCAGAGACAAGGTGTCCTGCGACAAGATACAGAGAGAAGAAATAATAGGGAGAAAAACGACAGTTCAAAAGAAATGAATTATACCCAGAACTCTCCAGAACTCACTGCTGGGGAGGGTAATGTAAATTGGTACAATCTCTTCAGAAAACCACTTGGTGGCATCTACTACAGTTGAGCACATGCAAACCACATGACCCAGAAATTTCATTTCCACTATTTATATTTGTCACACAAATGCTCAGTTTGTGTCCAAAGCACATGTATAAGAATGTTTATAGCAGCATTATTCATAATAGCCAAAAAAAACACCCTCAAATGTAGAATGGATATATATATAACGTGGTGTGTTTGTACAATGGAATGCTACTCAGCAATGAAAGTGAGTGAACTACTGCTATATTCCAAGTGGATGCGTCTCACAATCACAACACTGAGCAAAAGGAGGCAGACATGAAATGGCGCATACTATTATGATTCCATTGATATAAAAATCATAAATGGGAAGAACCAATCTAGGGTGTTAGAAATCAGGTTAGTGTTTACCTTTGAGGGATGTGGAGTTAATGGCTGGGAATGTGCCTTAGGGAGCCTCCTGGTGTTGGTTACACTGGGTTAACTTTTTGAAAATCCACCGAGCTGTGCTCCTATGATTTATGTACATTTTTATTTTGTATGCTTTACCTTCATAGTTTCCTTTTTTTTAAAAATTGGCTTAAGCACTAAAAAGATCTCTTCATAGGTTTCCTTTTTAGCAGAAAGAACTACATTGGGGGAAAAAATTGATACTAAGGGGAAACAAAAAGAAATAGGCTCCACACACTTTTGTTTAAAACAGACCAGCAGGTCTGTTGTCCTAGCATGGTTGACGACTGAGATGAATCAGAATGGGCCAAGTTATGTTCTAGTAAAACCCCCAAATCTCAGGGGCATAACACAGCATATATGTGCAGCACTTGCTGGTAGGGGCCTCTGCTCATAGCCAGACTCAGGACCTGGGCTGGGGAGGCATCAGTTACCTCACCCATGTGTCCACGACCACAACAGCGCAAAGCAGGCTTCCGCCCCTAAGTGAGCCAAGAGCCTGCCACTAAGGTCATTGGCCAGAGCAAGGGATGTGGCCGGGCCTGTCTCTGAAGAGGCTGGGGAAGTGCAGTGCCAGGCAGGGGAGAGAGCTGGATACAGCTCTGTGAGAACTGCACTTTCTAAGGTTCCCAGGCTCCATCCCATTTAGAGTCCTGTCCACAAGAGAACTGTTTTAGGCACTCGCCACACCCTTCTCCCCTTTCTCCCTCCAACAGGGGTTATGGAAAGAAGCAAGGCAGGCTTTCCAGGCCACTGCCACTGCCACCCCTCTCACCAGTGGGCAGAGATATGGTGACTGATTTCATAGATGACCTGGTCCCTGCTGCAGGGCAGAGACTTTTTAACTTTCACACCAGAGTAAGAGTGGAGTTGCAGACAAACGGGGTAAGGTGCTTGTGTGTGGATCCTGAATAGTGGGAATAGTGAATAGTATGGGCTGTGGCCAGACCCCTGGGGTGTATCATTCTCTTACAGGAAGGAAACTAAAGGAAAGAGAGAGAAGAGGAAAGCATAGGGCTAGATAAGGAGGAAATAAACAGATGAAGGGATGAGAAGAGTGAGTGAGAAAAAGGAAGTAGGAAAAAACCTGTCTCGAGTTGCAGGTGTAAAACTTTTCCTGTGTCCTATATAGTGTGACTCTAGGTTTGGGATAGTATTTTATCCCTGTAAGGTTTTTTCCAAACAAGTACCACACTGGAACCTACTCTGCTAATTAACAAAGAAATGACTGCATGTATCTCAAGAAAGGAGTGCTCCCAAGGGGACATTAGTTTGCCCTACTCTTGAAGGGGCACAGGCAGATCCTTTACCTTTTAAATGTGAGTTTCTCTTAGAAGCACATACCAGGTTCAGGAGAATAGCACGAACACTAAAGCTTTTTTTTTTTTTTTAATTCACCAAATGATGAAAATTCAATTTTAATTTGGGTTCCTTAAAAGACACATAAGGAAAATGGATGTGGCTTAAGTGATTGAGCTCCCACCTACCACATGGGAGGTTCTAGGTTTGGTGCCCAGTGTCTCCTAAAGAAGATGAGCAAGACAGCGAGCTGATGTGACGGGCAGGCTTGGCAAACTGACACAACAAGATGATGCAAGAGACATAAGGAAAACATAATGAGAGAGACAACAAAGCAGGGAGCAGAGGTGGCTTAAGTGATTAGGTGCCTCCCTCCCACATCAGAGGTCCCAGGTTCAGTTCCCAGTGCCTCCTTTAAAGACCAGCACACAACAAGCAGACACAGAAAATGCAAACAACAAGAGGGTGGGGAGAAAGAAAGAAAGCTTTAGGAGAAAAAAAAAAAAACATGGCTGAAACATGTTGAGATAAAAGGAAGAGCTGAACAAGAATGTGGGTTTAAAGGTAAAAATCCTATGGTAGGGAAGCGGCTGTGGCTCGGTCAGTGGGGCTCCCGTTTGCCATGTGGGGGGCCCTGGGTTCGGTTCCTGGGGCCTCCTGGTGGGGGCGGGCCCGCCCGCGCGGCGTGGTTGGCTGGCCCGGCGAGCACAGTGGGGGGGGGGATAGATGAATAAATAAAATATTAAAAAAAAAAAAAAAAATCCTATGGTAACTATAAGGCACTTGAGTTCCCTGTGGGAGGCAATCTAAATAACTTCTTTAAATTCTGATAAATGAAGAGATTTGCAAAATACAACAATTCCTTTTATTGTGAATGAAGTCAGTTCATTTAGTAAAGGCCGATGATGGGAGATAGAAATAAAAACATTTGGTCTGATCAAACAAAAATTTCAGAAAAGGGGCACAGCTTGCTTTAGACAAATCCAGTTTTTGAAAGTTTGTGGGTAGAAAGAAATGGGTGATTCCTCACACTTCATAAAATGTTGCCAAGAGTCCTTTAATTGGCAGGCTTTTCCAGTGCCTTCCAAAAGGATTCAGTTTCCCAAAATAGGTTTCTGTATAAACTTTTCAGGAACACATCTGCTGTGAAAAATAGGATGTTTGTAGCTGTAAACTTTCTAGGGTATTTTGCATTGTGACTCTAACACCAAAGCATAAAGAAGAAGATAAGTTTAAAAATGTTTATTAAAGACTTAAAATTCTTCCCACATGAGGAAAAGATGACCCAATACAATTAGGTTCTGACATGAAGACCAGAGATTTAAAAAAATGCAACCACTTGCACTTCTTGCTAAAAATAAACCAAAGAGAGTTTATTTTAAAAGATGTTCCATGGCAGGTGCTATTAGGTTTGAGGCCAAATAACCAATGGGAGACAGGGTGAGCTTTGTTAAAATTGTGCCTGACGAGGAGGCACAACTGATGCGGTCGCTCTCCTGGCTTATTGAAGATATTAATTAGAAATACATTCTTTTCCACAGATGCTTCATTAATTGTGTTTTAATTATAGACCTTCACAAAAAAAGCAAAAAGAAGAGCAAACAGAGCCAGGCCCACAGAGAGCTTCATCGCACAGTCTTGATGGAGACTCTGCAGCACCATCCTGGACCTTGCCGAGTCTCGCTGAATTGCGGCAGAGGTGTGGGCTGATGGACTCAAGTGAGCCCCAAGCCTGTTCCTGAATTCCTGTGAAGAGAGGAAGAAGATTACTTTAAGATGCAGAAAACGCCCTGTTGTGATACCAGTCAAGTAATGGATGGACTACCATCTGTTTCCTGATGCCTTCAGCACAGGCATATTCCAGCACCCACCATGGCCTGGGTGGCCCCAAGCCTGGTATGAATGAGTCACACAGCACCTTTCCCTGAAGGGTCAGAGCAAGTTCATGATTTTTGACTATACAAGAACTACATGATAAAGAAAATCTGTATGTGGACAATCAAGACACTTCATGAAGGGCGGTGGGGAGGGATCTTTGTGGAGTGGAATGGGATTACAAATTGGAGTGGAATGGGATTACAAATGTATCTAACTTGTAGCAATACAACCATATGTGTGCAGCAAAAGAATGACAAAACACCAAGGAAGAGTCTGGCCGTTCTCCCTGCCATTTTATTCAACCAACACATCCCTTAGGGTAGAGATTCCCAGCTGGTATGTGGCTGCAGAAAGGGCCTGGCTGGCTAAGGGGATCCCCACCCCCCCATACAGCCTCCTCCATTTACCTGGTGTGCCATATAGATGCTGTCATTTTCTCTTGGTGCCATGACCTGGGAAGGGTTGGAACCCCTGCTTGTGAGAGCCCAAGGAGCCAGGAAGGCATCACTGCAGTGCTCCTGCAGGTGGAAGGTGGGCTTTCTCCCTGTGCTTCTGAGGGGGCTGGGAGAGGGACACCTGGTGGTCCTACTGTTTAAAGGATAATGCTGACTCAGTTATGTGAGCTTTTCACCTTAGGCACAGATTTGATGATCTGTGCCTCCCTACACAACATGGGAGTCTGCTGTTGAAACCTGACTAACTTTCTTTTTCTTTGAGGTACTGGGGACTGAACCTGGGACTTCATTATGTGGGAAGTCAGTGTCACATTGGCTTCTCTGAGTTGGTTTTTCTGTGTTTTGCTTGTTTATTTTTTTTTTTTTTTTTTTTTTTTTGCAGGAGGCACTGGGAACTGAACCCAGACCTCCCATATGGGAGGTGAGCGCTCAACTGCTTAAGCCACATCCATTCCAAGAATAACTTTTTTTAAAAAAAGATTTATTTATTCTGTGCCCCCTCCCCTGGCAGTTTTGTGTGTGTTTGTTCTCTGCTCATCTTTGTTTTAGGAGGCACTGGGAACCCATGTGGGAGGGAGGTGCCCGATAGTTTGAGCCACCTCCACTCCTCCCTGCTTGTTGTATCTCTCAGTGTATTTCCTTGTTACGTCATCATGTTGCATCCGCTCACTGCACCAGCCTGTCATGTCGGCTTGTTGTCTGCTTGTCTTGCCTAGGAGGCACCAGCAACTGAACCTGGGACCTCCCACATGGTAGGCGGAACTCAACTGCTTGAGCCACATCTGCTTCCCCAAGAATAACATTTTGAGAGGTGGGGATGGGGAAGGAGCAAGTGAGAAGTATTGATTGGAAGGAAGAATGGGGTGACTCAAAGGCAGTGTAGAGCTACAGAGCACATCTCTGGAAGGGCTAGAAATCCACTTTTTCTGGATAGGGACAAAGCACAAACGTCTTTAGGCAGCTGCCTTACTTTGCTTAAACTGCCCTTCCAAGCTCTCTCTGAGGACAGGGTCCTGATAAGACCTGTGGCTTCCATGAGGGAAGGGATCTGATGTGTCTGACCATGCTTCGTAGAGGCACTGGGACTGTGCTGCACGAAGCTGACTCTTAGGATTGGAGGGTAGAGTAGAGAATCCAGTGGCAAGTTGTGGCAAGCTGAGATGGGAGATAAATTGTAGTACTAGAAAAACACAGGATAGCTTAACTATTAAGGCATTGTACTGTACCTTATAATGTTAGAAAAATTCAGTGTGACTCTTGCTCACATGTCAAGAGGCACACAAAGCTACAGATTTAACTCCTCCAAAAATGTTATATGCACTTCCTCACTCGTTACCTTTACTTGCATCCGTCCTTATCTCAACATACCACCCCCATTCATACTACCCCAAGATTATCTGACCCTGGGTACCATGCATATTTTAAGACTAACAGAGAAAGGAAAAACTAATATTTCCCAACCTTCAGAAATGTCACCTTAATGATTATACCAGTTGAAACAACACAAGTTAGAAGCTGTGAGAAAAACCCTTAATGGGGAGGCTCATTTGAGATTGTGCATCTCTGGTCGCCCACTGGCAAATAGCCACTTTTCCTTCCTAGCCTATTTCAGTGTCTGTCGTTTTGCCCAGGGAACGAGCCCAGCCGAGGAGCACCCCGGCCTCTCTTAGAGGACCCATGTTTGGATGAGGGCAGAAAAAGGATGGAAGGGGAGGGAACAAAGGACCTCTGATAAAGAATCAATAGGCTCAAGTTCAAATAAGTGGGTAATTTGTGAGTTACAAAGAATAGAAATGGGAGAATGAAAACTTTTACCACACCATATCCACTGGCTAATATTTACATGTAATAGTTGTGTGGGAGACTAATTGCAAAATTAATAAAGTTGTTAACCACCAGGATAACTCTCTCAACCCCAGTGTTAGTCAAAGAATTGTCTACCTCTGCTCCTCAGGGATCTGGTCTGACAGCCTGCTGGTCTCCCTGCACTGCGTCCTGACAGGAGGCACACAGCTGGCCTCGAAGGAGCCAGCCTCCCCGCTGAGGGGACAGCATGGGCACTGAGGGGCCCTGCCTCAGACCCCAGGACACAGCTCTCTGGTGAGACTGGCTTTTTGCCTATTATTTTGGAGCTGGAAATATGCTGCTAAGCTTTCCATTTTGATTGGTTAAAAATAATCTTGAGATCTCCAGGATAGCGCTCGTACATACATGTCAACCTTGGAGAAGAGTGCAGGGTCCTCTTTCAAATGAAATGACAGAAGCAGGGACATTGCCTACTTCACCTCTGAATTCTTGGAGCCTAGCACAGTTGCAGGTGTCCAGCAAGTATTGGGTAAATGCTGAGGAATGACTGACTGAATGAGTGAACATCAGGGTATCTACTCTAGATGAGATGTGTGACTGATCAAGAACATACGTATTCGTGGTCTCTGGGGTGATCAAAGTGTCTTTGATGGATTCAGAGCAGCATTTGACTTGAGTCATGAATTGTTGCCTCTAGCTATTAAACTATCACTTCATACGTTTGGGTTTATAAGATCAGAACTAAGAAGATAATTTTAAAAATTTCTTCTAAGCCAAAATTCTTCAACCTTTTTGAGTCACACATGGCTTTGAGGAGCAAATAAACACTGTAGACTTCTCCAGAAAAACGTGGCAGAGCCTGTGTTCAGATGCTCGCAGCCCACACACACTTCTGTAGTCACTCCAAGAGCTCCACTGACACCCTCAGCCAGGAGTGGATCCAGATTTTGTGGGGCCTAGAGAGTATACAATTTGGGGGACTCTTAAAACAAAAACAATATGAACAAAATCAGGTATAGGGCCTTGGAGAGAGGCCAAAGTGAGAACCCACCTCTGCCCCAGCCCAGGTAAGAAACTTGTCCTTACTTCTGTACCTGCAATTCACAAAGCTGCCATTCAGTGACAGGTGGCAGCAGGACCAAGGCAAGTCTTAAAGCATTAAGCATTTGGCTGGGTTTATAATACATTCTGCTCTGGATCTGGAAAAACCTCTGCCATTTTGATGACATTTTCTTTCTCTCCTCCTCCCAAATCATTTGCTGTAAAATTTCACTCAAAATTATAAAAGTTACCTCCTAACGTACCATAATGGATTATCTGTGTGTGTTTTTAATTTAGCTCTTAGTCTCTCTTCTTGGGCATTCATTTTTTCTTTTCTACCCTTCAAACATTTAACACATTTGAGGATAAACTGAGTCTTGAGCTGTATTTTGGCACCAAGCCTCCCTCCTGTTCCTGGTGGAATCATTCTGGAAGAGCAGTAGAATCACATGGAGCCATAAAAAAGCACACCTGACCTGCTATTTTCTTTAAAATCAAGGTGGAAGCTTGCCAATAGAGAGGGAAAAATGTAACCTGCCTCTACTATACATTTTATAATCTTTACCTTTTACCAAATCAAGATCTTGATTTCAGGGAGCTTGAGGGCATTTGATACTGGTTTTTAAATGTAAGATTTTTAAAAAAATTTCTAATCCATAGTCAGCTAGTTTTATACATTTCAATTGTCACTGCCACTGTGATAATAAAGGAGAAGTAATTTAGAAATACAAGAAATACAAAGATTTTCTCAAAAAGTCCAAGACACTCAAGCCTGTTAATGTGCAGCAATAGCAGATTTTCACACAGTTAAAACAGGGTCCATGAATAGAAAGTAATGTAGGAGTTCTATAATGTTATAAAAAGTGCTTGTAGGTGAAATGATAAATAACCAATATAGTAAGATGAAAATTAAAACACAGCAATGTATATGCTGACTTCAGAGAAAAACACACTAGGACCACTAGCTCTGCAAAGTAAACAGAAGGCTCAAACCTTTCCTAAACTTCTTAAATACTATTCAAGGTTATTTCCTGAAATGCAAAGTATATTTGCATCTCTCAAGATGTACCAAATAGCGAAATTTTATTACTTTTTTTTTTAGGCAGCAATCAGGCTGAGTTTAATGATGGGGAGCTGGGCCAGACCATACACAGACCTCTGCTCATCCCCTTGGCCCATGGCCAGAAGCCAGCAGCAGCCTTGGGGGGGTGGGAGGGGGAAGGGTGGCAAGAAGAACCAATTCCTCCCAAGGCAGGTAACCATGGTCCCTTGGACTTTGTGCAAAATTCTAAATGCTAATTTGGCATCGAGGGTCAGCTCTGAAAGAAAGAGGGGGCACTCTGCAGCCAGCCCAGGGGGAAGGGAAGGAAAGGTTGGTTAGGAGGACCCCGGCCAAGGGGAGAAAAGGGGAAGGTAGAAGGGAGGAAGGAAAAGAACCCCCAGCTTAGGGGACACAGGCACAGGGCAAGTTTTTGTATATTCTTTTGGGGTAGAGGGCTGGCGTCCAAGCAGTGGATTACAGGTCCTCATCTCCAATGCCCTCGAAGGCGAAATTGCCGTGGACATCACTGGCACTGGCATCTGTGCTGGGACTGCCAATCCCCCGCAAACTCACAGCACTCAGCTTGCTTGAGAGTTTGACCATGGACTCCCGGCTGGCATCAGGTGACTGCTTGCTGGCTGTCTGAGCGTCTCAGGGTGCCCCCCACCCTCCGGCGCAGCATCTTCCTAATTTTATTACTTTTTAAACTAACCAAATGTCAACTCTGAGAGCTATAATTTTTAAGATATCCAATTCCACTCTGAATTCACAAAAGACGGAAGCAACCCAAATGTCCATGAGCAGATGACTGGATAAACAAAATACTTTCGATAGAATATTAGCCTTGAAAAGGAATGAAATCCTGATACATCCCGCTACATGGATGAACCTTGAAGACACCATGTTGAGTGAAATAAGTCAGACAAAAGGGACAGCTATTGTGTGATTCCACTTAGACAGAAATGCTAGAATATGCAAACTCAGAGAGAGAGAACAGGTTCCTGGGGGTGTGGGTGGGACTGGGGGGGTTTAATGCATAATGGGTGTAGGGTTTCTCTCTGGGATGATGGGGAAGTTCATTGATAGTGGTGAGGGTAGTGTAATACAGTGAATGGTATCTTTGGGAGTGGCTGAGAAGGGAGATACATGTTTATACAGTTTAAAAAAAAAAAACAAAAGCAACTAAAGAGACAATGACGATTAAATGCAGTACACGATCCTGGGCTGGATCTAGTAATGGAGGAGAAAGGGCCCAAAAGGACGTTGGATCATACGGAAAAATTGGAATACTAAGCTTTATATCAATGTTAAACCTCTTGAACTTGATAACTGCACTTAAGGTGGTTATGTAAGTGAATATCCTTATTGTTAGGAAATGTACAGGGAAGTAGTATGTGTTCAAGGAGTATGATATATAGACTCTGCTCTCAAACGTTGGCGAATGGATGGATGGTTAGATCTGGAGAACGGGGTATGTTGAAGTTCTCTGTGTGGGTTTTGTATTTTTGCAACTGTCCTGCAATCTGCAAATTTGAAATTATTTCTAAAAAAAAATTCCAGTCAGAAATGCCCTTTTCAATAGACAAAAATTTTAACAAGGCAGAACATGACTTTTTTCAATTGCAAAGATCCGTGTATTTTTCCAGTTACTGTCATGCACTGTGTGCAAACGTTAACATGGGCTGTTTCCCCCTCTTGTAGCTCTCACTGCTACCTTGATTCATTTCTACAGGTACTTGCTGATTCTCAAACTTTTTATTAAATCAATAAATCCGTTAAGCAGAACCAAATATAAACCCTAAAAAAAAAATCACTTTCCTTTATGTTCAGAAACTTCAGGGATCAGTATTCAATAGGTGAAAGATAAATGAAGCCACTGGGGAGGATAACAATAATTTGTCCCTACTTTCCTCCTTTTGAACATTTCTATGTTTGTTATAATTGGGGAAAGGAAAGAGGACAGTAGCCTGACGGCAGATGGAGCCATGAGACTTCTGCGGGACAGGCTTGGGCTCTAGGTTCAGGGCTCTAACCATCTTTGCTCAAATCCCAGCTGAAGAGTCTGGGACAAGTGTGCCTGTGTGTCCTCACCTGTAAAATGGAGACACCGTGAGCATCTGTATGCCGTGGGGCTGTTAGGAGGTTAAATGAGACATGTATATTACGTGTCCTGAACGTTTAGAACTCGAAGAGGAGGGACTGATTCCAAGGGAGTTTGTGGTTCTGATAGGACATGCACACTGCCTCAGCTACTTTTCTTTTTAATTACAAAAACCACTATTTTATTTGATTGTTAGTTATGATTAATCAATCCATGCTATTTTTGCTCCTCACACATATCACAGGAGGCACAAAGTATAAGGAGTGAGTATGCAGTTTGAATTCTGTCAATTCAGACATTTATCAGTGATGTGGCCTTGGGCCTCGTTAACTCTTTGGTGAAATGGGACTAACAATATTTACCTTAAAATGTTGAAAAGATTAGAAATAGTATACCCAGAGTACCTAGAACACAGGCTTACAATAAATGGCTGCTCTGTTTCATCATAGGAGTGGGGTTTGGAAAGCAATGAGGCCAGAGCCTCCCTCGGCCCTTATCAACAAGACCCAGAGGATGCCCCGCCCTGGTCACTGTAATCACAGGTAACAGCCCACGGGGAGGAGCTCTGTCCACTGTGAAGTCAGCACATCTTACTTCTTTGGGCTCTCAATTTATGTTGTGAGCTCTTCACTACAGCCATCCTAACGAAGGAGAACTTGGATTCCGCAATTTAGTAGGAGATGGGCCAAAGGCTTTTCCTTTCATTATCTAATATCATTGTGATGATGTTTTCAAGGAACAGCATTTTTTTAAAGAGGAAAACTAATTCCCCATCAAGCCCACAACCCTAAATAAAACTGTTCTGCTCTCTGCCTGAGCCAGCCATTGCTCCTCTCCCCACCATCAGCCCTGTGCTGCTGCCTCTTAGTATTTTCTCGGGTCTCAGCTCAGACACAACCTGTTAGGAAAATCCTTCTCAACCACAGCACACAGGTGTGCCATCCTGTGCTCCTTGCTCCTGCACGGCCCTGCAGGTGGGCTCCTTTTGGGCAGGGTCGACCTTACTCTCCAAGAGACGGATGCGCAGGGCCTGTACCTAGGAAGCAGGCAGGGTTAGCTGGATGGAGTTTGCATGTCTGCCTGTTCCTTAGTACTGTGCATATTAACACTTGATACATGTTCAGAAATACTAGGAGTCTTTCCATATGAATTCACATTTACCTCTTTTTATAGTTCTTACTAGATGGTCAGGTGACTGGGACACAGCCTCATATATCACCACTACAGAGTATAAATATAAAAAAAAAATTATGGGCAGAGAAGTAGCATAGTCTCTATCAATCACTGCTGTTGACAAATTATAACACTTAGTGGCATACTAACTTTCAGTAGTCCAAAAATCAAGGTGTTGGTGCAGCCAGGTTCCTACTGGAGGCTCTATTAGAAAACCTGCTTCCTTGCTTTCTCTAGCTTCTAGAGGCTGCTCACTTTCATTAGCTTGTTGCCCCTTCCCTCTTCAAAGCCAGCAGCTCTTTTCCCAGGATACGCTTCCCATCTTAAGATGCTTAATCACACCTGCAGCACCCCTTTTGCGGTGTCGGGTAAGAGACAGGTTGCAGGGACTGATGTGGCTGTCTCTGGGAGACCATTATTGTTATTGTTTCCCATTAGAAAGTGCACTCAGTTCAGGCACAGCTGAACTAGCTGCACCACAGAGTGTATTCCAATAAGAGCGTAATGCTCTACACAGCTACAGGGAAAAATCTAGGTGACTGCGTGGCTGGCTGACCATGAAGCTTCCTGGTGGAGGAAATGGCCTTTGAAGATGGGACCTCCAGGATTCAGCTTCTGCCTAACTTTTTTCTTCCACTGGGCTTATAGCTCAGATCTGCTGCTCACGAAGCTACCCAAAATGGGCCTTTAGGGCACCCAGTTTTGTCTTCATAGATCTTTCGGCCAGAAGGGACAGAGACCTGAAGAAAGGGGCATCTTGGAGTTAGTGTTTTGTGAATGGATGTTCCTTTGTATTCTACATTCATATTTTCATATAGTTGCAAATATCCTTTCTTGTAAGTTGGGTGAGCCTGGGCTTCCTCCAGTGGAAGGAAGTCTTGCTGTTTAGAGGCTTTCACCCCAGGTTCCTCTTCCTTTTTGTTCAAAATATTTTTATAAACTGTAATAGCGCCATGGAACCAGAAGCTTAAGGATCAAGCAGAACAGGTGGAGGATAGGCACTCCGTAACAATAGTATATTGAATGTTGACTACAAACCAAGCAGGTTCTAAGCTTTAGATGCATTCTTTCGTTTAATCCTCCTGATTACCCATTAGTTAACCATGCCTTTAAGTGACTTGCCCAGCTTACAGATACAGGCAGCAACACTTCAGAGATGCATTTACAATTTCACATAATGATTAAAATGACTATCTGGATAGGGATTCCCACCAAACAGACTTTATCCTCTTAACTTGGCACTGCATCCCATAGAGGAAATGGCACTGCTTTGTCTTGCCATTTCAGGAAAGGCAGCCTCCAGTTACGTGTTACCTGTCTCTCAGTCCTGAGCCACGCTGCTACTTCCTCTGAATGTGTGAATATGCACACGTTAGGACACGTTGCAAAATGTGTTTCAATGAGGAACAGTTGGTCTGGTTCTACTCAAATAGAAGAGATCCCTGTAAGAGCGTTGCCATCTGTCCTCCCATCTTGTAGTACAGCTTCTAAATGAGTTCTTCTGTCCACGACACCTGCAGGTATTGCCAGGGCCCTGCAGCCATGTTTCATGTGCCAGCTCCCTTCCACGGATTGAATGACAAACCCGTCCCTGCGCTTCGTGTTGTTACCAGATTCCAGGACACACAGTGGATAAGAGCGCCCAGGAGCCGTTTCCAGTCTTCTTCTAGACAGCCCCTAACTTAGGAGCATCTTACTATCGCATAATTAGGAATACCCAATTACCTCAGAAGCTGTGATGTGAGGATTTTCTAGTTCTTGAAGTCTATATTAAAAAACCTTTATGCATAATCCACCAGCAAGAGGTACAGTGGCATGTAACAGGGTCAACAAAATTAAAATTAGAATCAGGCGTGCCTTTCCATTTATTTGGGAAGAATGTTTACAATTTAAAACCCCACAAGAGTGGATGTGGCTCAAGCAGTTGAGCAACCACCTCCCACATGGGAGGTCCTGGTTTGGTTCCCTGTGCCTCCTGAAAAAAAACAACAACAAGCAAAACAAATGAAAAAACCAACTCAAGGAAACCAGTGTGGCTCAGTGGTTGAGCACTGGCTTCCCACATACAAGGTCCTCAGTTCAATCCTGACCAACATCATCAACAAAAACACCTCTCTCTCATAGTTGGACCATGACAGCACATACTCTCAGCACTTCTGTAGGAATTTTAGGCATAAGCAATTCTAAATTAGACATTATTCATAAGTAATTTTTCTCTCACCCTGAATGCACCTTTACTATCATATCAGGTCATTAAAATTGCAAAGAAAATTTTAAACTTGAATATATACAAAAATCAGTTTAGTCCTAATATGGATAATTTTTAAAATCTTATTTTGGTGGTGGTGGACTAAACACAAGGCTTTGCTACTAAGGCAGAACATAAATTATTCAAAACTCTACCATATCAAATGCATTTCAGATGATATTCTGAATAATTCTGCCATGGGAACAGCTCGGATGTGTCCCTCCATGGTCTCCGTGACCCCTCTCTCTCAGGAGGCCCAACCCTCTGACTTGAACTATACCAGAGAGAGAGAATCCTATCAAAAACATAAAACTCAGCATCTACCCATCACCTAAAATTATTACTTTCTGTAAGATCAGATTTCATTTGACTTAAGAAATATGAAAACTCTTACGCTCTGAATTTCTTTTAAAGAATTCAAAACATTTCTTATGAGTAAATTTTCTCATGGCTCACAGGCAGTGTGAGAACTTGAAGTGTAAGTTAACAGGGATGATTTTAAAATTGAGAACTCATCTCATGATCAGCTAGAGTTCAGGATTCTTTTTCCCACTGAATCCGAACATACAGATTATACAGAAAACCTATTGAAACTAAATATGTGATCAATGCGAGAAAATCAACTTAAAACATACATTATATAAAACAGCATTCTACCAGAAAAGAGCCTCAATTTCCTGATTTAGATTATTTTCCTATCAGAAGGCAACCTCTGTCATAATTTCATTTTCATCTCCAAAATTTAAGCTTAAGGAATCACCTCCTAGTGTCCCTGATCATAAGGAATGACCAGAGGCATCTGCTCAGCCTTCCTAATGCCTTCTCGCCACTACAGCTGGTGGACTTCTAGCTCAATACCTTCATCTTTCTTTGGCTTTCTTAATCTTAATGCATGAAATGTTTAAGCTGTCCATTCAAATGAGCTTATATTTTCTTAATTCTTAGCCTACTACATTTACCAAAATAAGCAGGGAAGGGACTAGAAGAATCAGACGTAGAGTTAATAACACAGTATGAAAATCTTTGCCAACAGCCGTGCACTGTCATTTGTTTATAATTTCACACACAAAAAATGAGACGTTGCAAGTTTTGCCAAAAAGATCTGTAATCAGAGGTCTAATAATTTATCTGCAGATTTATTTTTACTTCTTCCTTGTTAACATTTCTTTTTTCTCCAAAGAGAAGGAACATAGAGAAGGTTCTCTTTACTAGCCATGCTTAAGGAAAACCCAAGTTATTTACTAGGCCAAAATTGGGAAATCACAGCCTGTCATGTAAGTCTCTCTCTAGGTTTTAGGACCCCAGGAATTGCTAGCTAAATATCACCCACAGATGTATGGACAAGTACACATGCATGCGTGCGCGCACACAAACACACACAGCAGACCTTGACACAAAGAGGGGACCAATAGGCTCACTTAAAACTCTGTAGCTTGTAATCACAATGTTTATCCTAGTGGCAGAAATCTGAACTCATCTATTCCAAGTTACTGGCTAGAAATAAGCTTTAGATAAACTAAAGCTGCTTCACAGGTGTGGCAAAGCTGAAGAAAGAAAAAGTGAATTGTGTCAAGATGCTTTACTGATGATGAAATCCTTTTGATAATATCTTAAACCACTCTCATTCCATGGAGTGCACGAGAAAGCTGCCAAACATAACAACTGGGTGTAGTAAATGTAATCATTATGTAATCAATTCAACTCTGAGTAACTACTACTGAGGTTTCTTCCAATTAGGTAACCGAGAGTTTGCTGGCAGATGTCTGGTTTGCACTTTCAATGAAAAAGAAGCCATGTGTGATGTTAACTGTTATTACAATGCAACCCTCTCATCTTATTCTGTCTTTTCAGTGACAATGGAAATACAGTTTTAGCATCATTGAGCCCCATGAACTGCATAAAATGGATAAAGGATATGGTGGGTGCTTCCTTCTGTCTCAAATCACCTCATAATTGATGAACTTAAATGGGAAAATATTTCCTATAGGTCCCCAAGATGGTTATTCAGCTTGGAAAATGCAGGTAAGCCAGTTAAGAAAAATTACATGGTATATACTTACATATATTTACATTAAACAGAACCATCTGAAGAAAGTTCACATCTCCACCTATTTTCTTCCTATCACCTCCAAACTTCCATTATGTGTTCTTCCAAAACTCTAGTCTAAAGCATGCCCATTCAATTTCTATTTTGAATATGAAGTTTTAAGTACTAAAAGTTTTAAGTAAATAAATAAAGGTCCTGTCTAATAGTCACTTAAACTGGGAGGAGATTCATATTAAAATATTAAATTATTTATCTTAAAGTGTGGAAGCCAGCCTCTAAATCGGCTACCAATGGTCCCGGCCTCCTGTATTCACACCCTTGTGTAATCCCCTCCCCTTGAGCATGGTCTGAACTGACTGACTTGCTTCTAATTAATAATATATGACACAAATGATAGGATAGGATGTTACTTCTAATTAAGTTACAGCATTGTCTCTTGCTTGCTCTGGGAGAAGCCCCATGACAAGGAATGGAGGAAGGCCTCCAACTAGTCAGCAAAGGCCCAAGACCTCAAGGCAGCACCCCCGAGGAAGTGAATCTTGTTATAAATCGCACATGAGCTTGCAAGTGGATCCTTGGGAAGTGGATGTGGCTCAAGTGATTGGGCTCCCGTCTACCATATGGGAGGTCCAGGGTTTGATTCCCGAGGCCTCCTTGTGAAAAGCGAGCTGGCCCACACAGTGAGCTGGCACAGCAGGATGACGCAACAAACAGAGACACAGAAGAGAGACTCTTAAGAGACGCAGCAGACCAGGGAGCTGAGGTGGCGCAAGAGATTGAGCGCCTCTCTCCCACTCCAGAAGGTCCCAGGCTTGGTTCCTGGTGCGGCCTATAGAGAAGACAAGCAGACAAGAGGAACACACAGAGAGTGTAAAACAATGAGGCAGGGGGTGGGGGGAGGAATAAATAAATCTTAAAAAAAAAAAAAAAAGGTGGATCCTCTGTCTGTTGAGCCTTTGTATGAGACTGCATGCCCGGCCTGCACCCTGACTGCAGCCTCTTGGAGGCGTTAAGCAGAGGTCCCCAGCTAAGCTGTGCCTAAATTTCTGACCCACAGAAACAGAATAAATGTTTGGTTTAAGCTGTTAAAACTTAAGGTAATTTGGTACACTGCAATAGATACACAAAAAGATATCAGATAGAGGGCTAGAAATTGATACCCACGTGTGTGGAAACTTGATTTATAACAGTGGAAAGATACACTTTCAGTAAAATCTGCTAGAACAATTGGTTATAAACACATAAAATAATGAAATTTGACCCCTATCAACTCTGCACAAAAATCAGCTCTAGGTAGATTAAATATTTACCTGGGAAAGGCAAAACCAGAAAAAATTTAGATGACAATATGGAAGGAAAATCTTTATAACCACAAGGGAGGGAAATAGTTCTTAGATCACAAAAACATACACACTTCTAAAAAGGCACCACAAAGAGAAGTTAAAGGACAAGCCACAAACCGGGAGAAGACGCTGGCTTCATTATAGCTAACTGTAGAATATATAAAGAAATCTTGCAAATGAATAAAAAAGTAACAATCCAATAGAAAGAAATGGGCAAAAGACAGACACATCAAGAGGAAACCTGAATGGCTAATAAACATTTAAAAATATGCCCAACCTCATTTGTAATTAGAGAAACGCCAAGTTTAAACTACAGTGAGATACCAAGTCACGTGTTGGCAAAAAGTAAAATGCCCGACAATGTCCAGTGTGGGTGAGAATATGGAGGAACCAGAACACTTGAGCGCTGCTGCTGGTGATGTTATAAATTAATATGACAACCTTGGGAACCAGTAGGGCATTACCTAGTGACGTGAAAGCTGCACACACTTTACAGCCTAGCAGCTCCACTCCTTGGTGTATCACCAGGACTAGAGAAACCACTGCAGATATGTGCCAATCCCAAGCTCCATCACTGTTTCTGTGATTTGAGTTAGAACCTCCAGCAGGGTTTGGGGTAGGATGGGTGGGCCAACAGCAGGAGCAGTGGCCCCAGAATGTGGGTCTTAAGAGCTGTGGGGCTAGGACTTCCTAAGGACATTAACTCTCTAGGCTGCCTCCCTAGCAACCTACCCCTTCTCCTTGGCATTGGATACCACCTCTTAGTTTCTAAGTTGTTTGTTGTTGTTGTTTTAATTACTGGCCAAAGCAGAAAACAGATGGGACATAAGTAGCCAGTCAGTTGCCAATGTACATCTTTTTAGTTTTTATTTGAAGACTATGAGTTAAGACCAGCCCCTTTATCAGTTTCCTGTTGCTGCTATAACAAAGTACTACACTAAGGGGCTTGAAACCACACACATTCATTTCACAGTTTACGGGGGTCAGAAGTCTGAGGCGGGTGTTACTGGGCTGAGATGATGGTGCCGGCCTCCTTCCAGAGGCTGCAGGGGAGAATGTTTCCTTGTCTGCTCCCAGTCTCTAGAGGCCAAGACACTGAATTGTAAGGCAGGAAGAACGGGGTCTAGGGATGAAGCAGAATGTGGTGAAGCAGGTAGAGAAAGGGTGGAGCGATGTGCAGTTCACAAGCCAGAAGGCCAGGACTTGACAGTGTGTGGCAGAATGCCGGGCCCTTCCTGTGGCTGGGCCTTCTGCTGCAGGCGTCTGAAGTGCTCTTCCTGACCTTGGCCACGTGACTGGCTTTGGCCAGTGGGATGTTACGGAACATGAGCCTGGAAAAGCACTTGTGCATTTCCATCTGACGCTCTTGCTCCTCTGCCTTTATTGTGAGCACGTGCCCAGCGTGGCCTGTTGTAGAATGGAGTCGCCCCAGCCGATGGTATCTAAGAGCCCGCTGCCAGGCAACCACCAGACGCGTGAGCAAGCCCCACCGCGATGAGCAGAACTAGCCACCCTATGTTCGACCGCAGGTGCACAGGCGAGCCACTGAGATGTCCTGGTGGTTGGTTTCAGGGCAGTTACAGTGTCAGTAGACAACTGATACATAGCTGACAAGATGCTGGGCTCTGCAGCCTGCCTTCATCAGGTGGTATACCTACATCTTCAGCGCAGATGCACACACTCATTCAGTTAACAGACATTTACCATATCAGACACTGTTCCGGATTACACAGAAGTGAATGAAGCAAGATCTCAGCCCTTGTGGGCTTCCATTTTAGTAACAGGAGACAGAAAAATGTAAATATTTGCAATGTCTGATGGTGATAAGTACTATGGAGAAAAAGTAGGGTAAGGAGAAGGAGCGCTGGATTTTGACGGCTGTCTTAGAGTGTTCCTGGGGAAGGTGTCACAGGTAAGGTGGTAACTTTAGCAGAGACCTGAGGAGATGGCAGGCACATCATGTGGACGCCTAAGGAAGGACATTCCAGAGGGACTAGACCCCCCTCTGGGGGACTGGCTGGTGTGGTGCGTTCAAGGAGCAGCACGGAGACCAATGTGGCTGGCCTAGCATACCCAGGGGGGCGAAGGCCGATGATGAGGTCAGAGAGGCATTGGGGCTGGGGGAGGGGTGTCACACAGGCCTTGTCGGCCCTTATAGGGACTTTGGCTTTCACTCTGAGCAAGATGGGAGACCCTAAGTGGTTCTGAGCATAAGGGAGTTAGGGAGAACAGTTAGGCAGATTATTTGTGTTTATTTTCAGATAATATAGTAAGGAGCAGAAAAATCACCTTCCAGAAGAGTATTTAAAAAAGAAAAGACCGATCTGTAGTAAAAGTTGCTGTCTTATACCATAGATGTTTTGTGACTGTTCAGAGGAACCGACCTCATAAGGAGGATAACAAAAGAAATAGCCCCTCGAAGTCAATGAAAAGGGCGAGCTTAATACATATGTACTTGAGGCAACTATCCTTTATAAACGCTGTTGGTGTTTACAAACATGCCTGAAAAGACCAAAGCCCAAGTCCTCTTCCCCGTGATGCTGGCAAAACCTTGTACATGCCCATATTATTAGCATCTCGGTTAACTAGGCCCAGATAAATCGTCACTGCCTAGTACCATGCCACCAATACGGCACCACCTCCGTGTCGGCTGATCGCTTACTATATGCCAGCTACTGTCCTCAGTGCCTCAGATGCATTATCTCATTGAGTTGTCCAAAGCATCCTGTCACCCCATTTATAGAAGAGGAAAGGTTCCTAGAAGGGTGAGTGAGCAGCCAATCATCACACAGCTAGTAAGGGGCAGAGCCCAAATTCCAAGTCTACCTTAAGCTTATATGCTTAAGGGGTACTCTGTATTTTCTAAATGAATGTTTGCAAGAAGGAAGCTGTGGAGTAAGGGGCCTGTGAAAGGAAAATGCTGATCTTGATCAAGTCTACAATGGTCCTTTTTTGCCCTTTGGATTTCAGTCTCAATAGGCGGCAAATCTGGAAGGCACAGCAGCTACTTTGATAAGTTCACCTCCTATCACATAACCGTTGCCTTGACATATGGTTTGAATATTTATATTTCTCAGTAATTTTACAGAATTGTTTTGGGAACATAGAGGAACAGGTGAGAATTTGTTTTTCTAAAACTACTTTAAATTTAAAACATTGCAAATTGTGTTAGAAAACAAAGATACTCATAATTCTGTCAGTTTAGGCAAAAGTTCAAAGTCAGTTCTCTGAGTGTGACAGGAGAACTAGGATTCTGCTTTCATCACGAGAAAGGAGGAAAGAAAACTAGAATTTATGGCTAGAAGCATGCCCTGCTCTAAAATACTCAGCCTTCGAGTTCTCATGAAAAGAATTTAAATTTGCAAGATTATCATCAGTTTAAAAAGGGGCTTTTGCAATCTGCTTATCAAGATGTCAAATGACTTCAAAGAGCAGGTTGGGTGGCTTGACTGATATTTTTTAACCTTCTAAGAAGACAGTATGATCCAAGATTGAAGTAATGGAAGATTGCAACCTACTATGTATACTCAGCTTCGCTGCTTCTGGTGGAGAATACAAACATCCCACCCACAGATCAGTGAAAGCCAAGTTCATTCAATGGTAAGCACTGCGCACCAGCTACAGGCCTGGAGCCTGTGGTGAACAGAGCTGAGGGCTTGGGCCTGCCCTCAGGAGCTTTCCTCATTCCCCTGGCTTACTGTATTACACTTGTGCTCAGAAACTAGTATTTACCCACATCTTCTCCTTCTGCTTACACAGAAGAGTATCTTTCCCAGTCTATTGAAGTTGGGTGAGGCCACGTGAGGCATTCTGGCTGGTGGCTATGAAGAGAAGTACCACATGCCATTCCCGTGCTGCAGCAGGGAAGAGCCCTGCAGGCTTCTCCAGCCATGTAGACCCCCAGTCAACCTGGAACCCTCTGTGACGCAGACGATCCCAGATTCCAAACTGCCCACCAAATGGTACTAGACAAGAAGTATGTGCAGGAAATAAACTTTTGCTTCTGCTAAGCCTGAGATATCAGAGTTATTTTGTGACTGAAGCACAGCCTATCTGGGACATGTGTTTCCTTTCTAATGTGTTGGGTATAAATTATTCTATTTTACTTCAAAATCCAGAAGTCCCACTCATCTCATGGGAAACATTTCCCAACTGCCCACATCTGCTTATGGATGCCCAGATAAAGCCAGATGTGTGCTGGTGCATTCTGTCATTTCACTTATGTTCCTTTCACCACGAGAGACATGTCCTTCTCCACATACCTGAGTAGTAATGGAAGTTGTGTCGCCACATTTTGACAGCTCCCCACGTCGTAAATTCCGCTCTATAACTTGGAACCCAGGTTCCGAGAAGCCTCTCCTAGCCGCCTCTGTTGTTAGGGCACCAACCTGAGACCCAGGCTCCATCATCAGATGGAAGGCGAGGGAGGCACTGACGAGCACGTAGCTTCAGGAGGGAGCAGGCAGGGTTTGAGGTCTCTGCCTCGCTGAGCTTTTCAGAAACAACATCCAGAACCACACAGGAGCTGATGTTTTTGGAAAACTCAACAAAGTCTGCTCCCCAGCCCTTCCAATGATTGCGTGAAATCTTTAGTATCCCTTTATAAATCCCTGCCTATTTAACCGAACCGCTTTCTGTAGTCTGCAGCGTAACTCCTCAGAGATGGCCTGTCTTCTATAATG